>JABTXL010009415.1:3005481-3024116 GCA_025134845.1 Neodon shergylaensis
CTTCCTTCCTTCCTTCCTTCCTTCCTTCCTTCCTTCCTTCCTTCCTTTTTTTGTCTTTGTTTTCCAAGACAGGGTTTCTCTGTGTAGCCCTGGCTGTCCTGGAACTCGCTCTGTAGACAAGGTTGGTCTCACATTCAAGGAGATCCCCCTGCCTCTGCCTCCCAAGTGCTGGGATTAAAGGTCACTGCTGATTTTTTCAATGCTGTAGTACTAAGAAGTGTTTGGATTAGGTACAGCTTCTCATATTTCCCTTAACATGGGGGGAATACTGTATAGACTATACTCCATATTCAACACAAGAAGTTTTAGTTAGGGGCTGGAGAGATGGCTCAGAGGTTATGAGCATTGCCTGCTCTTCCAAAGGTCCTGAGTTCAATTCCCAGCAACCACATGGTGGCCCACAACCATCTGTAATGGGGTCTGGTGCCCTCTTCTGACCTTCAGGCATACACACAGACAGAATATTGTATACATAATAAATAAATAAATATTTAAAAAAAAAAGAAGTTTTAGTTATTGCAGCTCCAACTCTCAGAAGCCTACCCGTTGGCCTGAAAACAAAGACCGTGCGATATAAGAGTAGGGTGCTGATTGGTTGGTGCTTCTCATGTGAATACTATGGGAATATTATCAATTAATCTTATCTAAGATGCGAATACAGGTTGCTAGGTGATTATATGCAAAGAAACACAAATCAGATAACCAGTAATCACAGCCTAATAGAAACAAAGAGTGGATGCTTCACGGCCAGACCTGAGGGTCTGGAGTTGAAGAAACAATGGCACCACTCTGGAACTCCACCTGTGAGCTCTCTGTGAGTTCAAGGCCAGCCTGGTGTACAAAGTGAGTTCCAGGACAGCTAGAGGTCTTACAAAGAGAAACCCAGTCTCAATAAAACAAACAAAAAGAATTCTACTTCGGGCTATCTTCTGTATGTCAAACTGACTTTCTGTGCAGTACATTTCACAGGTGACACTTAGAAGGCTCATGCGTGGACCCACAATCACAACGATGCCTATTCAAACACGCTTCCATCTCTCTGCCTCTAGACCGAGTTCAAATGCAGCTCAGACGGGGGCCTTGTGCTCTTACCTGCATGTTGCTTCCCCACTGAGCCTTCCCTTCCAACAAGGCATCCAGGACAGCCCGGCTGGGCTCCTCGGCTGCAGGGTCGTTCCCACTCACCACGTAGTAAGATGACCTCACTCTCTTGAAAAATTCCACGTCAACATTCTTACTGTTGCTGTGGTTGGGGATATAGCACAGGTCCAGATACACGGGAAGGCCTGGAGGCACGGTGGATGACTTGGCTGTCTTAGTGGCTCCCGGTCCTTCGGTAACAACGACAAAGCAAGGGTCATAGCAGTGTGAAGACACCAAATACATCCACTTGTTCCCAGCTGCGTCCTCTGGGGCATGGAAAGGCTGGGAGTATTCCCATAGGGATTTGACAAAATGTACCATGGTTGTTTCTCATCTCCATAAGAAAAATTGAGGATGAGATGGCTTCCCTTTTACAGATAACCCATTAGGAAGTAGAAAGAGTTTCAGGGTTTTTCAAAAGAAGGAACAAGATAGTAGCACTCTCCACCCACGGATCTACGAACGTGCATTTTAATTTGAAAAGCTCTATAAGACGATGGCTTAAACCATGGGCTCTGATGCCACATGGATTGAACAACCAGACATGGATGTATCAATAACGATTTTTTCCACACAACTTCACCTGCAGCCTTGGTTCTGGACCAAAGCGTTGCCCACTGTGCACGGTGTGGTGGTAATGATAATGAAACACACTGCTCGTATAGAAATATAACAGTTTAGCTATGGAAAGACAGACTTTTCATGGTTTCCTACCATCGCCTCAGCATGTAAGTATCAAATGAGTCTACCTTTGGATTGACTTGTGCTAGAATGTTTGATGGCTAGATGGATTCGTATCAGTAAATATTTGATTTGCATACCGATTTATATGCCTGGATACCCAGGGTTGTATAAAAATTTCTTGGGCAAAAGGTAAAGACTTTAAGAAGCATTAATTAATAAACATTTTAAAAATCCAAAGGAACCATTCGTATTTAGCAAACCATAGGTTAGTGACCTTAATAATCCTTTTTAGGGTCTCTTAAAAGTAATTTACCCACAGTTCACTGGGATTCCCTAACAGGAAGTAGTTTAGACCTTAACCCCATATGATCCTTTGCAACTCAAGCTTACCCAGTAAGTGATGAGCTAGTCCACTGTCCTTAGACAATGGAAATGTCTCTCCCTAGACAGGGCTGGATACCAGCCATTGGCAAAAGAGGGTCCAGAAAGACTAGGCTTTAGCTAACCAGCCAGGCCAGGTCAGCCTAGGGAAAAACACCTGGCAGTCAAAATGTCCAGCCTAAGTCAGATAGAGCTGGAGAAAGCCAAAGTTTGGATGAGCCCCCAAAGTGTCTGGGCACCCCCGTTTGGTTTAGCAGTCTGGAGACACCGGTAGAAGGAAGGAACAGCCTGGGTTGGCCGTGCTGCTCTCTGCCACATAATCAGAGTCATCTCAGATGCTCGGTGACACAGGCCTCATTAGAGCCTGGGCTAATGGTTACAAGGCCTGGACAGCGCTATCTGCTCTCACCAGCTCGTTCAAATGATAGGGGCTTAGAGGACATGGTTGCGAAGCCATTTAAAACAGCTAGATTCTGTATGGTGATTCTTTCCTTTCTCTGTGGGAAGTTTAAAAACTGCCATCCCAAAGTCAAAACAACTAGTGAATTCCATCAACTATCCCATTCTACTTTGCGGGGGTGAGGGGATCAGGTGGGAGATGGTGAGAATGGTCCAGACTCATATTTAGATAAGTGAACTCATTTTATAAATAGGTTGGAAGACCGTGTGTGTGTGTGTGTGTGTATGTGTGTGTGTGTGTGTGTGTGAGAGAGAGAGAGAGAGAGAGAGAGAGAGAGAGAGAGAGAGAGAGAAACAGACAGACAGACAGAGAGACAGAGAGACTCTGCACTGAAAATCCTCAACATATCCATCTGAGGACCCCCCTAAGAAATTCCGCCCTACAAGCCAGCTGTGGTAGCACACACCTACAACCACAGAACCTGGGCAGTGGCAGGGGAGGACCACGTGCTCAGAGTCACCCTCTATTGCATAATGAACCAGCAGCCAGCAACATCTACAATTTTCCCTTGACCGTGAAAACCTTTATCATCACACAGTGAGTGCTTCACACAAATACCCAACAAAAGCCATCACATGGCCACCCAGGTTTGCTTTTAAAGTCAACTTAGGATTCATTTTGCCTGCTTTAGAAATCTGAGTGTGAATGAGTGCAGGGCACACGCATGTCAGAATACATGTGGGGATCACAGGGGACAATGCTCCCCACGGGCACCAGAGTTTGAACTCGGGTCATCAGGCTTGTGTGGCAAGTGCTTTTACCCACGAAGCCATCTCAACTGCACTGTCTTTACCTCTTTAAATGTCAAAAGACAAAACAATTCATCACCTGCACGAGCTAGCGTTTTGGCAAATTTCAGCTGTTTTTTTTTTTCCTTTTACACGTATTTAGATCCTGTTTAGATGAATTCCATGCTTTCTCCTAAGTATAAGACAGTTGTCAACTCTTCTAAAACAGGGAGGTGATTACCTGGTGGTTTAATGTTTAATCTGATCATGAGCAAATTCAGTTTGTTTTCTATGTGACTCATATAAATGCCAAGCCTGACAAAACCTGATGTCAACATAAAATAAAAACTCATGGCTGTTATTAATATGTCCTAAATTGAAAGCCCCAGAAGCTGGTCTCTTAAATTTTTCCTTCATATATTAAGGAAATGCTTAAAGTAAGTTTTTGTTTTACACATTCGGATAAATGCATATTGCTCTGTGAATGAAGATCTCTGGGTAATTAGATGAAGCAAACCAAGTGTATTACTATAGATGTTAACCGTGCTGCCAAGCAGTCTTTCTGTCAAAAGCCTGCTCACACAACTTGTGGTGGGGCATTCCTGCGATCCCAGAACAAGAGGTTGAGGCTGTAGGATCACAAGATCAAAACCAGCCAGGGCGCTAAGGCATGGAAGCCTCAAGTCACCGCTAAGAAACGGAGAAGGCTGTGTATCAGTGGCAATCGGGAGCCCTCAGATATCTCTACTTAGCTCCTGTTAAGTCTGAAAAAGCACTGTTAGTGAGACCGTGGGTAGGAAGGAAGAAGAAACAGCCTTTAATGTGTCCTCCTGTCTGCACTGGACACTATCGGTCAACTGGAATTACCCAGTTCATGAGCAGCTAAGCAAACACAGCAGATGTTTTCAATGGGCAGATTGCCCAAATGAGGGCTTTTTTTTTTTTAAAAAAAAAAAAAAGTATAAATTTTTTACAATTTTACACTTAAAAATGTTTCATAAGAAATAAATATTTTGTCTAGACTGAACATTCCAAGTTTGCTGGGGAACCTCTGGTTTGCTATAGGCCTTTGGGAGATCCTGGCTTATTACCTCAGTGTGATTTTAGGGCCAATGTGCCTGAAGTCTCCCTGAACAGTCTGAGACATATATCCCTACTTCTGAAGGTTTGTAACAGGCCCGCAGCTGTGTCCGGAACAATACCAACCCGCAATCCCACCTGATGGATCCCAGCAGCCCTGGGCGGTATACTCTGCTATCTCTAAGCCTGGGAGCCACAGTGGGACAAGAGGTGTACCTTTAGGCAGAAGAGGAAGGCAGAGGGAAGGTGAAGCATCAGTCCCTGCTCCCTGGTCCTCCCAGCAAAACGCCAAACAGAGAAGCAGACAGGTTTCAAGTGTAAAGGCAGCCGCGGTCTGTAAAGGGACACGCCCACGTACCTGCTGTTGCGGTCTTCGCTGACTTGGACGCGGAGGCGTTTGCAGCGTTCTTAGTCTCCTTGTCTTTCTCTTCCCCGCGAGTGGCTTTGACCTCGGGGGTGGTGGTGGTCTTCGTAGCCTTTTCCACGGATTCTTTCTTCTTGGGAGAAGCCACTCTGGACACCTTGTCAGAGGATTCCTTCAAAGCTCCTGGTTTGGGGGACGCTGCCAAGGGCTTGGACTTCCCATCAGCCTTCTTCACGGGAGAAGAAGACTTAGTTTTCGTGCCTGGCTTCTTGGTTTTCGTCTTCTCTTTCAGGTCCTTCTTCAAAGCTTTGCCTAGGTTCTGTTCAATGGCCAAGGCCTCTGGGTCCACCATGGACACATCAGGGTGGCGAGGAGAAGGGCTTCTGTCTTGCATGGGGGCTGGAGGTGGGTCCATGTGTTTGTATGTGACCGTTTTGTCGGTGGGGATGGTTTCTGACTCGTCTTCAGAGTCAATGTTGGCATCGGCTGTGATGGAGGGACACTCTTCCGTCTCCGGGGGAACATCAGAGTCGGTCTGGGATGGGGCTGACTCACTGACGGAGGTGGGTGGAGTTTCGTCGCATTGCCGGCTCTGTTGCTTTCCTCCTGACGGTGGAGGGGCTCCTCCGGACTGAGTGAGGGGCTTCTCAGGATCTTCAGCGGACTCTTCGCTGGCAAACCACTCGAGAGGATTTGGATTAATGAAGGAAGGTGAGAGCTCCGTCTTGGGATGCTTGTACTCACAGGAGGTCACGAGGCATAAATCAACATCCTGGCGCACCTCTGAGGGGGACTTCTTTTCTGTGGAATAGCATCGGTCTGAAGTCTCGTAGGAATATGAGGATGCTTGTGGGGTCTTGGTGATTTTCTCCATGGTCTCGTAACAGTATGTGGAGGTATCTGGACTCCGTGTTGTTTTCATAGACGTCTCGTAGGAATAGCTTTCTGACTCAGGAAAGCTGCTGATTTTCTCAGTGGTTTCATAGGAGTAGCTACAGTCTCCAAGTGTATGGCCACCATCCTCAGAGTCGTCATAGCCATTACTAATGTCATCTAGAAGCCTTCTAGATCTCTCCGTCTTCTCATAGGTGTAGCCACTCACTTCAGGGGTCCGTGTTGTCTTCTCGCTGATCTCATACGAATACCCACCCTCTTCAGGGGTCCTCGTGGTTTTCTCAGTAATTTCACAGGCGTAGCCACCATCTTCTGAGGGCTTGGTGGTCTTCTCAGTGGTCTCATAGGAGTATCCACTGTCACATGGGGATTTCACGGTTCTCTCTGTCTTCTCATAGTAGTAGCTACCCACGTCAGGGGTCCGGGAGGTTTTCTCATACGATTCATAGTCATAATCTTCTTCATCTGGGGATCTGGTGGTTTCCTCAGGCTTTTGAAAGGCATAGTTGAAGTCGCCGGGTGTCTTCCCTCCATTGTCCTTCGTGGTCAAGTCTCTATCCAAGGCCAGATGATGTTGCATTGTATCAAACAGCATTGAGGCACGGAAGCCATAGGGCTCTGCAGAGGCAGCATCCATGGGTGGGGAGGCGGTTTGGCGACCTGCTGCATTCTCTGCGGTGGCAGAAGTGGAATCGGAAAAGCCAGGTGAATACAAAGGTGAGGACTCCCGGGGGGTGAGTGGAGAAATATCGGACTTGGGAGAGAGCTTCTCTCCTTCTAGACTTTGCACTTTCTCGGAGGTGAGTGAGGCATATAAGGCCATATCTCTGGGAGGGACAACATCAGAAAGAGTGTCTTCCTGAAGAGGAGAGGCTATCTGAGAAGGCGTGTGAGCAGACGAGGTGGATGGGGAAGCCTCCACCTGAGATACAGAGATGAGCTCAGATAGATCGTTATCTTGGGTGTAGGATGGCTCCTCCGTGGGTGGGATCTTGTGGGACAAGCTGGAGTCCTGGATGTCAGAAGGACTATAGTCCACTTCCGTCGGCCCATTTTCAGTGATGTGAAGCATACTCGCACCCGCAGCAGGGTGATCTGGAGACTGCCTACTAAAGTCCATAGCAAGGGAGTGCTCCGGTGATTCCTGGCCAAACTCAATAGACATCGAAGACTGTTCAGATCGGTGATCTTGAACTGGTGTCCTGGACTTGGCAGTCTTAGGGGAGAAGTCTGGAGGAGAAATCGACATCGGTCTTGGGCACTCTTCTTTAGACGGAGACATTTCCGTTTCCTGGAAAGTGGTAGGTGTTTGCACAACAGATACTGACAGGGAGTCGTCTACTTCTGTGGAATGCGGGGAGCCCACTTCAGCGTGGAGAGAAGGAGACACGTCATCTGTGGTTGGCTCTGGGAATGAGCTGGTGGCCACAGAGGCAGTAGAGACCGAGGCCACACCCTCCATGTGAGAGTAAGTGTCTTCTGCCACGCCCTCATCCACGGGAGTGGCTGATTTGTCTGATACAGTGCCTTCTGAGATGGACATCTTGGTGTCTTCTTTGAAAGAACCAAACTGACTGACATCTATTTGTGTTGGAGAAACATCTCCTCCCAATTTCCTTTCATCCAAAGCCAGAGCTGATTGAGAACCCATGATTTCAACATCACTGGTTTTCTTTTCTGGACCGAAGTCTTCCTTTATCGGTATGAAGCCTGTGGTTTTCTCTTCCTGTTTGTCTTGGTAAAGACCAGTGGAAGTCACGTCAGACACTGGGCTTTCTTTGCCTGGGAAGTCTTGCTTTCCATTCTCTCCTTCAAAGGGGCTTTCGGTACCTCTGCCAGGCGCCTTGCCATCAACACTGAGAAAGTCTTCATACGCAGACTCAGATCCAATAAGAGGAGGGCTACGTAGAGGAGACAGAACTTTCTCAATAGGAGACGCCGAGTCAGGCACAGGCTCGTCCATGGGGCTTACGGAAGCTCTCTCATTGTCATCTTTGGCCTCGCTGAATTCAAAACTCACTGGAACTGCCTGTGGCTTCTCAGTGGCTTCGGGAGGTAGGTGGCTAGCCTTCTCATCAGTGGGAGATTGGTAGTAAGGTGTGTGGCCAGCACTGCCGGTCACAGACTGAGACGGTGAGGCTACTTCCAGGGTCTTCTCCTCAGGACTGGCACAGTGTTCTTCGACTACTGCTTGGGTCACTCCAGGAGACACTGACGTCACTTCAGCTTCTGCGGAGACTTTAATCTCATTGGGTGTCAGAGAGAAATTCACGCTACGTTCACCCAGGGGAGTCTTCTCTATGGGTGATGGCGGAGAAGGACTCAGGGATGGACTCTTGGTTGGGCTAAGTCTCTCATCGGAAACATCTTTGATGTCCAGCACGGCACTGGCTTTCACGTCTTTCTCTTCTGAGCAGTAAGCATCACGCAGAGCGGACTTGCTGAATTTGTCTTCTTCCATGGAGGAAGGTGGAGATATGGTGGAGGCGGAAGCGTTGTAATCCTTGCCATCAGTGGCATCTGTTTTGGACCCTTCTGACAGTCCATTGAAGGATGCAACAACGGGTTTGGAGTATTCCTGAGAATACAGCGAAGACTCATATTTGGTAATGTTTACGAACTCCTGAGATGGGGACTCCGTCTCCTCGTTGTTGGTCTCATCACTCATCACGTCGCGAGGAGTAGACATCTCATCCATTGGAGTAGGCTCACTAGATATCTCAATGGTGGACTGAGTATACCCAGAGGTGGCCGTGAATTCCTCGGGCTGGTCTTCCCGATTCTCCTCATCAGAAGCGGTGGCCTCACTCTCGGAGCCTCCAGGGAGCGTCTCGTCATGAATTGAAGAGGCAGGTTCTCGGCCAGGAGACTGGGCTCCGGGTTGCTTGGTTGGCGTGCTCAGGAATCCATACTGTTCCTCAGCAACACCGGCCTCTGCAGCCTTGTCAACCACGGCCATCACATAATCTTCAGCCTCCATTTTTTCAGGCTCATAGTCTTCCTCTCTGGCATCCTCTGCTTTGTCCTCCTCTTCACCCTCCTCCTCAGACTGCTCGGCTTCTCCTTTCTCAAGCGCCTCATCCATGTCTTCCTCTGCGCGGTCATCACCGCTGGTCACCGACTCCCTCTTCTCCTTGATGTGCGCGTCCGCCTCGGCTTTGGCGCTTTCATCGTCTTCTGTGGGGCTGTGCTTCGAGGCGCTCCCACTCACATTGTCGTCCCCATCCTCTTCTGGCTCCTCAGCCTCCTCAGTCTCTGCCTTCTCTTCATAGTCTCCAGTCTCTGAGGATTCTTCAAAACCAGCTCCTTCATCTTCGAATTTCTCAATGTCCTCCACTCCCTGCTTCTCAACTGGCTCCAGCTCCTCGGGGGTTTGCTCACACTCCCCCTCCCCTTCTGTGGTAGTGATCCCCTCGTCAGGTGACTCAGCAGAGCCTTTGATGACTTCGGTCTCTTTCTGGATGACGTAGGCTTCCACCGGCTCCGTCTCCTTCAGTTTCTCTTCGTCTTCAATGAGCTCCAGCTGAGGCTTGATATCCTTCGCCAAGTCAATCTCCTCAGCCTTTAGCTCCTCAAAGTCCTTGGTCAGATCCTCAGGGGAGGACATAAGGGACCTCTCAGCTTCGAGTTCTTTGGCAGGGCCACTGGCCGCTACTCCGGCGGCTGCTACTGCAGCAGCCGTGGTAGCCGCAGTGCCAATGGCCGTGGCAGCCGCCTCTGTGGTCTTGCCTTCCTTCTTAATGACTTTAACTTTGCCTTTGTCCTTGAGCTTGCTAGCAGCAGCAGGCTCCTTCTTGGTGGGCTCTTCCTTCTTCGCCACTTTTGGTTTCAATGCAGCTGGTTTTTTTGTTTCTGACACGGGAGTGGATTTCTTTATGTCTTTGGAAATCTTCTTGATTTCCTTTTTGGGTTCCTTCTCTTCCTTTTTAACTTCTTTCTTTTCTTCTTTCTTCACTTCCTTCTTGGCTTCCTTCAGGGGCGTCTCCTTCTTAACCTCTTTCTTCGGCTCTTTTTTCTCTTCTTTTTTGATCTCTTTTTTGACCTCCTTTTTCACCTCTTCCTTTTTCGGTTTCTCGTCTTTCTTGATCGGAGTCTTGTCTTCCTTTTTAGCCACTTCTTTCTTGGGCTTCTCCTTCTCCTCTTTCTTTTCTTCGGGTTTTGCCTTTATTTCTTTTTTGACCACTTTCTCTTTGGTGACTTTAGGTTTGCTCTCAGTGGCTTGCTTCTCTGCCACCTCGGCTTTCACAGGGGACTGCTCCTCTTTGCTGGGCACCTCCTTTTCTGTCACGGAAGGTTTGGCTTCTGGCTTTACCGTAGGCTTGTCCTTTTTCACTATTACTTTCTCCTTGCTTTCAACTTTGGGTGTTTTTTCCACTTGGCTAGCTTTTGTGACTTCAGGAGCTTCTTCTTTGGACTCCTTCCTCACTGATTTACTGGGAACTGGTTTTGTAGCCGGCTTCAGGTTTTCTCGGCTGTCAGCCCTCTGTTTCAATTTGACTTGTTTTACTGTGGGGGTGGGCACCTGGCCAGTGAGATCTTTCTGGGTAGCCAGTGGCTGCTTTAGGAAGTCTAGGTGTTTGAGTTTTTCCAGTCCTTCCAGGATGTTGTACTGGGTGCTGTTTCCAGGAAACAGAACTCGGATGATTTTCTCAGCGGGGTTGGCAGGGTGCCACACAATCAAAGATGAGACTGAAGTTAAGTAGGAAATTGGGATATCTACTTCTTGACCATTGGGCAGGATTAGTTCAGCCTTGTCTTTGTTGGTGCCTGTCCACTGTTGCATAAAATATTGCATTTCCTTGCTACTCTTGACAGGGTTAAGCACGTACATCTCAAGTTTGCCCACTCCCATTTTCTGGAATAGGATAACAGGCTCAATGGTATTGCCTATGCTTCTAAAGAGAGGCTCTGGTTTCATGGACAGTTTGTTCAGATACTGGAGGGTGAAGCAAGCTTCTTCTATGCTCCTCTTCATCTTGATGTTTGGCTCTGGGTTTTTCAGATTTTCGGGTACGTTCAGAAACACAACCCCCAAGTCAGGGGAGATGAGGTTTTTCATCCAGTCACTGTTGCTGGTGGAACCCTGAGACCGTTCCTCTTCCAGCTCCGCAATCTTCCGCTGCAGCATGCTGTTGATGCCGGGCAAATTGTCATCGCCAATGTGGGTGAGCAGGATGGAGTCCACACGATCCAAGTGCCGAATGAGCTTCCAGAAGCAAGATTTTCTTTCCGATCCTCCGTTGATGAGCATATTGAATCCGTTCACTGCAAACAGGGCTGAATCACCCCGGCCCCCTGGAAAAATGTAACAGCAGGGTTTGGAGAGCTTGAGAAAGCCGCCCGAGGTCGGCGGCTCTAGGATGTCGAAGGGAGAAGGGACTTCCACAGACTCAGAGAGATACTCTGTAAACTCAGAAAGCCCCTCCATCTCTGGCAAGATAGACGCTGAGTTGAGCTTAATGTTAATGAAGTCTTGGAGGTTGTGTCTGTCGAGGTTGGAGTTCTTCCAGTCTCCCTCCTCGGGGCAGAAGAGGGTGAGGCTAGCTTTGTTGGCAGGATGGGTGGTGCTCAGGAGCTCCCCAATCTGGGTTTGTCAAAAAGAAAGAAAGGAAGAAAAGGGTTAAGTGGCAATCATCACTGACCCATCACTCCCATCTGTTATGTTACTGGAGAATCACTGACTTTACATAGGGATAATATCAAAAATTTGGTCACAGTTCTGATTAAAATATTGATAAACTTGCAGTTCGGAAGGTGGACACCCTCTGTTCTGAGTCCCCTACATACCCTCTGCCACCCCCTGATGTCTGCTCTAGAAACTTCTCCCTGTAAGTCCTTGCCCCAGAACCCCACTCAGGTTCCAAAACTGGGCATTATCTGAGTGACCGGCGCTTACGTCACAGTAGTTATGAAGTCATCTGATTACTGCCTCTGGGTGTGTTGTCATGTAAAGATGTTCGTTAATAAACTCTAGGCTATCACAGGAGAACGCTGTATTCATCATTTCACCATGGTTTAGAAACCTTTACTTTAGCCTAAACCGGACAAAAGGCCAGCATAGGAAGGAGGTTAGGTGTGGAGTCCTACCGCTAGCTAAGAAGCTATTGCAATTGATAGCTGCTAGAAAAGGGGTTGCCAGTTCTCTTTAGGGGTGTGGCCCTTGGTCGTCATACCTAGTGGTACGCTACACATCAAAGAATATATGGGCAGCATAAATTGGAGAAAGTGGGTTTAAGAAAACAAAACAGAGGACACAATGTTAATTGGCAGGGGAAAGGGACAGATCTGGGAGAGTTATGAGGGGGTGAATATGATCTAAATACATTGAACAAAACTCTCAAAGAACTAATGAAAATATAAAACCTTACTTTTCTTAACCCACTGGACTTGGTGAAAAGGCCTGACTGGTGCATTTGAGGACTTCAGATAATAGTGTGTTTCTTGTTGTCTCCTTTCAGATTTCAATAGGCACAGGAGAAAAAAAAATTTGGTGTTTTTTGTTTGTTTGTTTGTGTTTTTGGTTTTGTTTGTTTGTTTTGCTCTAAGAGACAGGAAGTTATTAATTGGCCACTACAATAAAGTGCTGGGTTCAGGCACCCACACTCACTAAGTGCCTGGCCCAGCAGATCCCCTGCAAATACAAATGTTCTTAACTGAAGCCATGACAACCAAGTGGCCTGGCAATTATATAAACCAGTGTCCACATTCATCCCGCCATTTAAGTTTAACTCCAAGGTGAAAAAAATTAAAAAAAATAAATCCAAGGTGAGACTTTCGGCTCTGTCCATGATCTCAATGGATTTTGAATAAGCTGACTGTCAATGAACAAGATCTCATTTGGCTTAAACATTTTTCAACATGTCATATATTATTTCCCAAGGAAGGGAATACGGAAATCTGAATCAAGACCAAAACAAGTATGGTTTATGGAAACCGTTTTCTTTTTCAATATCTAGGACATGTGTTTCTTGATCTTGGCTCAGCAAATGCAAATCATGCCAAAAGCTCCAAACTTCTATTTCAGTAAATCTCCCACATCAGTTCAAAGGTTCAAATGAAAAGGGCGCTACATCCAGATGCAAATGATTCAGGGCCAAAACAAATGGCCATTCTTCAGCCGTCAGTTCTGACCCCTTGCCCTTGGTTTCTTGTCTCAATGAATTCCAGAATCCTATCACTCCAAGGCTATGAGTGTGAAGTTAAGTATGCAGAAGTAATGTATAGAAGCCAAACTTTCCCTCATTAGACTGCAGGATTTCCTATATTAGATTGTATGGTTAGACTATCAATCCTGAGCATAACAGCTGACGTCACAAAATACCAAAATAGCAATGCTTTGCTGCTTTCCTTTGACTTAACTTAATACTGTTGCATACAACTCTTAAGAATCAACTACTGTTTTAGGAACTAAGAAAACTAATACAGCAAATGGCAAGTATCGCTGGGGGTAAAGGGCATCATTGATCAAGTCATTTCTTATAAATATCAGCCATCCTTGGGGCAATCTTTGTTCAGATTATTTGCAGACCAAAGCAAACATGAATAAGGTTTCATTTCTATTACATTCATTCATTCATTTATTCATTCATTCGTTTGTTCATTTATTGGGTATGTATTGTCATGGTGTATGTGTGGTGATCAGAGGGAAACTTGCTGGAGCTGGTTTTCTCTTTATAACATGTGATCCTGGGAAGAGGTGAGGGGGGAATCAAACCCAGGTCAACAGGGTGTGGTAGTAAGCGCCTTTACCCATGGAACCATTTCATTGGTCCTTGAAGTTTTTTTCTTACTCCATTTTATTTATTTATCTTAAAATATGGTTTCTTGTCCAATAATTGACATAGACCCTCGTCACCATAATTTCAGCACAATAAAGGTTCCCTCCTTCCTAACTTTCACACAGAGTCCATGAGAACTCATCATATTTACATTTCAGAGGGCAAGTCAAGGATAATTCACACTGCTATGTCTTTTACAGTGGAAATGTAAAACTAAGTTCGGTTCATTTTAATCTTTGAGATCCAGTCTAGCTGAGCTGAAGCAAATTGAAGGTAGAGTCCAGCTGTGTGTCTGGGAGTATTGAATTATTAACTTATGTTAATGACTTAAATGTGTTTTTAGATGTATTTATTTTTCTTTTATATGCATGAGTGTTTTATCTGCACGTATGTATGTGCACCACATGCGTGTCTAGTGCTTATGAAGGGCAGAAAATGGCAAGAACCACCATGCAGCTGCTGGGAACAGAACCGAGTCTGTTTCTCTGAAAGAGCTGTCAGCTCTCTTAACTGCTGAGCCATCTCTTCGGTCCCCAATTTGTAACTTTTTAATATGAAATATACAGTCACCTAATTCAAGGAAAAAGTATAAAGGCTTGAGGATATTATCCTACTTTCCAGCTCCTCACCTGTCCCCAGGGAGTTCCTATGAAATGCAGGAAATGACTTAAAAATCAAATAAGGCTGCGGAGAATTCTGAGGAAGTGGGAGAGCATGAAAGACAGGCAACGGTCATCACTGGATAGAAAACTAAGATTTAATGAGATCAGGAAAGCAAACCAGAGAGCGGAAATCTAATCACTCTGGGAAAACACCAGCATGCTGTACCCGCAGAGACAAGAACATAAGGACAACAATTAGAGAGAGCCAATCAAGGAGACGGATTGGATAGGGCAGGAGACAGGAGGCTACCACAGCGTCCTTGGGGCTGCCCAACAGAACTGAAGCCCCTGTGTTTTTCCATAGCCTGGCTTCAGGCTTGTGCAACAAGTATCACGATGAGGACCGGATTCCAGGGCAACAGGTGACTTTAAATGCCCAGTCCGTGGTGATGCTTATTCAGTGAATGCTGGGATCAGTAGGAATGACTTGAGGAGGCTGGCAGCAGGAAGGAAATGAGGACTCGTTCTTTGAAACCGGGGCCGCTTCCAAATGAACTGGAAGTTGGGTGAACAGTAATAAAAACCATTCAGCAAACCCTTTTACAATGAAAGCTTCTAGTTACCAAAGCTTCTCTACCTTTGTATTTTAGGTATCGTTGTTTCCCCAGTATATAAAGAGACTCAGTGCACTAGGTTATATTGCACTTGATTTGGTCAACTCAACACACAATGTCTTCGGTTGTGACAAGTGCCTCTCTGAGGCTTATCACACACAGAGTCTGTTACTGTGTCTTACAAAGATGGATGGCAGACATGAGTGGGAGAAATACTGCTTTGGAGAAAATCATCTCTTTTTTGTTAATTACCTTTTCTATTAAAGGCAGGCACTCTGAGAGAGGAGGGAGGATAAAGGAATAAAGGGTTTGACTAGAGATAAACAAAACAAGATTTTAATTTCGAAAGCACAGACTTCTAATTGTAGTTCCTTTTTTGACTAAGTGACTTGCTCAGCTGAAGGGGAACTCTCTGGGTTTTGGCAAGACATTTAACAGGGTCTTGGAACAGTGTGATAGCAGAATTAGGTGGGTTTATAGGTAGCCACGTAAGTAGTGTTCCTTAGTGTCACCCTGGAGGAAGGTCTGTGATAGGCGGCGTCAAGGCTCACATCTGTCCTACTGAGTACTGACTAGCATGAACATGGAGCGGGATGCGTGTCAAATCTGCGCACGGCTCCAAAGTGAGAGGCGTAACGGAATGAGGGATGGTAAAACTGAGGTGTTTATGAAAGCTTTGGACTTGAGGACAAAATGCCAAGGCAACTGGGAAGAGGGCGGCATTCTAAAGAGATAAATGTGAGGTTCAACAAGCCAGCAAAGTAAAGGATGAGACTGGAAGACGTGGCTTAACGATAATATCCCTGGAAAACCTCAGGGGATTTTAGCTGACAATCAAATGGATTTACATGAAGCCAAAGAAGCTTAAACTTCAAGGTCCCTCACTAGCTTGGTCCGCTATTGAAGTGCTGTACTTTAAAAGTGTATTAATAATAGGCTTTCTTATTCTTAATGGGAATCTCCATATTATGTTAAGTTGCAGAATGCCTCAAAGCCTTGGACTGGAAACTGTACAAATTACTGACTTGAAAGACCCTAATCTGGTCACATGACTTTCTGGAATATGATGGGTCTAGGTTAGGTCAGTATACCCAACAATTCGTATGTATGTATTTGTTTGTGTTCTCTCTCTCTCTTTCTCTCTCTCTTTCTCTCTCCCTCTCTTTCTCTCTCTCTTTTTCTGAGTGTGTTGATGCTGATTGTCAAACCCAAGAGCTTGGGAATGCTAGGCAGGCGCTCTACCATGGAGCTACAGCCCCTACCCAAACTGTGATATTTTAGAGCAACCTAATTAAACAAGCAAAACTTCTGAAACAAGTCCCTCTTACTGGATCCTTCTCTTTGACTTTAGTCTCTAAAGTTCTGGATGCTTCTCTCTCTAGAGTACAGCATCTGTCTTCTGAGCTTTAAACATGTATATCACACAAATGGATTAGAAACGAGTATCTCTAGACAAGTCAACGTTTCTTAGCTCGGTTCAAATATCCACCTGTCTGAAATCTCCAAGGTGTCAAAGAGTGACCAGTGCTAGAAGCTTGAATTTCCTCCAGTTCCACTGTGAGAGGGGACACATAGGACCTTCTGCATTTGAGGGATAACTCAGAGTAAAACCAAAGATGATTAGTCCAGGGAGTGAACGGAAAGTGCAGGTAGACACGGGACCAAAGTCTGTCCTTAGAAGAAAAATCTTTCCTATGGAGGGGTTGAAAGATGTTCCTAGAAATGTTTGCTTTTCTAATGTCATGTTTCTGGTTCTTTTCAGTTGACTAGTATGTTTCAAGGGTTGGAGAAATGCAGCAAATAACCTCACTGAGTCATTCTGCAAGCCTTCTTCCAAGGTCACAGCAAGTCATCATAGCTCCAAACAGGAATAGCCCTTGGTCTAGTCTAGTCATTTTAAAATTTTATGAATTTTCCTGCATGCCGGTCTGTCTGTGTAGCAAGCACACACAATGCCCTAGGAGGCAAGAAGAAGGTATTGGGTCCCCTGACACTGGAATCTCTCAGAAAGTTGTCAGCTGCCATGTGGGTGCTGAGAGTTGAACCTGGGTCCTCTGAAAGAGCAGCCAGTGCTCTTAACCACTGAACCATCTCTCCAGCACCTAGTCTAGTAATTTTTAATCCCCTTTAGCTGTGGAATCCTTTCTTCAATGTTGAGGTAAAAGAAACACAGACTGAGTTCCATTGGTTTGGCAGGAAGGCAAGCATGAAATGCACATTCCCCCCCATGCCTCACCGTCCCCCATCACCCTAATATTAAATCTAGTCTATGAGAGAAAGCTCTGCCGGTCCTTTGGTGTGCACTGAGCATGACTTCCTACAGAGAAGGTGGGGTAGGAGAGGAGAATATGAGCATCCGGGGCCTCAAGGATGGTACCCAGCTGTAATAAGGTTAGCATCCAACTTTATGATTACAGACCCTGGAGAAGTTGCCCCTTCTATTGAACTTGAATTCTTTAGATAAGGCTTTTTATTTTCTTTACAATTAATGGTAAAATTGGGCATATGCACAGCCCATTGTAAAAAAAAACTCCATTTTCACAACTTTTAGAAGTGATTTAAGTAGCAACTTTAAAAAATTATTCCTTATCCAGATGAGTGGCACGTGATACCTCCTTATGTAAAATCTTGGTGATGATAAAATGCTTTTCCTTACACATTTCCCTAGTTTGGGTCTCATGGCAGAAAACCAAACCCGTGATGTGGTCAGAAAGCAAACACTAGGAAGGAACTGCAGAACCGAACAGGAATGCAAGAAGGCCCACATGCATGTAAACAAGCCCAGGCCTGAGAGCTGAGCTGAGCTTACCAGCAGAGCCCAACGTGACACTGGGGCCACTTCCAGGTCTCTACAGCCCACTCCCCTCCCTGGGACAAGATGCTGACATCTGAAATGCCAGACAAAGGCCCGAGTGCCCTTCGTAGCACATGATCGAAGAACATGATCCTGAAAGAGAGCTGGCATTGTGGTGACTATTCACCAATTTCAGGGCAGTCCAAATAGGGAAACTCGGAGCTCTTTCTCTCAGCATTTCAGGGCAATTGAGCAATGTGGGTGCGATACATCAGGGTGTTTGGCTCAGCCCCGGAGGAAGAGAGAACACAGCGCGGGAGAAAGACACAGACAAAGCTCCCTCCTTCAAGTGGGAAGACAGGCCAGCTGTGAGCCCAGAGGCCTCTGCACAAGGAGCCCTTGCCAGTCAGGGATCTTTCTCACTCCGCCGAGCTGGTGCTATGTGCCTCCAGGTACGGATGACCTCACACCCTCTGAAAGAGCTGCGGTTCCACATGCTAAGTAAAAAGCGTTCCTTTTCACGGTTCTGTGCTGTCTACCCCTCCGGTGTGTGGAGAAGGGAAACTGTTGTGTCATTTACGGGGCCTTTGGGTGGAACCAAATGAAGCTGACCACTTTGCTGAGAGGCGGACAAGCTCACAGAGACCTCTCTGTGAAGTGTGGTGCTGAGGAAGCTTAAATGCAGGAAGACAAAACACACGGCCCCTCCCAGCGCAAGTGAGACACCAAGGCTCAGGGAGACCTAGCTAAATGGCTGGGGTAACTCCTGCCAGCACATCCCTCAGCCCACTCCCCCCTCCACTGTACTCCTCCCCCTCCCAGCTTTTCACACTGCATCACCCTAAACATAGGGTCCAGTCATTAGAAATAAGAGAAATCAGAAGGAACCAGGCCAGGAAAAGTGGCACAAGTCCTAACAGAGATAAAGGTAGGGACATCCTGGAGAAGTCTCTCAGAAAACAGCAAAGCTGGGTTTCCTCTGCAGTGCTAGCCTTTCCACCATCTCCAGCACTTCTGTCATCTGTAGATGCTGATTATTCCCACGCTGCCACTGCCCACTTGTCTCCAGCACCCTGGCAATGGCTCCCACTGCCCACCTGTCTTCAGCACCCT
>JABTXL010009415.1:3029116-3057132 GCA_025134845.1 Neodon shergylaensis
TGGCTCCCACTGCCCACCTATGTCTCCAGCACGCTGGCAGTGGCTCCAACCATCCGCCGATTGGAACCGTGATCTAGACCAGGCCCAAGTCATTTTGGATCATAGTTTTGCTTATTTCAAAGAGACCCCTCCTGCCTTCCCACACACATCTGCACACGCTGTGCGGAACTCACCTCTTGATCGGTGAAAATCTCTATGAAGTTCTGGAAGGAGAAAGAGCCTGACTGCAGAATGAGCTCGCCAGTGTTCTCAAAGCACTGTCCCGTGAGCACCAGCAGTTTATGGCGGGCGGCGTCAGTGATCATCAAGCGCACCTGAAACACAGCGCAGGCGCAGAGGGTAAGTGAGGGTGCAGAGAGTGAGCGCCAGTCCCTGCGTCCCAACACCAGGATCGATCATGCCTGAAGCTTATTACCAGTCGAAAACACTCATTCCAAGAGTCTAATTTCTTCAGCAGAGAGTGGGAGCAGGTAGTGTTGGACAGAGCCTTGGCTGTAGGAGTTCTTCATAAAATTAATCATCGTGGTTAATAGTGAGGCCACAGAAGTGGGTGTTGACTTTCTCCCCCGAGTTTCCTCCTCTTTTCAAAGCAGTCTTCACAGCTGGCCCGCATTTGTTCCACAGCTGTTACAAAGTGTCTGCTAGGCGCCTGCAACCTTTGAGGCCAGGATATGTCACTCCAGGCCCCCCAGCTATCCTCAGAAAAGACATGTTTCCAAGCAGGGCCTCAAAGTCATCCATCTCTACCCGGGATTCAAGTCACAGCGCAAGCACACCATGCCAAATACAGACTCCAGAAGTAGCAGCAAGGTGCTTGGTACTGGAAAACAAAGAAAAGGCGACCCCGGGGATGGCAAGCTGGGCGACTGAATTGAAAAGAGTCTGTGCGAAAGAACTCTCAGGGAGCTATGGGTGGCAGGGAGCCAGCGGTCCTCCGGAGAAACAGCACCCTCGGTACCAAGGTTCTGAACCCACTTTGTGAATATTTAGCACATACTTTGTGGCCCACATCATGTTCTGCACTGGCGAGAATTCAAAACTAAACAGACCACGACCCCGGCCCAAGACCCCTACAGGCCACTCCTGGAAAAACAAGCATACCTAAATAATTGTTTCTCAGCTTCATCTGATCCACAGACCAGCCTGGATTTTGTCCCCCAACCCCCAGCTTTCATTTTTATTTTATTTTTCCTTTTCTCAGGGTTATTCTAATCAGTCTGCATGGACATATACTAATCCTCCAGCTCTTTGTGTGTGTGTGTGTGTGTGACAGAAATTGCCATCCCAATGCTTAACACAATTTCATGCCTTAATGGATTGTCAGAGCTTTTGCAGGCAGAAGTAGGTCAAATCAGGCTGATTGTGATGGCCCCAAAGTGGAAGCCACCTATGTGCCAGCAGCTAAGACATGAAAGATCAGATGTGGTCTATGTACTCAAGAGGGTACTATACAACCATCAAAAGGGGTGCAGAGCTGACGGATGCTACTACAACACTGAATCTTGAAGCAGTTAAGCTAAGTAAGCTAAGCTGAACATAAAAGGCCACATGTTTGTGTGATGCCACATATATGAAATGCCTGAAACAGAAAAAAATAGGGGTGTGCAGAAGCCAAGGGGCAGTGGAGTGACCGATAGTGTGTTATGGACATTTTAGGGAGTGACAGACATGTTCTGGAGTTAGATTGTGATCATATCTGTTCAAGTTTGTAAATGTTCTTTTTAAAAAAAAAATCACAGAATTACATACTTTCAGTAGATGGATTCTATGGCTTATGAGTCATACCCCACTTTGAAAAACTGTACAGTCAGAGTTGCTAAAGCGTGGGCAAAAGACACCACAGCAATGATCCTGCCAGGACCTTTGGCTACTTTAATGTCCAAGAAGCAATTCCATCTCCAAGGAGGTGGGAAAAACGCTCTAGCAACGCTTGGCCTGAGGGATGAAATCCTTATGTCACGATGGGCCCTGAAACTCCCCAGTTACTCTCTCTACAATCATTTCACGTGATGCTAATGATACAGATGGCCTACCATGTACATCTTAGCCACCGTGTGCCACTCTGGCTGAGCCCCGAGCACTTCAAAACACAAGGAGGGACATTTAATGCAGGGGCTGCTATGATCTCCTCTGCACAGAGGTGTGAGCTGAGGCAGCAAGATAACTTGACAGAGGCCGCCAGCTTGTAAGCGGCAGACCTTGGCTGATGAAGCCAGATGATTTGGCCTGGGCTAGAGACCATGTTTCTGATGCTTGTGCTGGCCTGCCTTCCAACTGTGGCTGAGGGCCGGCCTGGATAGCTCTGAACAGGGGAGCTCCTAGGATACTAGTCTTCCGAGTTCCATCCCTGCGACATTCCTGCTCCCTCCCATCCTGGCAACAACATACCCAATGCATGTCCCCAATTCTACTACACCCGTCCACCAACACGCTTCCAGCCGGCACTGTCCACTGTGTGCTGATACTAGGTGCAGAGAGCCAGACTCTGGGTATCCTAGAACCTGGGACTTCCACCACTTGCATTCCTCTCCAGCCACCTACCTAGCCCCCCTCCCCTGGTCAGCCAAGCCTCCATCCTGTGAGGTTCTAACGAAGACCTCACAGAACTGAATGCTCACCTCGGTGCTGACTGCTTCATCCGAAGGGTTGATCAGGACGACTGTTTCTAAGACGTCGCTGCGGTGATGGAGAATCTTTTGTCCTGAAGGCACAAACACACACACACAAAGAAGAGCCCGTTAGCTTTTCCAGATGAAAGCTGTTCGCCTGCTTCTGGGACAGCAGAGGAATTTCCAGCTCAGATGTGGCCCTGGAAACTGGGAAACCCAGTGGGTGCGGCTGAGCAGGAGGGTGTACACGTACACGCTACAGGCTGAACTCGGGGCTATATTGGTGTAGCCTGGGCCCCCAGGCTCTCACACTGGGTCTTTCATGGTGCATGCTAGGCAGCCTCCTGACCCAATGGCAGCGGTTTTCATCAGAGACCAGGGAGGGATGCCAGGAAAACTCAACGAGGCTCTTGACATTTCCTTTCTCATGGTAATTGGGGATGTTTCTCCCTAACGGCCTTTCTTCTGGTGAGAACTGCGTGGAGATTAATCAGGAGCCTCATTGTGAAATGAATGACGGCCAGAAGCCCGGCTCACAATGAGCCCGGCAGCCAGAATGGCCGTCTGAGGCAGGCTCACGGGCTGTTGGGGTATTCACTGATTAATTCACTTGCTTGGAGAAAAGTGTAGAAACTGTGGGCAAATGAGAAGTGGAGAACCAGCCCTCCCACAGGCCAAGGTGGCCGAATTGCCCGCCAAGACAAACTGGATGGAGAACAAAAAAGCAAGGTGTGGTTTGGGATGAGGGAGCCTGTTTGAGGAAGCACTCTGCCGGGCCTTTGATCTCCTATTCCTTATAGGACCATCCTGAGGCTGGCCAGCCTCCGCCTTAAGTCAGCAGAGACCTATGGCTTTCTCCAAATACTACCCTGCCTTGACAGGGAGATGAAAGACACGAGGGGATGTGGCCAGCCTCGCTGATGCAAGCTCTACCAGCAAACAAGGGACAGAGAGGGCGGTCCCTCAGAAATGCAGGAGGAAGCCACGTGGTTGGGAGGGGAAACATGTCTGTTGTTTAGAAGCACAATGAAGCTTGGAAGATAGGGGGGAAAAGAGGAAAATCCGAGGGAGACACCAACAGAGAAAAACACAAAAGGAAAACGAAAACTAGACCTAGGGTCCGTCCATAGAATCACGAGTGGCCTAGCCGTTCCATTTGTTGCAATTTGAAAGCAGAAACGTGAACAAATACTTTTATGCTAATGTTAATTACAGCTTTATTTTAGTAGCCAGAAGGTAAAAACAACCTGAGTGTCTGCCCATAGGTGGCTGGATGAAATGTGGTCTTCTCACACTAGCCAGGCATAGGGAAAATGAAGCTCTGATAATGTTACAAGGATGAGCCTAGAGCATACGACACTGCAATGCAAAGAGCTGGACACAACAAGCAAATAAAACATGATTTCATTTCCATCAAATGTCCAGAGTAGGTAAATTCAAACTCTAAGGGGAGATTAGTAGACACCAGGGACTAAAGGAGGGGAAATTAGGGGAGCTATTGCTTAATGGGTATTATTTCATGTTTGGGGTAATGAAAACATTTTGAAATGGAAGTGATGGTTTACATGACATTGTGGGTGTGATGTCATGTAAACCTTAATGTCCTGAGTTGTACATTAAAAAGAAAAAGTTACATGGCAAAGTTTTCATTATACATATCTTACCCCAAGATGAGAAATGAACATGGCAGACAAGTCCCCGGAGAGAACACTTCACATGGGTGAGTGGCAAGGTTTGGACACTAAGTCAAGCAATTAGAAAGGAGGCAGTCCCATGCACGGCTTAGCTAGAGTTCTCCCCTTGAATCACCAAGGATCAGAGAAGACAGAAGCATCTGCGCAGCGACATTCTTATCATGTCAACATTATTGGTCATTCTTGCTTTTCCTATCAGTAATATTTACCAGTGAACTCTAACCGGGCAGAGGAGCAGTTCACACTAAACAACAATGGTGCCAAGCACAGTTCTGAGACATGCACAATTCCATCGAATCCCCTCAAGAGCTCTCCCACGTGGCACGAGGACCATCACCCACTAGTGCCGAAGACCAAGAGGAGTAGCTCAAGGCTCCACAACAACCAAATGGTCACGCCAGGATTTAGCACCAGTTTGCCTGACTTGAGATCCCGACTGGATTACCACACCCTATGATGCCAAGTATAGGACGGGGATTTGACAAAAGGGACATCATCAAGCGCTGAAGAAGAGCTCGGAGAAAGATCAGCAGAATAAAACTGGAGATGTGCTCAAAGAAGCAAGACGTCATCAGAGACTACTCAGCGGCCAGGTGGGGCAGAGCAGCTAGACACAGCAAAGGAAGATTAAGCAGAAGCATGCAATGTCCGACTCCGAAGGACTGGTGAGGAAGGGACTCCAAATAAGAGCAGTGTTAACAGCTTGGGCAAGGAAAGACCTGAGGCTCATGAAAAAGACGCTAAACCATGGAAAACGAAGTTCCTTTAGTGTGAATGCTAGACTTTGTAATTAATTTAAAAATTGCTTTTTTAGCTTTTTGGTTGTTTTCCCTTTTTGACAACCATGCGCCCTTAAAGCTAAAGCAAAGACAATTCAAATAAGCAGATGATAAAGTTAAAAAAATCACACTAATCCATCCTTGATCAATGGTCTCTAAGTCCTTCCCTCTGTGGCCTCCTCGGAACAAAGACTTCAGGATCTTTGAAGACATGAACTTGAGGCAACATGAAGCTGACACTTAAAACCAGGATATGAAAGGCTATTTCTTCATCACATTTTTGGTGTGAGTACCCAAAGCACCAGACAGCACGAGTCTAGGTATTAACTGTGTCTGTAGGAAGACACAGCAACAAACAAAAGCAAGGTTTGCAGAATCAACCCCTATCCCAGAGCCCCCTAATGGAGCCCCCTTTCTCTGCTGCTCACAATGCTGCTGACTGTACCCTTCCAAAGAGACAGCAGGCGACACAGCCACACTCCTTCCCACATAGTCCAGCTCTCCTGAGAGAGGTCTCCAGCCGCTCCCTGCTGGGAACTTCTTACCATCCACCAGGAAGAACTTTCTCCTTCCTCCTTGACTTCCTCGCTTACGAACAAAACAAATGCCAAGAAACAGTCGATGGCCACCTCCACTCTTCCTAAGTCATTTTCAGAGCAGTCTGCGCAGGAATTCAGCTAATCATCGTCTCCCCATCTTTGCAAGTACTCGAGGGACAAACTGACAACGCTGGTGCACCAAGACGCCTCTTTATAGAGTTGATCCGAATGCAGAAAGGGATATAAAGGCAGCCGGAGAAGCTTCCAACTCTTGTCTCGGCTGGAATGTTGTCCAGATTTATCAAGACTCTTACACAGAAGTCAGGCCTCTCCAGCATTTGGCAAGGCCAGGGCCCTGGCTGAGGAACCTGTCAGGCCCCCACACCCAGCATCCCGTGGGTGCCCGCTCTCTGGCAGCAGGCGGCTGTCTGCCCTGGCAGCTGAGACGCTCACAAAGCCGCATATTTGGGGAATGTCTCACACTGGGAAGAGGGCCAGGCATTCTGAGGGAGAAGCCACCACCCTTGCCTGTAAAGGTCCCATTCAGTTGCTTCAGAAAAGAAGTTCCCAGCCTCTCTCCTCACCCTCTTGTCTGTCTTCCCCATAGACACCTCATAAAGAAACCAAGGGGCACCCCATGAATAGCTAATGCTCCTCAGCATTGTGGTGGCTGGGCATGAAGCGATGGAGTTGTATCACGCAGTTTCCATACGTGTCTTTGAAGTCTTCCCTAACCAGAATCCCACATAGCCATGAGGCTTGAACTGGTGAGGTGGGGGCAGCAGGGAAGGTCACTGTGTAACAAAGGGTCTGCTTCACTTTGGCATCAAAAAAGGAGGAGGACCCCTTGCAGCAGCGGGGCCCTTCAGACAATGGGGCTTTTGTGTCTGTGGTCTCCTAGAGCTGTATTTGAAATTCAAACCAGCCATACTTTCCAGTCATTGCTGGTTTTTTTTTTTTTCATTTTGAAAATCTGATCGATTAATTGGATCTATATGTCTTTTAAAGTTGGGCTGTTCTGGGTGCTTTGTTTCACTACATCTAGGCAATTTTTTTTTTGAAATCTCTTAAGCTAAAATTGACAATTCTGTGCATCTACGATACTTAGGGATCTCTTCAGGGAGTTTAAGATTTTCCTCTCAGCACAAGTGTAACATGCAAAGTAGAGGCTCTCTCCTGGGTTTCAGAGGCTGACTATGGCAAAATTCAGGCAGATTCATCACTGAGGACAGCCACACAGAGCCTGGGCTGGGATGTAGCTTAGCTGATAGAACATTTGTCTAGCATACACTAAAGGCCTACGTTTGATCTTCAGCACTGCATAAACTGGATCATGATGGTGCATGACTGTAATCCCATCACTTCGGAGGTGGAGGCTAGAGGACCAGAAATTCAAGATCCTACTTGACTACCTGTTGGATTCAAAGCCACTTGGGACTACCCAAGACCCTGTCTCAAGAAAAAAGAAAGAAAGAAAGAAAGAAAGAAAGAAAGAAAGAAAGAAAGAAAGAAAGAAGGGAGGGAGGGAGGGAGGGAGGGAGGGAGGGAGGGAGGGAGGGAGGGAAACCTAGAACCATCTTTTATACAGGGGTAGGTCTTCTCTCCCACACACAGAGCCCATAATATAATAACTGGGAGACTGTAGCATCCTTGATGGAGGCAGAGCAACCCCACAGCATCCTCAGTCTAGGCCAGAACATCAACGTAGCTGAGAAACCTCCTAATGGACACAGAACTGCTAAAAGCATCTAAGTTGTTCTTATGAGCACAAGACCCATTCTGAATTCCCTTTCAATGATTATAAACCAGAAGTTTATTTGAACAACTTCAATATATTAAATTGTATGACAGGGAAAAGATGAGGAGGATCCTGAATCACCAGTAGTCAAGATGGCGATCAGGGGTCTCCAGCAAGGAAAAAGCCCTGTTGCCTTTTCCTCCCCTTCCTCTGCCAGTTCCCCCCATTGTCACGCCTTTGCCAATTACCTCTCCCAGCCTTTGCCAGCTAAAAACTAGAGTGCCTCTTTTTGGGAAAGGCACCTAGCCTTGTGAACCACACTAGATAGACCTCCATTGTAAAAAACATCCTAGGGTTACACTGGGAAATACATGAGCTAAAGGCCTGAGAGTGTTTAGTTAAACGTAAGGTCTAATCACTCACGGACCATGACTACCCATGGGTGTTAACACAGGGAGGGAGGTATGGAGAGAGCGCTTCCAGCCTTTCACCCCACCTATCTACCACAGTAGGGCTGTGGAGAGAAAGCCTCTCGCCTCAAACCCTGGCCTAAAAATACTATGCCAGTCAAGTTTAGTTAAATAGATAAAGGCAAGAAACAAGAGGCGTACTTCACAGGCATGGTAATGACAGACCTGTGGTTGGTAATTGCCTACAGGTCTCTAGGCAGCTTTTACTAACAGCTTTTGATTTAAAACCATAACCAGGCCTCCTTACTCGAGGAACCCACATAATATGCAGGGCAAATGTGTGGTCAATTTAAAGAGACACGGAGTTGGCATGGCAGAAATTAACTCTGGCCGGAGAGCTGTATGGCTCAGCAGGAACTGTCCCTAAACACCCCTCACAGGGAAGAGGTGGTGCTGACAAGCGAGTAAGTTGCACAGAAAGTTGTGAAGGGTCCAAGGTGGGCCCCTGAGGACCTCTGCCCCACCTGTGTTTCTGAACAGAAAAACAAGAGAGAGTGGGTGAACACGGGGGTTAACAGTGGACTTCTGAGGGGCCACAATTAGCAGATCCCATTCCCCTGCACTCACGGTTAGAGACGGGAAGACGTATCTAGAGGAGACCCTGAGACATCCTGGGAACAAGCAATGCCACCTTGTTCCCTAGAGCAAGAAATCGCCTCAGCCTAGAGACACGTGACCACAAGGCAGGGCAGACACGAAATCTTTATGATTGCTTCTGAGGACCTTGGGAAAACAAAGTTGCTGGGGGACTTGGTAGCACAGAAAACAGAAAGCCAACTGTTACCAGGAAATGATGCAGCTTCCCTCTGGGGAGACAAAACCTCTTACCCCATAGGGAGTCTGATTTCTCCAAGGCCCTTTCACATCAAATCAACTTGTCTATCTCTTCTATTTCTCCAGATCAGCCTTAGGCATGGCAAAGGAACCTTTTCTAGCCTGGTATCTCAGAGGGAATGGGGACCACAGGTAACAAGCATAATCCAATGGACAGGTTGATGTCATAGTCATGGTTGACTAAGAAAACCTTCCATATGGTAGGTGTCAATCTACCTGGGTCAAAGGGGCTGAAAGTCTATCCCAAGAACACAGCAATCAAACCTTAAACATGGAGAGTGATGTAGGAGAGCTAAGCATTTGGTCTTGGCTGGTGTGTGTGTGTGTGTGTGTGTGTGTGTGTGTGTAAGTCTCCTAAGACCCCTAAGACATCCTAAGTGCAAATATTCTATCCTTTTCATGGACCACAAGCCTGGGGTCTAACGACTTGCCCAACATCTCACTCCTGGCCAAGGTCAGGGATGTGACAGTATTCCGTTCCTTCATTCTTCTAATTCATTTGCCCAAAATAAAGGTTGCCCGAGTGCAATGCCAAGATTTCCATTTGTAAGAGGTTAACACACAGCGTGGGCCAGTTGACAGTTGTCCAAGGCCTGCTGGATGCCTTGATAAATCTTTCTACTGGGTTTCTGCTGAATGGTCAGCCAAGTTCTCTCCCACCCTCCCCTCTGATAGTCCCAGAAATGACTTTTTTTTTTTGGTTGTTGAAAATGAATTTTTTGTTTCTGATGTTTCAGCTCTGAGGTATAGTCTTGAGAACCATATTGCTCTTCAAATTCTGGCAATTTGCTTTTCAAGAGAATTAAAATTTAAACAAATAAAAACCCACTGCACACAAATTCAGGGCGTATTTTTTAATGTGAGAAAGCTGATCAGTGCTTGGGAGTAATGTCACTTGATTTCATCACCTGGTTTTTGGAGTTGCAGACCATTCAATGATTTGAATCTATGTCTCATTCTCCCTACACTCCCTGCTGCTGTTTTCCTTCCTCACTATCATTTGCTTTGGTCTTGGTTTCCATGGCCGCTGGGTCTTCAAACCATTCTTCCCTTGAGTGCTCTGCCCTCGTGGACTCTTTGTGTCCCCAACATGGAAACTAATAACTAAAGCCCCTGACTCCTAAGGTTTTCTGTCCCAAGCTAGTCCAAGTAGATAGAAACCACCCAGCCTTCTGGATACAACAGGCTTTTCACCTGCTGGAAAAGAGAATCCTTGTTTGACATTCTACATTACCTCATGTCTCAACTGAGCACCAAAAGCAGAACTTGCAGGGGTAGTGGCTTCTATTCCCTTTGCAAGACTCTTACTTTCACAATCTTCGGCCATGTTCTTTCTCCCACCTGTCCTTTTCCTGGGTTCTTCTTTTGTTTTTTAATTTCTTCCTCCCACCACCTCCCCTAAACTGTCTTATCTTTTCTTATTTATGTGTATGTATGCATATGTGCATGTCTACACATATTTATGCACAGGTATGTGTGCATGCCTGGGGCAGTCAGAAGAGGGCAGTGGCTCTCCTGGAGCTGGAGTTGTAGGTGGCTGTGAGCTGCCTGACTTGGGTGCTGGGAACCGAACTCTGGTCCTCTGCAAGAGGAGCTACCATTCATACCCACCAAGTCCTCTCTCTAGCCTTCTGGTTTTAGAGCCAGAGTTTTGCCATGTAGCTCAAGCTAGCCTCCAACTCATGATCCTCCTGTCTTAGCCTCTTGAATACTTAAGATCGCAGGCATTTGACGTCATGTCCAGAACATCTTCGCTAGGTTTTCTTTCATTTTATTTTGTGTGTGTGTGTGTGTGTGTGTATGTGTTTTTGAGACAGAGTTTCTTTGTGTGTCCCTGGCACTAGGTTTTCCAAGCCTCAAGGCAAATTGTCAAGTATCAGAAGTGAACAATTGGCAGAAGGAAGAAATAAAAATCAATCAAGTAGATGAAATCAGCTCCCTGGAGCTCACCTAAAGGAGAACAAACAACACTCACAATGGGCACTAGCTGAGACAGACAGGACAACCCCCGAGTCCTATCAGCTGCAGCGCATGGATAGTATGGATATTTTGAGGCACATCTATTACAGATATGTCTACCATGTTCAGGTTCATTTGAACGATGTTGAGCTCACTAAAACATATCAACAGTCACGGCGAACTGCAGCACTCCCAATGTGCTTTCCTCTGTGTTCACTGTGGTAAGTCTGTCCCAAGCCTCTGAGCCTACCTCCTAGGGCTGCGTGAGGTGGGGCCCGTGAGCTCAAGCCCTCTAAAAACAAACAAAATTAAACCATCTAGCTCCTCCTGCAAGCATGGAGTCCTTTCCTCTTTCCCGAAGATGGGAGGTATTCTTGCCGTGAGTTAAACTGTGAATGGGCATTGCTTCTGTCCTGAGGGGAGTGCTTCATGGGGAGACTCGGTATTCTGAGTGCCTCTTAACTCAGGAAACCTAACTCTGAAACAGTGTCTCATACACAGCAGGAGTTCAATCAATATTTGATAAAGGGATAGATAATAATAGTGGCCATGATGTATTGAATACCTGCCCTAGGTCAAACATTGAGCTACGCTCTTTAGCTCATCATCTCTATCAACTGTTGAGCCCTGTTGGGAAGACACACCTACCATTTTATAGGTGAAGATGAGGAATTTAAAACCCAGGGCTATGATGTCCCTGGTGTGAGGACCAGACCCCAGGCCAGGGACTGGGTTACCACTTTATCATTTCATTTCATTTTTTTATTTTTATTTATTCATTTATTTATTTATTTGGTTTTTCAAGACAGGGTTTCTCTGTAACTTTGAAGCCTATCCTGGAACTTGCTCTTGTAAACCAGGCTAGCTTTTTTTTTTTTTTTTTTTTGGTTTTTCGAGACAGGGTTTCTCTGTAGCTTTGGAGCCTGTCCTGGAACTAGCTCTTGTAGACCAGGCTGGTCTTGAACTCACAGAGATCCGCCTGCCTCTGCCTCCCAAGTGCTAGGGTTAAAGGCTTGCGCCACCATGGCCTGGCTACCAGGCTAGCTTTGAACTCACAGATATCCGCCTGCCTCTGCCTCCCGAGTGCTGGGTTAAAGGCGTGCGCCACCACCGCCCGGCTCATTTCATTTTTTAGACTGGTTTTTACTATACCTAGCCCAGGCTAGTCTCAAACATTTAGGCCACTTGGTTCCTAAACTCACAATCTTCCCACCTCATGAGTCTCCTGAGTGCTTCAGGTTACAGGTCACTGTTCAACTGTGAGACACCGTCTTCAAAGTGTTGGGTTTGGGGAGGAATGGGGAGAGAGAGTCTTAGGTGGAGGAAGGGAGGGAGGGAAGAAGGCAGATAGCAAAGGCCGACCATCAGTTTCAGATGCCCTGTGCTGTATTTGACAGCCCCATGGTGGCTATGTCCAGCAGCAGATAGAAACCTGGATCGGAAGCTTGGGTCACAGACAGAGCCAGATCTGGGTCTATTTCTAGTTGATGCTGTTGCCGAGTGCTACATGCTGCTCCCTGATTACAGTCTTGAGAAATGCCCATAATTAAAGGGCAGGCAAAGGCAGGAAAGGGCTGTTGGAGGCGCTGGAGAAAACAAAGGGGCCATGAACTCCCAGGCTCTTCTTCTTCTCTTCTCTTCACCCCACACAAGGTAACCTGTAAGTGCAGCGAGTTCTAAGGCCAAACTCAAGCCTGCTCGAAAGCACAGCATTGAGGCAGAGCATTCCGGACACCAAGTAACCTGCTGAGAACTCATATCTGACATTCAGATTCAACCCCAAACCCTCTTGGTTTGACCTCCATAAACACTCTGATATGTTAATACACAGGCCTGCCGAAATGGGCCAGCCACCAATGAGTTTCATAAGACTCCCCTATGCATGGCCCACCCTGAGGCATTCTGATTCAGGAGGCTGGAGTTCTGCCCTTCTGCAATCTCACAGGTGGATTCAGATGGACCTGCCCCCCTTCTTCGAGAAAGCCAATGCTGCAACAATGGGCTGCTCTGGTGATCAATAAGAACGCAGTGAGCAGCCCCATTAAAACCATCTTTACATTGTTTTCCTGTGTTATTTACTTATTGTCTGAACACACTGCTAGAATTATTTCCCTTGGATAAAATATGATCATTAAAGGCTCAATTAGCTTTCCACATTACCTATTGATTCTTGGAATTCTTTGATAAGTTTATCTGACATTTAATTTGCCACCCAAAACTCCAGCCATTGATTAAATCCAAGGAAATGGCTGACCTATTAAAATCCTCTTCTGTTGTTCTCAAAACCAAATTAATATGAAGCTACCCATCCTCAAACCCATCAGCCTTCAAAACAAAAACTGTGTTAGTCCTTGTTAGTATTTGGCAGTTGAAGAGGAAAAAAAGAAAAAGGAAAAATACAGATAGAGAACAGAACACACATTAAACCTAGATTCTAACAATTACCCATCCTGGGCAAGTCTTTGGTTCTTGACCATGGAGAAATAGTATGAACTGGATTTGGTTTGCTTGTTTCTGTTCTGTTTTGAGACAGGATCTAATGTATGCCAGGCTAACGTCCAAGTCACTATGCAGCTGAGGATGACCTTGAACTCTTGGTTCTCCTGCCTCTACCTTCTGAGTGTGTCAGGCGAACACTCTACCCACTAACCCACATCGCTAACCTTATGAGCCAGATTTCTTTTTCCTAGTAAAAACCAAGTGAGTAAAACAGCCTGCAACGGCAGCAACCCATCTCGTGGTCCATCAGGAAGGGCCGTTTGGACTCAGGATCTTGACCTAAAAGGGTGAGACTCAAAAGACTGGAGACCTTAATCCAACTGAAGTAAGGTCCCAGAGGCCACTGTCCGTAACAAGTGACATACAGGTGGCTCCTGGGTCCATCCATACCTAAATCTGACCATCTATCTCTACAGATACTTCACACACAGTCTTGGCCCATGTCTTAGGGTTTCCATTGCTGTGAAGACACACCATGACCACAGCGACTCTTATAAAGGAAAACATTACTGTCACGGAAAGAAGCATGGGGGCGTGCAGGCAGACACGGTGCTGGAGAAGGAGCTGAGAGTTCTGTATCGAGATCTACAGGCAGCAGCAGGAGACTGTGTGCCACACTGTGCATAGCTTGAGCATGAGACCTCAAAACCCACCCCTGCAGTGACACACTTCCCCCCAACAAGGCCATACCGCTTTGTAGTGTCATTTCCTGTGGGTTAAGCAAACACTCACGTCTGGGGGTCAGGGCATACCTATTCAAACCTCCACAGCCCACCTCCAAGGAATGTAACTTCAGTTGCCTGTTTGCTGTGTTTGCTTATAGACTGACTCATTCAAAGGAAGAGGTAGGATGGTTAACTCAGCTGTAGATGGGCCCAGCATGTACCTCCCCACCAATGTGCATTGGCGGTACTCAGTCATGGCTGGACGCTTGGCTACCCAGACAAGTACACCCAGTGCTCCATGACCATGGCCTTCCCGCTCCTGGAGGCAAGGGAGTCTACAGACCACTCGGCTGCCCTGCTCTTTACCCTAAGTTGTGCTTTCTGTCTGGGGAACCAAATGCCTCCCTGCAGCCTGATGATCAACTTATCTCAGTTGGGTTTGGGTGAGTCCCAAGTGTGTTCTTTCCATCTTTAAATATGTCCTCGAAATCCAAGGCCTGTGGACAGACATTCAAGGCCTTGCACCTGCAGGTCCCATCTTTTCCTGGACTAAGCTCACATATAAACACGAAATCCTGCATTTGCTTGTGTGTTTTCCTCCTTATTATCCCTCTCTTATTCATTCTAAGTCAAAAATTACTAAATCTTTTCCTCATATCTAGTTGGCCTTTCTACTCTGTATGCTGTCCTAGACAATTGAGAGAAAGAGGTACCCTTTTTAGAGACCTGATAAGCTTCAAGAACAGAAAGCCTGGGGTGGGGGGGTTAGCCATTTATTTATTTGTCTGTTTGCTTGTTTGTTTATATTTTTTAAGCATAGTCTTTTTAAATATCCCTGACTGTCCTGGAACCCACTATGTAGACCAGACTGGCTTTAGATTCACCGAGATCTGCCTGCTTCTGCCTCCCAAGTGCTGGGATTAAAGGCATGTACCTGGCATAGCCCTCTATTAAATAAACACGGGAGAAGACCACACAACAAATGCACAAGTTAGCCTGCTCTGACCATGTCTTCAAAAACTCTGCCACAGGAAATGCTGAGCCCTGTGCTTGAGGTCATTCTTACTGGACACGGAGAGTGAAATTCAGCAGAACAACCTCCCCAACTAAATTCACCTCTTCTTGCTCAGCCAAATCCAACCTGGCATTTGATAGTAAAATATCTCTGGGTTTTTACCCTACCTTTATTCATTCTAGGCTTCTGAGTTTTTCCTTTTAGTTTGAAAAAAAAATCCAATTCACAAATCCCCAAACTGAACTGGCCTCTGTAAGAGCAGGAGCATATAGGGGCTCGCCTCCACGGCTCACTGACAGCCGGCCAGATTTGCATGGGGTCAGGGCACTGGGCAGCACAACGGAAGCCATCTTGCAAACCCGGAGCCTCTATTTCTCTTTGTTTCTCCTTTGAGTCCTCTAAACTCTACATGTTGGCATTTCTGTTTCGCTCGTTGGTTTTGGAGCTTTCATACTGAGCATTTCCCTTGGATACAAATTAAGAAAAAGAAAAAAAGGAAATCTAGCAATTAGCATGCATTATGGGGCTGAACCAATCAGACAGACTCACAAACATGTCTGCATGGCACAGCAGAGAGAGGCCCTGTTTTGTCTTGTTTCCTGGCCTGCCCCGCCCAGCTCGCAGCCTGCCATTTACCAACTGGCGACGCTCACCCCTTCTCTTCCTCAGCTTGCAGCTTCCCAGGCAGCCACTACACAGCCTTCCTTACTAAGTACTTAATGAGGTTTTAATTCAGTTTTGGGCCTGGAACAAGGCCAGCCACTGCTGCCGAGGCTCAAATTTCCCTTTAAACATCATCGGAGAATAGTCATAGAGACAAGCTGGGTCACCACTAGCTTCCTGGGGGTCTGGCTCTAGGGAAGGGCTCACAGGGCTTTACGTTATCACCAAGTCTTGCCGGCATTAGATGACAGAAAAGTTAGCTGGGAAGGTGAAGGAAACAACTGTTGAGGCAATGTCTTGGACTTTTCTAAAGGTGACACAGCTCTGAGGATCAGCAGACCTTGGTTCAGATGGAAGAGGGAGAAGAACAGAGCATGCGATACGCTTTGGATCAAAAGCATATGCATTTTTACAATCGTATGCCTATCATGTAACAGGGTTGTGGAATATTCCTCTTGCCCATAACTATCAAATGCCAGAATGGCTCCAAGTGCTTTTTTTTTCTCCTCACGCTCTGGTATAGAACACAAAAAGCTCACTGAGGCCTGATGTGCTGAGATAGGACCTCTAGATGTTGCAGTTTTTCTTCTATTTTCCCAGCCATAGCCAGGCTGTTGTAGTCTAGAATTTCAGAGCCTGGGACTGCAGCCAGCAAACCTCGGTTAAAGTCCCCTTGCCAGCTCTGTGAACCTTGGATCTTGAAACAAGTAAGCTTGAGCCATACGAAATATTGCCCATAATAACGCCTTTCTCTAACAGTTGGTGGGACATCAGAGTTATGGAAAAGATTCCCAATGCCATGAGCTCCTGCCCAGGTTCACTGGTGGCCACTTAGAAAACCCCCTCTGTGGCACTTCTTGGCATGCTCGGCCACCTCATCTTCCAACAGGCACACGCTTTCTTGGCAGTGTGCATCACACATGCAGCTAGAAGGGCTCTTGGGAGACAGCTATCGGATCACCCTGCAGCTGGAGTCACGGGTTATTGTGAACAATCAAACCCGGTCATCTGCAAGAGCAATGCATGCTCTCAAACACTGAGCCATCTTTCCAGCCCCATCCCTGCTTTTTACGTGGATGCTAATGACCCAAACTCAGCACTTTGCCAACTGAGCCAGTAACCTGATACGCATCCTTCTGAAATCCTGGTTTGTTATAGATGCTTGATCTGATGACTTGAGCGAAACATGATCTAATCATTATGCTTTAAAAATCCACTCAGCAGTTTGTACATTAATACGTATATACTAAGAAGCTCTATGTGCCAAGAAATGAGGGCATATCAGCAAGACTCCAGCTACAATGGGTGTAAAAAGGCAAAATTCAGTGGGAGAAAATTATCAGTTGGTGATTAACAAAGAATTAAAATAGGGCATATGACTATTTCTTTGATAAAGGGGCCAAGGCAGATTACATCATTAAGTTGTTAAAAAGTCATTACCTGACCAAATGTCATTCTAGTTCCAAAGAGTTAGCTTCCCTGGTTCCTATTCTTTGGTTTAAACCTATCAAGGTTCTCTCATGGTATTCAAAACCCAACAATAGAGCAGTATATGGTCCATGACATATGTACCAAATTGCTGATAAAAAGAGGACTTTAAAATAAAAAGAAAGGTGGGGTAGTGGTGGCACATGCCTTGAATCCCAGCACTCAGAAGGCAGAGGCAGAGGCAGGTGAGTTCAAGGCCAGCCTGGCCTCAGGACAGCTTCAGGAAGGCTCCAAAGCTATACAGAGAAACTCTCTTTCAACCTCCCCCTCCCCGCCCCCTGTAAATAGATAAGAAAGAAAGAAAGAAAGAAAGAAAGAAAGAAAGAAAGAAAGAAAGAAAGAAAGAAAGAAAGAAAGAAAGGAGAGAGGAGGAGAGGGGAGAGGAAGGAAGGGAAGGGAGGGAGGGAGGGAGGAAGGGAGGGAGGGAGGAAGGAAGGGAGGGATTGTTAAGATCTCCCTGTCTCCTTTGAAATAGCTTAGATCCCCCCCCTGGGTTTTTTTGTTTGTTTGTTTGTTTGTTTGTTTTGTTTTGTTTTTCAAGACTGGGTTCCTCAGTTTTTAGAACCTGTCCTGAACTAGCTCTTGTAGACCAGGCTGGCCTCGAACTCACAGAGATCCACCGGTCTCTGCCTCCCGAGTGCTGGGATTAAAGGCATGTGCCACCACTGTCCGGCTGTTTTTATTTTATATGTATAAAATTAGTGTTGTGTCTGCATCTTTGTGAATGAGCCGTGTGTGTGTGCAGGGCCCTTGGAGGCCAGGAGAAAGTATTGGATCCCTTTGAACTGGGGCTGCAGATGGTTGTGAGTTGCCTAATGTGGATGCTGGGAACCAAACTTTGGTCCCCTGTGAGAGCGGTAAGTGCTCTTAGCTGCTGAGCCATCTCTCCAGGCCCTTGAAATAATTTATAAAGTAGGCAGTTACGTTTTCTAGCTGTTCCTTTTCCAAAAGAAGGGCAGACCTAAGCCAGCAGCTTTAGCCAAGTGGACAAGATTCCATGTTTTTGCCCTCAGCGACCCAAATCAGTAACCTAAGAATTGAATCTGAACTTCTCTTGCTGCCCAGCTGTGGCTTCCAGGGAGGAATTTGAGAACTATCTAGATTAAGAATCAAAGACATCTTTCATGCGGTTTGGGATGCTATCGCTTGATAGAATGCCCCCATTACCACAGGACAGAGGCAGGGGTGGGAGGGAGGTGTCCCATCACAGAGGGTGAAGGTTTCCAGATCATGTAGAGGTGACCTTAGCCTCTGAAGTGGTTGTGTTGGGCACCATGAGGATCTGGATACGCAGGCGTACTGCAAGCTCTGCCGTTATCTTATAGTGGGCCACTGGACAAGGCAGTCTTAGTGAATCTCATGTAGGGTAGCCAGGGAGCTAGCGCAGGTGCCTGAAGTTATTGAAGACTTTCGGAACCAGCATGGTGGTGAACGCCCACAGCCACAGACAGCAGGAAGCTGAGGTGGAAGGATCTCAAAGAATAATAGAAAAGAAGAAAGCTCTGACCCTGACGTGGGAGAGGCCATTTTTATCCCTTATACACATGTCAGGGGTCTTCCGGTCTACAGAGTAAGCATTGTGCTCATGGACAGTAGAGCCCTCAGTCCATCGGGGGAACCATTGTTTCCATGACCACTGGGATGGTAAGGATATTGTTTTCCAACTACTTTATTTTGATGTAGAGTCTTGTCTTTTAAGGATATTTATTAATATTTTTCTTGGAGGATTTTCCTTTTTCTTTTCCCCAAAGGCAGGGTTTCACTGTGTAGCTCCTGGCTGTTCTGGTACACCTGGCCTTTCCTCCTCACACACAGAACCTCTGGGTCAAATGCTTCGACAGACTGGAGGCTGGCTCTCCTCTGTCCCCTAGCCGAGGGGTCTTAAATCTGGATGTCTAAACACCTTAGGGGAAAGCAATAGGTTTTCCTCTACTGCCAGGGTGTTGCCTGGGCCCAAGGGCATTTCTCAACAGTTGTATGATATAAATAATATTCAGCAGTTAAACTGAAAGGAACTATGATCTGAGTTTTTCTGACCTGAAAAAAATATCCCCCATCTCTCTCTGGGCCAAGGCTAGAGCCACACCCTCATGTAGGTGACACTGTGAAGTCACCCCGACAAGAGGGCCATCACTGATGTTCAAGGTCATTCTGGTTTGCTCTTTAATATCTGAGACAAAGTTCTTTCAGCATCTCCCAAGTCACATGATCTTGTAGAAGAAAGGGGGGCAGCCCTACTGTTCGCCCTGGTCTCTGCCTTCAGAGGGTTAATAGTGTCTTCACAGGTCACTTTGGGGGTAAGGAGTACTGACACAGGATCTTGTTTTGTAGCCTAAACTGGCCTTGAACTCACAACAATGCTCCTCCCTTAGCCTCCCAAGTGTTGGGATCACAAGCGAGCATCACCACACCAGTTTCTCGAGTGTTTGATGCTCTCTCTACTTATCTCAAGGAATAGGACTGGCCCTATTCACTCTACAAAAGGCTTTAAATGATATAGAATAAAATGATTATATCTTTAGACTACTACATTGATATAAAGAGAAGACACAATTGAGCAATCACAGGGACATTTGTGAACCCTTCCTACCTCAAAAGAGTGTAATATATATATATATATATATATATATATAAAGTTTATTTCTAAACAGTGTAATCAGCGAGTCTATCCCCAGCCTACACTCGTTGGTTAGGTAATAGTCATGATTGTATAAATAACTTCAGCTATTTCTAGCTGGGCAAATAAGTATAGGCTCACAGAAAAATACAACGTGTAGTAAAAGATGTGATGCTACCTACCACTGTTCTTGATTAAAGATGTTATTGCCTTTTTGAAAATAGCCAGGAAGTAGCTACAGGAAGTGTTTGGGTCTGGGAGGATTTGTTTAGTTCCTAACATGCTGAGACCCTTCCTTTACGTTCCGTCCCTAATCCACAATAAGAAAAAAATTTCCCAGCTGTTTCCAGATTCTCAATGTTGAAACTGAAGATGGAAACACAAAGAAGGGGAAAGGAAGAAAGAGCTAAATGCCTTCCCTTGTTCAATTCAAAGACACATTTTACTTCCACCCACTGAAAACACAGAAAGCCATAGTGTGCTATAAAAGATACCAGATAAAGACAGGTGACGAAGAAAGAGCCCCGTGGGGTTAATTCTGATGGAGCCCCATCCTCCCCCAGCTGAAAACAAGTTTCTAGCAGATAGAGACTCCTCCCCACATCACAAGTTAAAACCTTCATGAGTCGGTCCTGTCCCTCACCCTAGTTAGTCTCAGGAAAGTGAGTCCCTAATAATTAGACTCCGGTGTGAATGTAATGTGGAATGCTTTAGCGTTCCTGGGTCCCTGAAGTTCCTGGTGGACCTTTGTGAAGGTCCCCTACTTCACTTTCATCATCTGACGTGTTGAATGCTTTCTCTAAAATCCCATCAATGCCAACTTTCCTTGACCATTAGGAGAAAGAGACGGCCCTTTCCTCTGGGGCACAAGTTAAATCACGGGTGTGATAGCTTTGACCATCACTATAACACCACATGGCCAATGCCCAACAGATAACTGTACACACACGCAACCCAGCACAAAGATGGCCTGAGCTAATGATGTGCCGATCCACACAGGTCAGTGACCAACGGCACTTCTCAGGGGCTGCTGGGTCCTGGACGGTTCTGTTCTTTCTAAAGAGTCCAAAGAGGTTGCAAAGGACTCCTAAGAAGAAAGCAGGCACAACTGACCCAACTCCGTTCTGGCTAATTCCTAACCTCTCTTGGAAGTTCACCTCTCAGCAATCTTTTATCAAGAAGCGATTTACTTGTTGCAGTTCTGACTGTAGAAGGTTCCTAGGAGGAGTGAAACCATCTTTGGGAACTGGCTGTTCTCGGTTCACATCCCAGTGCCACAACTTGCTAGCTATGACGTTGGGTGGGTTATTTTATCCTTCTGGCCCTCAGGTTCCTCATTGGTCAATGGGAATGGTGTCACTCATATTTCCTAGGGCTGCTGAGGGGACCGAGAGCTGCTCCATAAAGAGCCTTGCACGTGGAGGCTCAATACAGTGGGTTGGCTCCAACGGCTGTGGTAACTAGACCTGCATGTAGTGCCCCATTCTAACTTTCTGCAGGAATAAGCCCTTCTGGTCCCAAATATACATTTTTATATGACTTCACTGAGTAGAGCTGGCAAGATGGCTCAGCAGGTAAAGAAACCTGCCACCAAATCTGATGACCTGAGTTTGACCCCAAGGCCCACATGCTAGACCCCAAGGCCCACATGCTAGAAAGAGAGAACTGATTCCCAAAAGTCATTCCCTGGCCTCTTGCACAAGTGTACACTTGTGCCCACACATACACCCACAATGGATGGATGGAGAGAGAGAGAGACAGAGAGAGAGAGAGCGCTTCCTTGGATCTAGTTCATCTATCTTCCCTTAGGAGGGCCCCATCGTCACTTAGCACACTCTACACACTAGCCTCCCACCCATGAGCCCTTACTTCTAAACCAGTTAGAGCAATGGACCCAAACCAACAGCAGCAGCTTCTTCCGCGATTTCACCCAGTGCTCACTTCCACGGAGCACCAGTTCTGCACCTCACTTGGCAATCACTAAAATCCCAAGCTGCCCTTATTTTTCCAGCCCACAAACCAGTAGGACTTATAACCACGACCGGCAGAGGAGTGAGGAAGTGTGAGCTGGCACTAACTAACTGCTTCCAGCGTGCAAGGCGGCATGGCAGGTGCTTTGCACACTTTATTTTCTTCGCCACTACCCATTCCTCCTCGTTATCTGGAAGCAATTATTACGAGAAGGCTGGGAATGGCTTTACCGCACTCTTTAGGGCATGGCTGCGAACGCTATCAGGAAGGTGAGGCTGGCTTAGCATCAGCGGCTCCCGGGGGACTGGATCAATACTTTCTCCTAGTTCTGCTGCCCACTTGCCCAGAGAAAGCCACTCCATTTCCCTGTACTGCAAAGCATCCTCCCCAGACCTCAGCTGGCTGTTTTCCGCATTCCATTTCCATCCCTGGCTCCCACAGGGCTTCAGTAACTCCAGCAACTCCAGCTGCTGACCTGTGTCTTGCTACCATTTGCATCCCAAATAAGTGCATAAAAACAACAAGCATAATAGCAGATCGGAGATTCGCGTTTAACAACACAGCCTTTGATAGGAAAGCAGCTCACTGCCTCACCGCTGGCCCTTCGCAGACTCCGAGAACCTGTCGGCGGACTGCCTAATCTGGAATTTCCCAACTAAGTGGAAATAACATCTCTGGGTAGGAAAAGTGGGCCCTGACGAAGAAAAGGAAATATGTTGCTTTGCTTACAGCTTCAACTAAAGTCAGGTGGCCAGCCACCCATCTGTTTAACACACATTCACTAAGTGCTGGCTAAGTATGATCCCAACCCGTTGGGTTATTTTGGGGGTGCCGATTCCACTCCCTTCTACAAATAAACCAGCAACGGGATGGGAGGAAAAGCCCGAGGTCTAAAAGCCCGAGGTCTGCCCCACAGTGTGCTGCCTTTGACTTGTGACTTATGAGGTCCCGTAGGCTTGTGTTCTCATCTGAAAAAATGGTTTAGGAACATGGGACAGAAGTTTGGGCTGGCCACTCTGGGAGTCCCTTTCATGCTTTGACACTCAGCTGGAGCTATGGGGCCCTAGGGTCTTGCCCTGTGTTTCTGTGTATGTCAGAGAAAGTGCTGCACCCATCCTGTGCACTGAAATTAATGAAATTCAGAATCATACACGCACGCCCCTAAACCCTACCAGGTCTTGGTTTCTTTGTATTCAAATGGGAATCCTGGCGATTCTTACCTATGCAGAAGATGCAATTTAAATGAGATAACCTACAAAAATTCCATTGCACCATACAGATGTGTGTTATCACCAACACCTCTGAGACCTAACAGCCTCTTCAGGATCAAAAGTCACAGCAGCTTGTCACTCTGCTGTCCCTAGGCATCTCTGTTTATGCTTTGTTTGAAAGAAAAAAAAAAGATTGATTTAAGTGGCTAAGTGTTTCTCCTGCATGTATACATGTGTACTACAAGGTGCCCTTGGAAGTCAGAAGAGGTCCCAAGATCCCTTAGAAATGGAGTTACAGATGGCTGGGAACTGAACCAGGTTCTCTGTAAGAACAGCAAGTGCTCCTCACCACTCCAGTTCGGGGGTCATGCTTGTCCTGCCAACAAGCGTTCAGTGTCTCTGTTAAGCACCATGCCGCTCCAGTTGCAAGTTACGGCTTTAGAGGACGTTTTTGTTTGCTTTTTAAAAAAAAAAAAAAAAAGAGGATAAGATTTGGAAATATCTTGCCTCTTTTGACTGAGGCCTTTTGGACCACAATCAATGCATCATTGAATCAGAACAACTCTGTTTTCTCTTTTTCAAGAGAAGGTTAAAGAAGTTTGGCACGTAAGATGCTGAGGCTGAAGAGCAGGTCAGTGTGTGTCACAGGCCAGGGTCTGCTGTGCTTCGTGGGACTCCCCTAACGCTTTAGTGTTATGCAAGGGATGAGGAAAATGAGTGCTTCAGAAACGAAGGAAGAAGGAAGAAGGGAAAAGCAAGGGACGAAAATGCTGAGGCAGAAGCCTCCTAGGACCAAACATGAGCTCAAGACAAAAGCCCTCCAACGACCTCTCAAGCACTGCCCATAAAGTTTGCGACTGAAGGCGACTCAAAGGTGGAAGGAAATGTAAACACACTGCTTTATAAAACTTTTCTAACCAGTTATGGTGGGTAGGCCAGAATGCCGCAGTCACTGGGAGTGTGATAGGGAGAGGCCCGGAACGAGGCAGTGCACGCCTGACGTGACGGCTGCAGCCTTTACCAGGTTATCACCGTGGTATGGATGAGCGCTCTGCCCAGCTTACCGGTTTTCACATATTTCTTCACTTATGTACCAGATACTTTCCCAGGACAGGAACCCACCAAAGTGTGGCCCCCACCAGGTCACTTCCTCACGCCAACACATTCTCACCGAGCCACACCCTCAATCTCTACCCTTAAGTCATTCCTCCAGCGCCCCCAGTGGCGCTCTAGTTCCGCGGACTAAATCCAAAGTTCTTGGCCTACGCTATTTCACCATCTTGGAAGCTCCTAGAAGCAAAACGTGAAACAAACAAACAAACAAACAAACAGATAAAACACGGGATTATGACTCTCGAGGAGATTAACAAGGAAGTCAGCGAGGTCAGTCGCTGCATACAAACTATTTAGAAAATAGTATATGCCACTCCACAGTTCTGAAGGAAACTGCTAAAAGGAAGACATAGCGAGGATACACTTCCAGTTACCAGAACGGTCAGGCTTCCTTGAGTAGCAAATACACTCTTCATGAAAATATCCAATCCACTTGCTCCACCTCCCCTCTAGAATAATCTGCACTTCCCAGCACACGGCTGACATTCCCAGACTGTGGGAGGCACCTGTGTGATGATGGTTAACCTGAAGGGGAAACTTGACTGTGTTACGGACTAACAGGGGTGGGGGGGAGGAACTGGTCCATCTGAGGGCTTCCTAAAGAGGCTGTGCCGGTGGACAGAGTGGGTAAGATCTTCCCTCAGTGTGGGAGGCACCAACCTGTTAGCTGGGGTCCCCCAAAGAACAGGCCAGAGAAAAGGTGAATGTGTTCTTTGACTCCTGGATTGGGGACATTCTTCTTCCACCCTGGTTTTCTGTCATTATTATTATTAATTCTTTTATTTTATGTACATGGATGTTTTACCTGCATATATGTCTGCATACCACGTGCATTCTTGGTACCTACAGAAACCGGGTGTTGGATCCCCTAGAGCAGTGGTTCTCAATCTGTGGGTCACGACACCTTTGGCTAACCTCTATCTCCAAAAATATTTACACTGCAACTCATAACAGTATCAAAATTACAGTTATGAAGTAGCAACAAAAATAATTTTATGGTTGGGGTCACTACAACGTGAGGAACTGTATTAAAGGGTCTCAGCATTAGGAAGGTTGAGAACCACTGCCCTAGAGGATGTCAGATCGCCTAACATTGAGGTTACGGAGGGATGTGATGCCATGTAGACGATGGGAACTGAGCTCTGGTCCTTTAGAATGGCAGCCTGTAATCTTAACCACTGAGCCATTTCTCCAGACTTTTCCTGACCTTTTGAACTCTAAGACAGCAGAGATGGCTCCTAGGTTCTTAAACTTTCTGACTTGGAAAGAGAGTTATATTGTTAAATTCTCTAATTCCGAAGTCTAACCCATAATCATTCCAGCGTCTCTAGCCTGTAGAACCACTTAGCCTCCACCATCATGCTAGCCAATTTCCCTAGTAAATCCCCTCTTACATGAAGCAAATACGTTCACAAATATAAACACGCATATCCACATCCCTGATTGGGTCTGTCTCTCTGGGGATCCCTGACGAACACATCATGGATTTCTCAGACAAAAGCTTCCCAAACAAAGGACACCTAGCTTACACCTATTGGAGCACGGCCATCATCGGGACGTGGTAGGTGGCTTGTTTACAGCAGAGGGAAGGTTGCTCAAAAAAGGGATGAATGAGACAGCTCAGTCCCAGGGAAGTCCCAGAACTAGCAGACTTGTGGGAGGGGAGGCCCTGGTGAACACAGAGCAGCAGCTAAGTCTGGTCTTACCCAGCAGCTCGGATCACCAAGGCCAGAGGTCTCATCCCTGGCTCACCACCATCTGGTTGGAGACCAGCTTGTTTACTCAGGGAAACTCATGTTGACAAAGTTCATGAGCTCAGCCGGGCAGGGTGCTGGATGCAGGCGAATGGTAAGCTTCCTTCTTCCAGGGTTTCGCTCCGACTCTCCCCTGCTCGTTCGTGGCCATCTGTACTGACCAAATTAACTGCAACTTGTCAAATCCCCCTTCTTCTCGTGGAGACACTACCTCTGTGTCTGTTTATAAATAGATGAAGTTGTTAACAGCACACTGGAAAAGGACCAAGACCAAAACACTCAGTTGGTCCAAAAATGTGTCAGACTAACATCCCCTTGGAGGAAAATCCCTCAGAGTGGGTGGCGGCTCTGTACATGGGCACTAGGACCATCCCAATCCCCTGGGCCTAAACTGTCGTGTTCCCTTTGGTCGTGAAAACACTTCACGTACATATTTCAAGAAATCTGATGGTGTGTTGCAAGGTGACAGAGGAGTAAGAGAGGGCTGGGGACAGGAAACAGAAATGCAGCAATTGAATCCCCCAGTTGGAAGCAAAATAAAAAATTAACAAAAATTCTACACAAACAGAATTTTGTTTGTGCTTTTTTTCAATATACGAGTGTTTTTTAAACATACTGATGAACATTTTACAAGTTCTAACCTGCAGACTGTGGTCAAAAATCTTTTTATTTTTCAAGTTTTTTTTTTTAATTTAGACATTGTGGGGGTATTTGTTGGTTTTTGAAACAGATTCTCACTGCAGCCCAGGATGAGGCCACAGGGGTGAGCCACCAGGCTGTGTGAGCCCCAGGCTGTGTGAGCCACAGGACTGAGCCACCAGGCTGGGTTATTTATTACTGTTGAAAAAGCATGTATTGAAGGTCATATTGTCAGCTTCTCTGGAAAAGATATTGTTACTTTCCTGTTGTTTTATTGGACATCATAAAAACAAAACCAAACAACAGCACGGGGTTTTGGGAGAGCAGAGTGTCTCTGGGAAGGGCTGGGCACAAGGATCTCAGCTCAGAATGGAGCTGTTTTTATCAATTTCATTCTTTGTTGTTATTCAGAGTCCAGCGATCCCCAAGCAAACCGGAGAGGATTCCCTTTCTCTCCTTGAGCAACAGAAGTGACCCACGGGACATAGAGAAGGAAGGAGACCCCTGAATCTTCTCTGTCGCTATCAGTCAGGGAACACTCAGCTGTATGTGGTCCCACCAGAACTCTTTTCCATGGTCATTATAAATAATCCCCACACGACTCTAGGCTTCAGGTCTACTTGTGGTTGATTTACCTCAGGTAAGATGATCACGAAAACTGGTTTCCACAGCTACTGAAAGCATACGACCTTCTCTAACAAACTGGCTATAAACGCTAGCCAATGAAAAGACCTCACACCTGCACCTGATTCAGTAAATGATTCTAATCAAGTTCAATGTGACCCCTGAATATCTGTGAAACAGTTTCCTGAGGGGAGGGATGCCATGGGTATGGCACATCCATACCCTCACTCCCAGGCTCTCCTGTGAAAACGCTGGTCAGGCAAGCAACGCAGCCTGTTGCTAGGTAACAGGGCACGGCTAGCATGTTGCCTCATGTTTGTAAATGGCAAGGAAAGAAAGACAAACCTGTGCAAAAAGACTCAGCAAACACAGATGAAGAGCAAATACGAGGCAGCTCAGCAAATCTCTGGCTATACGTCTGCTCAGAATTCACAGACCCAGACACCAGACATACCCACAGTGCAGTTTCCTGACTGTGTTTTGCTTTCTTACATTCACTCCTGGGGCCTTAGACAAGCTTTCTTCTCAGACTTTAGACGGCCTTGGTTTCCTTGTGGTTCCCCCGATAAAACCATGTTACCACTTCCTGTTCGAGCAAGATCAGCAAGTGGGTCCTGTGGGGAGTGGTGGTGGGGGATGGGACTGAGCCCAACTCACCTCCACGGGCATAGCTGTATGATAAATGCTATCTTCACTCAAAATGTTATTTCGAGGCTAAAGTTAGAAACTTCTCATTCACAGATTTGCTACTGGCCAACATAAGGTTCAAGGGTAGGGAAGAAAAGAAACAGGGCCATAGTCTTGGGTTTGTAGAAGAAGAAAGACTGTTTCCAGAATCAAGAGACCAATTGCGTCATTCGTCATTGGCTCCACTCCCAGAGGAAAACCAGGTCGTCTTTATGTAGATACAGCAGTCAGACATCGGGTAACTGATACACACTGTCTGATTTGTACATTTAAGAAATGTCATCTAGCAGAGGCAAGCAGATCTCAGTGAGTTCAAGGCCAGCCTGATCTACAAAGTGAGTTCCAGGACAGCCAGGGCTACACAGAGAAACCCTGTCTCAAAAAATCAAAAGAAAGGGAAAAAGGAAGGAAGGAAGGAAGGAAGGAAGGAAGGAAGGAAGGAAGGAAG
>JABTXL010009415.1:3057142-3086612 GCA_025134845.1 Neodon shergylaensis
AAGGAAGGAAGGAAGGAAGGAAGGAAGGAAGGAAGGAAGGAAGGAAGGAAGGAAGGTCACATAAACGACACGTGGGACCCTGCAATGGGCTAAGAAAATTTCATGGGCAAAGCTGGGGAAATCTGTACTTTAATTAATAACATTCTATGAATGTTGATTTCTTTGTTTAACAAAAAGCAGCATGAAGGGGCCAGCTGCAACAGGAGGCAAAAGAGATGGTGAAGGATACAAAATCCGCATTGTCTTTGCCACTGTCTCATAATCAAAAGTTACTCAGAAACAAGACTTTAAAAAAGAGTCTACCTGAAGTGTCAAAAGTGGTCAATTACCAAATCTCCTGAGTAAATTGGGAGTATGGGGGCCATGGAAGAGGGTAGGAGGGGATGGGAGAAGAAGGGAGGGGATGGGAGAGGAAGGGAGAGGAGCAGAGAAAAACATATAGCTCAATAAAAACAATTTTTTTTAAAAAAAAGTGGTCAATTACACAACCAAATATGGTAGTTATTTATTATCTAAAATAAAATAAAGCACAAATGGGGAGGGACTTAGAAAAACCACAGAGATAGAAATCCTGGGTTTCACTCATTCAGCACAGCCAGTTTGATACCATATTTCTTTCAGCCTCACAGCTAAGCAGTTCCCTTAAACTCTTGAAACTTCACCTGAGTGCCCACTGTGGTCAGTCAAGTGCCACAGGTAAGCAGCAGCTGCGGCGGATGTGGTCACTTACCCAGGAGCAGTCACCGCCCACCTCTGACCTGGTCCATCACTTCTCCACAGGGGCAGTTTTCACACAGCGGGGAGCCACGCTTCCTGGGCTTTCCATCTTCCTTTAATGTCTCTGGTCAATGGCTTCCCTGCATTAACCCAGTACCTTTGTCACAGCGACCTACCTGCTCTACCAAGCACCAATCCGAATGTGACCTAACCTGGTGCCAACTGTCACACAGTTAAGACTCACTGAGTTATGAAGCCACATTGTTATTACAGAGACAGCTGAAGGGATAAAGCTGCCCTGTGTCTACTTTTCTCTGGGCTTAGTTCCCTCTCACTGGGGAAAACAAGCAGGACGTGGCCACCCCACAAGGTTTGCGGCCATGCCCACTTCTAGCCAGCTGGTGACCCTTACAATAAAACACACCATGACCAGAGAAAAGATTAGACCAAGTGAGAATAAACTGAAAATTGTTTTCTGTAATAATGAGGTGAAAATATTGGATGATTCTTGCATCCGTAACTAACATATAATAACAACAAAAACCGAGAGTCCTAGGAAACCATGATGTTGTCCTACACAAGACAGGCTGTTTATACTGACACCAAGTCAGCATTCACTTCGGTCAAAACTAAGTGGGAAAAAATTTCAGCTCAATTTCATGAGAGTGGTTGAAAAGCTAGATATGTAAAAGATGCAGAATGGCCCAGATCCAGCTCTTATTGCGGAAAGTGAAAAATAAGACGCCAATATGCTCACACAGAGAGCCAGAGCCTGAAGCCAAGATTATGAACTTAATATTTAGTAAGATTAAGTGGTTACATCAATATTTAGGAAGAAAAGCTAAACTCAAAGAGGTCAGCTGCGTCTTTGAGGGATAAATTTCAGTTTGTTCTTGTCTCGCTCCCTTCTCAATCTACGCGGATGGAACCAGGGAGGAACATAAGCCACCCCTGTGGTGCCCATTTCTTGCCCCTCTCCCATCCTCTTTTCTATTCCAAGCAATCATTCCGCTGTCTCCGTGGTTCCAATTAAAGTCCAGAGCACGCCCCAGGCAGGCCCCTGAACCTTCTGGCTCTCTGTGGACAGCTCCCTGGAGACTTAGAGAATCTGGTCGGAAAACTAAGTCCTTCATTTTTAGGGTTCTGAACCCATCTCATCAAGGAGATAAGCATCTCACCAACAGAGCCAACCAATCACCAACCACTTCCTGTGAATTCAGGGCTTTTCAGACAGACACCGAGAGTCCACCACAAAAACAAATGGCTGTTTTGGAAAAGGGGAAATCTGAGACTTTTGCATGCCACCCCTCCAAGCTCTCAAATGGTCCCCCCCATCCCAAGAGGGAAAATTGGTTGGTCAAAATCAGAACATTACTTTCTGAGTTACTTTGAAGGAACAGTGACACTTAGGACTTCAGCAGTCCACTACAGCCTCAGCCTTGCAGCTTTGTGGAATCTACAGAGAACAACAACAACAAACAAACAAACAAAAAAACCAATGCTGGGAATTCCAGAGCATTCGACCAAAAGACAATGTGTCACGTGGCAACGTGTCAGGTGCATCTACTAAGGGCCAGACCCTGCGGTGAGTGCTGGTGACAAACAAGACACAGTCTCTGTCCCTATAAGGGATGATGCAACAATCAGATAAGTAGTGTGTGGGAGCCGGTGAGAATACCTGACCAGAAAGCCACAGGGAAGGCAGGCTCCTGAAGACAGAGTTCCTAGCTAAGTTAAAAAAAGGGAAAGACGCCCAGGTACCAGTTCTAAATGTCTCCACTTGGAGACTGACAGATGGTGGACCAGGAATCCTCTCCCGACCGACTCTACCTTGGCACATCCCCCGTTAGGTACTCTTCTCAGAGTCTTTTTCCTCTATCACCACAAGTCCTCCTACTTGTCTTTTGGTTTTCTGCCTATCTCAGCATCTCATGGGTGCATCCCCCAGCATCCAAGGCAGGATGCTTAAGAACAGTGATGCTGAAGACATAAACCAGAAAAGTTGCCCGGCGGTGGGAATATGCTGGAGAGCCTGTTACAAAGCAGACTCCTGGCTCCCATGCTGAGACACAGAGACTCCACACCCTTACGTTGCTAACAGCCCCTCTGCCCTGCCACAGGACTCTGACACATCCTTGAGCTATCAGGCAATCTGTGACTGATCTTAAAGGAAAATTCTAAACCAGCGAGGTAACACCTTAGACATGATTAACAGTGACTCCCTTCCTCCCTCTGCATGCCCTATTGGGAGTCCTGGCAGGTCTTCACAAACACAGGGCTTTGGGGACTGACCTCTAAGCCCTCAGAAGATAGGGAGGACAGAATTTTTGAGTGTTCTGTAGCCTCGGAATGAAATGGGAAAGTCCATAGGATAAAGTCATTAAGAGTCTTGGATGAACTAAGTAGTTTTGTGAAATACGTATCTGAATAAGATTCCCATTTTAGAATCTCTATTTTCCTTGTAACTACTCTGCAGTTTATAGTAAATTAATGTGGAGTCTTTGCTATTAACACATTTATAGCCAACTGGTCTTTCATTTGGGAAGCGTATGGATCCTCTAAACTCTGTAAGGAAAAGGAATTTTGGACACCAAAGTTGGACTCTGCAGACACAGTGAAATCTCATGCTAACTACTTCTTCTTCTTTTTCTTCTCCTTCTCCTTCTTCTTCTTCTTTTTCTTATATGTATTTCTTTCTATTTATTTATTTATTTATTTATTTATTTATTTATTATGTATACAATGTTCTGCCTGCATGCCAGAAGGGAGCACCAAGTCTTGTTATACATGGTTGTGAGCTACTACATGGTTGCTGGGAATTGAACTCAGGACTCTGGAAGAGCAGTCAATGTTCTTAACCAATGAGTCGTCTCTCCAGCTCTCATGCGAACTTATTACTTGAGCTGGATAGAGGCTTTGTCTCCAGCACATGACTCTGTCGAAGATGACAGAGACAGGGCCCTCCTCTGGTGCATTGTCGTCAACATGCTACCCAGGCAGCGTACCAGCTCCCTTCCATGGAGTGGTCCCTCAGCTTTCTTCTCTGACATGACTTTTAAGGCCTCCCTTCCCACCTGGCCACCAGAGCATACCACTAGTCCTCCACCTGTGGTAGAAGAATGGGCAGGGACAGACAGACAGCCGTGTCCTCTGCTAGGCTTCAGAACTTTGCCAAGAGCTTGCTGGTCTTTTCCAGCCACTCTCCTCCCTTTTGGTAATTGATGAAAATGACCCACACCTGAAGTCCTGTTTCCTGAAAGACAGGTCATGGGGCACAAAGAATGAGGCACAGGTGAGCTTTGAGATGTTAGCCCACTGAGAAAGCCAGACCTTTCAATGCAGCTTTCTTATCAAAAATAATACTGGGGGCTGGAGAGATGGCTCCGCAGTTAAGAGCATTGTCTGCTTTTCCAGAGGACCTGGGTTCAATTCCCAGTACCCACATGGCAACTTACAACTATAACTCCAGCTCCAGGGGATTTGACACCTTCACACAGACATACATAGAGGCAAAATACCAATGCACACAAAATAAAAATAAGTAAATCATAAAAAAAAATAATAGTGGAATCCGGGCAGTGGTGGCACATGCCTTTAATCCCAGCACTTGAGAGGCAGAGACAGGAGGATTTTTGTGAGTTCAAGGCCAGCCTGGTCTACAAGAGCTAGTTCCAGGACAGGCTCCAAAGCTACAGAGAAACCCTGTCTCGCAAAACCCAAAAAATAAAATAAATAAATAAAATAAAGATCACAAAGCTGAGGATGCTGGCACAGGCTTCTAGACCCAGCCCTAGAGGGACTGAGGCAGGTAGGAGACTTGGGAGCCGCCGGCCCCTCTGGGCTGCATAGTGAGACAAGCCAAAAAGATGACAGGGATCCTCAAAGCATCTATCTATGACGGCTGACAGCTTCACGAAGCGAAGTGACAACCAAAATAGCACCAAACCAGCACTATCTGAGAAAGACAAAACCTCTTCCCCAGGATATGATCCCCTCCCGGAAATCCCTAGAAAGACGGCCTGCCTGGAATTATTTTTAGATTTAATGAAAAAGGCAATCTACTTCAAATTAGGTGAGCCGGGTGGCTGTGCGCTCCAGCCCTGGGGCACTATTCGGATCCCTGACTCAGTTATCAAGCTGGGCTGAAAGAAATTGATTTAAATGAGCTAATGAAAAATTCAGCCCTCGCTCCTCACAACTGGCATCGCAGAGCTCCAATAGCTCAGACGAACAAACCGCTTTCTCGTGAGAGCGACTCTGCGAAAGAAGAGAACAGATTTAGGGCAGGTAGCTCCCCCCAAGTCTCCCAGTGAGATTCCTGTTCGGCACAGCTTTATCCAATTTCAGGTGTTCTGCAGACTCCTCCCCTGCACTCCCCATTTCCAGGTCTCCCTAGACTCCAGAGTATCCCTTAATGGATGTGTTTTATGGGTCAGCACTGGAATCGATGACGTTCTGAAACAACAGGGATGGATATGATCCAAGACCTAGAACAGGACCATCTGTGGGTACCACCAGGAATCCACCGGGTTGGCAAACGATTCCAGATCGTGCAGTTTCGCCCCTTCACTGGTATTCCCCTGCTCCTCTGCAAGGAGACGCCTGGAGTCAGGTGACACGAGGTCACTTCTGAGTTGTGCAGCAGTTCCCTTCGGAATCTCGCTGGATAATTACCCTGGTTCGTGTATCTGCCCTATCAGAACGACAGCACATTAGCACTGCCACCTCGCTGATGAGAACCAGCAAGCTTTCAAGACCACCATCTATCGGGAGAGAAAAAGACCCATTCAGCATCACGACAGGTGCACGACAATGGAAACAGGGTTTTGTTTTGTTTTTTTTTAAGTGTGTGGATGGTTGCCAGAGATTAAAATCATTCCGTGTTTAATATCATTCTCTTTGTGCTCCTCCAATGTTTAGTATTTCCTTTTAACAAAGAAATACAAAAGTTGATACAAGAGAGCCCAACTCTCTGAGACCCTTTCTATAATTTCATACTGGGTTGGTAAACATTTCCCACTGGGGTTTCTATGGCTTTCTTTAGAGGCCAATGTCGCCCCCTGCAACAAACGGGGGGGGGGGGCTGAGTTGGCACAAAAGTAATTCTCAAAAAAACTAATAAATTGAACTGAGAAGAGAGTTGGTGCCAAACAGTGCCAAACTATACAGAGAGTGACTTTCACCCCAACAATATAATTCACAGGGAACACCAGAGATAGGCAGGGACAGGCCCTTTAGCACCACACACAAGCGTCAACAGTCTCTGGCAGCTCCAACAGCTGAGAAGAGAGAGATCTGTGTCCAACCCAGAAGAAGGGATCCATTCTGGCTCCCCTCTCACAGAGTCTAGCTAAGGTCCAGACCACCTCTCTGAGCATCGCGTGCCTTCAACTCCCCCAGCATCCACAAATCCTCCATGGGAAAGACCCAAGCCTAAGGGTGTATCAGGAACTCCTTTTTCTAGCTGCCCCAGCTGCAAGAAGCTCAGTTTAGAATCTAGTTACAGAACCACGTGCCAGGGTGAAGGCTTAGAGCAGGCCAGAATGCAGCCCACTCAGCCAAAGCATGTGAGTTCAAGGGCTTCACGGCAGGGAGACCCACTCCTCGCAGCTCAACACTGAGCTCAAATCCCACTCTCTTTTCTCTACTTCTTTACTCGGGAGTCCTAATGAGCTGAGTCATCTCCTGGGTTCTGTGATCGACAGCAGACTCAAGAGAAGGTCACAGAAGGAAAGTGTATTGAACTAACTGGCCTAGACCCTCAGCCTATATCCTCTGCTCAGAGTAAGAGATTGCACAAGGCTAGGGGAAGCCTTAATCCAATGGCTGGTATGCTGATGTGAAGGAACAATAGAGGACTTCGGAGATGACTTGGTGATCGAGAGAGCTTCTTGCTCTTCCAGGGGATCCAAGTTCAGTCCCCAGCACCCACCCTGGGCAACCAGCTCCAGAAGATCTGACATCCTCTTCTGGACTCCACAGGTACCCACACACCAAGATATTCCCTCGCACAGACACACATATAAACATATAAATAAAAGCAAGTCTTAAAAAAATAAGAGGACACAGGCAGACCCAGGGAGAAGATGTCATGAACGTTGGAGGCAGGCACAGAGGAACTGCTGTGCGACCAAAGAGTCAATGAAACTGCCCGCAAGAGGAGCCCAGGGACAGTCTCCCTCAGAACCTGAAGGAATCAGCCTCACTGACAACCCCAGACAGGAGCTCCCTGTTCTTGTAAGCCGCCTGATTTGTGACATTCTGTGACGGTAGTTTGCGGACACGTGGAGGAGGTTCAGAACGAAACTTCTGCAGCATGGTTCCCAGGGGAAGCCAAGAGGGAGATGTTTCAAAAGACGAATGAGTTGAAGAGCCAGAGAGCTAGGACCATTCTGTCTGGTGGCAAGCCAGCAGGCCCTCCGGGGGTAGAATGACATCATCCAGCTGCCATAGCTGGGCAGAGCTGGTGATGGTCATTGAAAGACTGGCTTTGGTGCAGTGTTCCAGCAAGATTGTCAGTGTGCTGCCTCACTCTCTCTCCTAAAAAGGGAGCACTTGTTTCTGTTTCCCACCTCACCAAACACTCTCTGATACTTGGCATCTCAACAGGACAGTGTATTTATTCCTTTGTTACTAAATTCTTGAGACTTTAAGAAATCTCTTGTTTTCTTTGAAGGGCGGGGATCCCGATCAAGTCACACTGATTATCTATGGTACGTGTAAAGATTTCTCTAGACTTTACCAAGACCACAGCGGTCCACATTCCATTGTGGATTTCATCTCAGAAAAGCCTTATTTCTGGTGGGTGAACTAGGACATCAGGATAATTGGAAGTTGACCTCAAATCACTCACAAGCTCTATGCCTCTCTACCCTCCCATCTAGTAAGAAAGAAAATAGGTAGCTGGGTGCAGTGGTGCACAATTGTAATCTCAGCACTTCGGGAGGCTGAGGCAGGAGAATTGTCATGCGTTTGAGGCCAGTCTGGGCTATAGAAGGAGTCTATGGCCTTATATATGAATCTAGACCCTGTCTCAACAATGAAAACAAAATCGTAGCGGAAAATGTTTCAGTGGGAACTGGATTCCGGGTGAGACGGTCCCAGCAGTTCTGCCTTGCTCCCTACTCTTCCCTCCACAGCCTGTACCGAGCTTAGCCGGTACCATCTATTCACATTGCGTTTAAATTACACGAAAATTTCATCATCTTCTTCTTTTTTTTATGTGTAGGAGTGTTTTTCCTGCCTGTACCTCCGCATGCCTGCTGTCTATAGAGGCCAGAAGTTGACATCAGTTAGTTCCCCTGGTACAGGAGTTACAGATAGTTATGATCCACCATGCAAATGCTGGGCGTCAAACCCAGTCCTTTGGAAGAAAAGCCAGTGCTCCTAATCGCAGAGCTGTCACTTTATTTATTTATTTTCTGGGAGGGAGCATGTCATGGCACATGTATGGAGATCAGAGGACAACTTACAGGAATAGGCTCTTTCATTCCCCCATGTGGGTCCTGGGATTGAACTCAGAACATCACGCTTGGGAGCAGGTTCCTTTCCCTGCTGAACTATCTTAACGGACCCAGCATATATATATATATATGTATGTATGTATGTATGTATGTATATATATATGTATGTATATGTATATATATGTATATGTATATATACTCAAACTTATGCTTGCCACCTCTTATGAGAGGTGGAAGGGTCACGGGGTCATACAGGCAGAGTAGCCCACTCGCTAAGCCCATCACTGCTGCTGCCCCTTGGCCCCTTCAGACAGTCGAGCTGGGCACAGAACCGAAGTGGGTAGGGCCATCAGCCTCTCGCTGGGTAGGGTCTCCTTTGCTTGGCCTTGTCAGCATTTTAGGATTTAGGACTTGGGATTGAGCTCCTGGAATAACAAAAGCAGCCGGTACAGAAGCGTGTGGCATGGCACCCCAGGCTCTGCAGGGCTGTACTGGGAGAAGCAGGTAGGATTGTCACTGAGGGTGTGGTCTGAAGGCACACGGCACAGAGGAAGATCAGCCCAAAGCAGGGGATGGATGGCACGCTGCCACCTTAATGCAGAATTGAGAGTGGGAAGGCCTGGACAGAGTGTTTTCTTCTTTATCCAAGCCTCTTAGTAACGCAATACCCAGTGCCTCGGGCTTTTCTTTCGTTTCTCTGTTTTTAAAAATGTAATCTTCTTACAAGCACAAAAATAGCCTCAGAACCTCTCCATATAAGGCATCTCCAGACAGATGGATTCTGAACCCTTCTTGGGTTCAGTGGAAGAAGTCATTCTGGGATCTGGTCAGACTTGCTGAATGTGACAATGGAGACAGACCTAGTGGCTCACGTAGGACAGGGTCTGTCTTTCAGAACTATAGCAGGTCAGCAACAGCAAAGGTCACTCTCTGCTTACTTGTCCCCAGGTAATGTTCATGATTTCCAAATAAACCCTGATCCCAGAAGCTAGGTGCAGCTGTTGGAACAGATCCTGGACAGTGGCTCTGAAGTCGTGACTCTTGTCTACCTCTAATTGAGCAACAGAAGCCGTGACCATCCTGCTGAAGAGATGAAAGGTGTTGTGCTACCAAGTCCTACTTATGTTCTGTAGCCCCAGTAACCACTGCTCAGCTCTACCAGCCATGCTTAGAGGTGGCCACGCTGGCACTGCAATTAACAGACAAAGGCACTGGAAAAACTGCATTAGTTTCAATTGAGTCAAATCAAAAATACTAGAGAAGGAATGTGTTAAGAGACCAGGTAAGAGGGGTTAGAGGAAGACTGGTGGTAAAATGTTTGCTTAGCATGCATGATGCCTTGGGTTCAATGTCAAGCCCCCAAAAGAGAAGAAAGATATATCCAATATTTTCAAATAAAAGCAATACCAATGCCTCTGAAACAAGGTGAAATTGTGCTTCTGGAAACAATCATACAGCACCTGTGTAGATGAAGGAAAACACCATCACCTTTAGCCACGTGGGGGAAAAAGCTGAGATCTAAGAGGTTGTGGGTTTTGTTTTTGAGTGTCCATCTTGGACTTTCTTTTTCCAAGTCAATCCCAGTCACAGTGTATGAGTCACTGTGAACAAAAAGTGACCAGCAAGTTAATCAGCTCCAGGCAGGAAGCCCTGGGAGGAGGTAGGCATGCATGCCTTCACTGTCAGCGACCTGCATGGCTGTGAGCCAGAAGCCCCTTAGAGACTGCATGTGCCCAGCAGCCTGCCATGCTCAAAGTACTTGGTACACCTTTTCCGATGATTGTCTGAGACTTCTAAAGCATGGGGCGAGGCGCAGAGGGTGCAGGATCTTACACCCTAAGCTTTACTCTTACTGTGCCCTGTTCTAACTCCTCATGATCTCGTCTCACACTCTCATTTGCCAAAGCCATGCCTTTCCACTCCCTTTCCGATTCTCTGCAACCGAAATTTGCAAGTTCTATTCAAAGATTAGCCCAATATATAGCTCTCTCTCTCTCTCCATCCTAGGCATCTTTTCCAAAAGCTCTTTGCCAGCATCTTTCAAAATGTGTACTGCAATACTCTGACATAGCATAAACAGAACTAGTGGATAAAATCACAGTAATTCTAACAGGCTAAAATAAAATTAACTGCAAATGTCATGTTGCATTACAGATAGCAGGAACAGACACTGCTAATGTTTAGTTAAACTTTTACCTCAATTTATGTAAGTACGAGTCACCATATGTTTTATATATTGGGGCCTAGGTAAAATGAAGTTTATAAGACATTCCTATATGATTCCAAATGTTTGTCTTTAAGAGTAAAAAAAATCCCCTGTGTGGTAGTTTGAATGCAATCGCTCCCATAAGCTCACAGAGAATGGCACTATTAGGAGGTGTTGTTTTGTTGGAGTAGGCATGGCTTTATTCAAGGACGTACGTCACTGCAGGGGGGGTGGACTTTGAAGTCTCCTATGCTCAAGCTATGCTCAGTGTGACACTCAGAGCACTTCCTGTTGCCTGTGGATCAAGATATAGAACTCTCAGCTCCTTCTCCGGCACCATGTCTGCCTGAATGTCACGGTGTTGCACCATGATGATAATGAACCTGTGAAACTGTAAGCTACCCACAGTTAAATGCTTCCTTTATAAGAGTAACTATGATCATGGTGTCTCTTCACAGCAACAGAAACTCTAAGACACTCAACAGTGGCGGCGCATGCCTTTAATCCCAGCACTTAGGAAACAGAGGCAGGCAGATCACTGTGAGTTTGAGGCCAGCCTGATCTACAGAGCAAGTTCCAGGACAGCCAGAGCTACACACAGAGAAACTCTGTCTTCAAAAACCAAAAACTAAAAGAAAAAAAAAAGCAAGCAAGCAAGAAAGAAAGAAACTCTAAGACACCCTGAACAGAGCCCTTCTCACGGATCACTTACAATAGATGAATATTAAGTCTCAACTTTTATAATGTCTCCATTGGAGACGAGATGCAAATTAGCCTGATCTCGATAAAGAAACAAATATTGTTAAAGCACAAATCAGGCTTGCCCATGTTCTCTGACTCTCTGCTTTCATCTTGTGGTCCCCTAATGAAAACTAAACTGCCTGTCTTACTGTCAACTGCAGCCCTTTCCAAAGATGCAAGTCCCTGCATTTGATTAGTCAAGAATGACGGGCCCTTGGGTGAGGTGGTGCTCACCTTCAATCCCAGTGCCCCTTTTTCTCCCAGCTCTCTGGAGGCAGCACCAGGCAGATCTCTGTGAATCTGTGACAACCTGGTCTACATATCCAATTCCAGATCTGCCAAAACTACTAAGACTGGAGACCATATGACCTCAGACACCAATGTGTGATGACCCCAGAGTGTGATGGGGAAGGAGTCTCCGTCTGCCGTGGCAGTGGCCAGCCATCTTTAGAGTCATATCTCACTATGCCAGCTAGAAACAGCACCAGAACACCAAATATTACAAATTCCAAGCAACAATAATCATCCAACACTGGGAAGGAACTCAGAGCCCAGAGAATCTGGTGACAAGCCCAACAAGTACAAAAGGTACCAACAAGCATCCGGAGCAGGGACCCGGGTTCCTCAGCACCAGACCCTGCACCATCTGTTTTGACACAGATTTACTATGGGGGCAGCACAATCCCACGTTCCTAGATCTCATGGTCCGACGTTTTCTGTCATGGCTGTTTTCTGTATCTATTCGAATCTCCTTAACTCAGATTGACATCGTGGCTTTCCGTGCTGTGTCATTACACAAGTCTGAGGTTTCTGAGGTTAGGGTCTGAAGAACTTTTCAACCTCTGACTCAAACGAGTTCTGTTTCCCCCTAGACACAGAACTTACTACTGAATCTCATTTCCATGAGAAAAACAAAGGCAGTAGTGATTCATGCCTCAAACGCTAGGCTTTATCATTTAAAAAACAATGCCGACTAAGCTCCCAAAGTCCCAATGAGGAGCAGAAAAGAGGGAGAACATGAGCATGGAATTCAGGACCACGAGAGGTGCGCCCATCCACCGAGACAGTGGGGCTGATCTATTGGGAGCTAACCAAGGCCAGCTGGACTGTGACTGAAAAAGCATGGGATAAAACCGGACTCTCTGAACATGGCGGACAATGAGGGCTGATGAGAAGCCAAGGACAATGGCATGGGGTTTTGTTCCTACTTCATGTCCTGGCTTTGTGGGAGCCTAGCCAGTTTGGATGTTCACCTTCCTAGACCTGGATGGAGGGGAGAAGACCCTGGACTTTCCACAGGGCAGAGAACCCTGACTGCTCTTCAGACTGGAGAGGGAGGGGGAGAGGAGTGGGGGGAGGGGGAGAGGGGCGGGAGGAGGGGGAGGGAAATGGGAGGCTGGGAGGAAGCAGGGATTTTTTTTTCAATAAAAAAAATTAAAAATAAATAAATAAAAAATAATGCGTATGCCTCTTCCTGATTGCAAAGAGACACAAGACTACTGCTCAAAATGCAAAAAGTACAAAACAGATGTAGGTGCAAATATCCTGCCAATGACCCTTGTAAAAAGCGAAGTGCATTTTGCAAAGACAGTGTTTTGGTACTAATTTGAGATCAAACTGTAGTCATCTTCATGAACTCTGCCCTTTTACTCACAACCACCATGTGTCCAGTGACACATCATTTATAATGATTTGTAATGTGGTCTGAACATTGCATCTTCTTGCCTAACCATCATCACTAACCACACCAGTCACTCCTTTCAAGAATTTCAGATTTTTCTCTGGGGTTGTCACATATATGTATGTGTGTGTGTGTGTGTGTGTGTGTGTGTGTGTGTGTATATATATATATATATATATATATATATATATATAAAGACAGCAAGCCATTTTGCATAATTTTTATGCATGTCTTCTCTGCTTATTCCAATAGGATAAATGTCTGGTTGGAAACAACTAAGTTGTGCACTTTTATGACCTGATTTTGACTGAAATTTCCATTTCAGAAAGGTCGTCCGAGCCAGGAGCAGAGCAGGAGGAGTTTGGCCTGTGCTCTTTGCCTACACAGTCAGTACCGTTTTCAAGGTCGTGCAGTTAGCAGGGAAACAAGAAGATATGGTTACCTGTGTCTTCGCTCCTATTTCTTCATCCATACAGGTTGTGTGCTGGCCATGTTGTGTGTATGTGTCGCTCTCTCTACCAGTCACCTGTGTGTATGTCACCTGTGCGTATGTAAATTGAAAATCCATACCCTATGCCTATTTTTAAGGTTTTATTTATTTATTTGTAAGAGCTCTTTATAAAACAAGGATATTAAATTTTTGACTATGAAACGTGAAACAAATTCTTTCAGAATCACTTCTAATTGTATGGCAATTTAGAGTAATAAGGCTTTTTTTTTTCTTTTACATTTTCACCAGCGTAGAAATAAGTCATGCCATCTGCTGGTAAAAAAGCAGAATAGTTGGTAACTACTTATGTGTCTAACATAGTATGTGTATCTGTGCTTTTCCCATGCCCATTAATTTAATATTAGATACCAAAGATGAACAGCTAATTTAGGGTTTTAATGACGTTCTGGAAGTGCACATAACTCTATGGCTATGGATCTTCAATCACATTCAAATATTAAGGCTACTTTACTTGGTTAGGAGAGGGGAAGGAAAGGCTTCGGGATGTTAGACACGAACGGGGAGAGCTAAATTCTAATCCCTATTATGGCTACTTCTGGGGTGAACTTTTGACATAGTTAAGCCCTGTTTAAAGGAATCACACTAACTCAAACTCTGAATTTTATAATGAGACAAATGAGGAAAGAAGCCTTTAGCAGCTTCAAATGAGAGAAATCTTTTTAAACCAATGCTTGCAGATGGCATAGGAGAAGCTGCTGCCATCTGATTCTGGATGAAGATGATCTTACCAGCTAAAGATCATAAGGCTTTCATGGGATTCAAGCAGAAAATGCAACTTAATGTAAGCCTCACATACAACACGAACTGTGGTTCTGGTTTACTGGCTACAAGGCTCTTGTTTACTGGGAGTGTTCCTTGGGATCAGATCTAGGAAAAGCAGCGTGTTCAAAGGCCCCGTGGAAACCGGCTCTGCCAAGACATCAGCTGACTACAGTAAGAGGACCAATTGGACACTGATTGTACTCGGATGCATGCAGATCCACAGCCGAGCCCCAGAGCCAGCACCAACCTGTCTGGACAGACAGCAATCAGGTAGCTACTCTCTTTATAGGGAGCAGCCCTGAGTGCACTAAACTGATATTTAGGGACTGTGAATTCTTACTCAGCCCCCTGAAGTCCTGGTGGAAAACAAAACACAAACTATCCCAAGAAGCCCTTCAATTTAGTGCCATGAACACAGCCCTCAGTAGCAGGGAGGGGTGCTTGATCTTCAGGTAGCAGACACACAAATCTGAACTTCTCTATAACTGGAAATGAGCAAACACAGCCACTCTGAACTGAGTACAAAGGCTTTTAACAATAAAATTAATGCGGGTACTTGATAGTGTAGTTCAGTGGTACAAGCATGGAGTCTCGGAGTCAACCCTCAATACTGAAAACAATTAACTTTGATTCTGGGGGAGAAAAAAATGGCAAGTTCCAGACAAAATTTTCCCTGTTGGGATTGTTAACTTGGCGAAATGAGAAAAAAAAATGAAAATTGCAGCTCATTTTTTTTAAATATCCAGGGGTATGTGGAGATGCACACGTATAATCCCAGCGCTCTGGAGGCAGGGGCAGAGAGAGGGAGAGTCAGGCCAGGCTGGGCAGCACAGTAAGACTTTGTCTCACAGGCAAAAAATAAAAAGAAAGAAAAAAGTTGAAAACCAAGCCTGGACACGCCCTGATCAGGAAGCTCGTCTGGCCAGCAACTGAGTAAACGGAACAAAACTTCAGGCCAAGCTGGCTTGGAGCAAGGTCTGGCAGAAGGCGTAAGTAAATGATCACGAAAAGCAACCAAGACTATTGCCCTCTTCCCACCATCCAGGCTACGGCAGATTCGACATTATCCCAGAGACCCAAACCAGGGAGGAGTCAGATGATGGCCATTTTGAGAGCCTGAAGGGACCACAAGTGGGGTAACAAGGAAGATGACCCTAATGTCCCTTCAGCAACCTGGTAGAGGAGGATGTGGCTGTCTCCAGACAGTAATTTCAGCTCTCCAGAGCAAGTAATGACTACGTGTCTGCCACAGTCTTACAGTGATGACAAGGTAGGAGAGCTATCCTGTATTCCAAGTGACCCAAAGAGTACCAACCATCTGAGCAGAATCAACATTGTATCAGCCAAGAAGAAAGTTGGGGAAAAACCGAGATGAGAGCTCATGTCTGAAGTCAGATTTGTTAAACCCCAACTCTGCATGGACTAACTACAGAGCTGGTACACAGCTGTGGTATCTCCCATCTTCCCATACAGGGGCTATGTGACAGGTGACCTTGAGAGTACAGGGTTTCTAGAAGCCTCAAATTGGGCGTGGCACACCCTGGGGTCTTTCCAAACATATAGCCACCCCAGACCTTACAGAATTGCAACCGAAGACTTTCGGTCAAATTAATATCGCATCACTCATATAAACAAAGGCAGCTAGAGAAACACCCGGAATAAAGGAGGGTGGGGGGAGTAGCTCACCAGCCACCCCTCCAGACAGAACAACAAGAGGAACGGGCAAGTGGGCCATGTGTATGCAGTGTCATTTCCTGGCAAGAAAATCTGGTCTGCACCCAACAAAACTAAATGCTAAGAAGGGTCTGGGTTTACAAATACAGAGGCCCGAGGGAGACCATCTAGACGAGTAAGTCACTGTGGACTTCTTCCTTTCAATGCTTTGAAAAACGTTTTTTAAAACGTCAGTTTCCAAACAAACAAAACCTCCTGCCATTGCAAAGCCTCTCTAATGCAGGCGGCCCTGGATCTCAGAGTCCCTGTGTCTTCTCCGCTGGGAGAGGGGCTAGAGAGGCTGGATTTGTTCCTCGCCTGATTCTGTAAAAGCCTTGCAGAAATGGGGGAGGAAGGGAGGAGAGGGGCCTCTAAAGAGAAGCGGCATCCTTTCAGAACGCTAGCCTGTTATCTGAAAGGAAATTATCTTAGGAGGTGAAAATAACCTCTGATAGTCACCAGACTCAGCCTGTGGGGTGTAGCTACCGGGGCTGGTCAACACCACATCACTGCACAAGGGAGCAGGGCAGCTTGCTTAGCCATCCAGGGTCACACAGCTAGTTGAAAGCCAGGCTGTACTGGAACCTAACTTCTCCAACTCAGACCTATCCGATTGCTCGGAATGAGGAAACGACTCCTCTTCCCCCACATTGGAAAACGATTTTCTTCTCATTTTTAAAAATCTATTTGATTTTACTTATTTTCCCCCAAGTTGATGTTTACTTTTGTTGGAAGGGAAAACTGTTGACAAGCGCCAATCTGGGCACACCTGATCCTGGCTTATTTTTTTTTGGATGAGAAGGGAATGAAGAGCTCTACCCAGAAACATAACAAATAAGACCTCAAAGACATCCTCCACCAATGCCAGTCGTGAAAAACACCAACCTTTCAGAGGCGGATGGGACCAGCTGCCTGTGCCCCCTTTCCACCCTGTGCCTTCGCTTTTCAGAGCCATTTTTCTGCAGCAGGGCCTAGGCCCATTGTGGGCTTTGAGGACACTGCTTTTGTAAGGCAAGGAGGCGATTTCCCAGGCACGCTTTGTGTGCCTGCACTTTCACTAATTGATAGGCGGAGCTGTGGTCATCTCTGTTCCTGTGGTCTGTGTGTGTGTGTGTGCGCGCGCCCACGCGTGCTCATGCACAAGATAAAGTGCACACTTTAGCTTTTCCAAGTTTTGATTGATTTTTTTCTCTCCTTTTTAAAAACTTGTATGAAGTATGACAATAGTCATTGGTAGCAAGATTTATTAAAGGCAAATTCTTAGTGGAAATGAAAAAAAAACTCGCCAGTAGAATTTCTCTGCCCATGCTAATCCCCTGTTTGACATGCAATGACATCATCCTACGGGGAGGGCGGGTGTGCACAGAAGACAATGGAATGTCTGCTATAATTACAGGGCTTACTATGCAGGATCAGGGAGGTGACTGAGCAGCAGGCAAGCCCTTCTCACCGGGCCTTCCTGGCGAATACAATGGGACACAGTACCGCAGTGCCGGTGGGCGGGGTCTGGTCCTGGCAACACTGAAAGGAGCAGAAATCAAAGGACTGCACTGACCAGCCTTTATTTTTTGATGCAAAAACATCTCCAAGAGACCTCTGAAGTAAAGCTGCATCACCCGCACCACTGAGACAAGCTGAACTGCAGCCTCACAGAAGGCAACGTGTGCAATAAAACATCAACAGACATGCAAACACAGGAAAGGAAGCACTTTTCAAAGCGTTGCCACGCCGTACACTTACAATACAGAATAGATACACCGCGCTTGGCATGAGGACATTGTGCTGATTTATATGAAGCAATTAACCTTACCAGAGGACACTGTTTCCTTTTGCAAAAATAACATTCACAAGTTCCCTTTAAAAACAGGTTTTGCCAGGCAGTGGTAACAAATGCCTTTAATCAGGAGTCAGAGGCAGGTGGGGTCTCTTTGAATCAAGGCCAGCATGGTGAACAGAGAGAGAGAGTTCCAGGACAGCCAAGGCAACACAAAGAAACCCTGCCTTGGAAAAAAATATATACATAGCAGGGCGGTGGTGGCGCACACCTTTAATCCCAGCACTCGGAAGGCAGAGGCAGGCAGATCCCTGTAAGTTCGAGGCCAGCCTGGTCTACAAGAGCTAGTTCCAGGATAGGCTCCAAAGCTACAGAGAAACCTTGTCTTAAAAAAAAAAAAAACAATTTAAAAAAAAAAGGAAAGAAAAAGAAAAATGAAAACAGGTTTTGAGGTGTATCAAAAATGGCAAGACAGTAGCTAGCACATTCTCTAACGATGAATTCTTAAAGAAGCCAGTGGGATGATGTGGCCCGCAGACTTGAACAGTCTAATGTGCTTTGTCCAAATTTATGCATTTTTCAAGAAATTCATAAACAGCAACTTCTAAAGTGACACTAGAAGCAAACGTGACATTTCTGTGGGTAGGGACCGAGGCGGCAGGCACTGTTAGGAAGACAGAGATCTCAGTTTCAACACATGAAGGATGCTGACCAAAGAGAGGTGAAATGGCTTGACTCTAGAGAACTTTGGGCCGATAATGGGAGGAAATTATAAACTCAAAGCAACCACTTATACGAGTGTTGCTATAAACCACTTCGCAGTGGCCAACGGGACAGCCAGTTTGAGCAGAGTCAAAAGGAAGCCGCTTTCCTAACATTTCTCAGCATTTCCCCGAAGGGTTAAAAGCGTCACTCATCACTATAGATATTTCCCTTTTAAGAAGGTGAATCCAAACACCTGAAAGATAGAAGACAACATGCTTGGTGAAGTACTTGTTTACAGTTCAAAATATCTGCATATCACTTAGAAAAAGAATACCATGCCAGAGTTCAACCTTAGTGTCCCACGCCTGTGTCACAGCACTGGGGAGGAAGGCGGAGAGAATCAGTGTGAGTTAAAGGCCAGCCTGGTGTACAGGGTGAGACTTGCCTCAAAAGAACAAAACACAAACAAAAAGAGGATGTTCTGCTAATTACCACGGAGCCAGTCAACTTCACTACAGTACTCCTCAATAAATGAAGATGAATGGAATGAAGGAAAACGAAATACGTACGTAACTCACTCTCGCAATTACGGCTTTTGGATTTCTCCAAAGATTATGACACAGTGACAGCTTTGAGTGGCAGATGCCCACAAACAGACTCTATTATACAGTGACTGCTTCAGCTTAGGTTGAGTCGGAGTGGGTGACATGGGGACAGGCAAGAATATGCTCTTTCCCAAATTGATGGGTCTTTGAAAAATTAGTGAAAACACACTACCAACAACAAACATGCCCACGGTGATAAAAGTAAAATGAGGCTAAGAGGCATGGCAAGAGAGAGGGACCACAAGAGAAGAAAGAGACGAAAAGCCATTGAAGCACACATTTAAGTACGTTTCACCCAAGGAAAAAAGTAACAGGTCACAGGGAACATCCATGGATCAGTTAGTCTGGTCTCACCATTTCCACCCTTCCTATGGCCTGTAGCCTCTGCATACGCATATACATCCCCAGTAGGACAGGGTCATCAGGAAGGAAACTGAGGCACAGAGAACTGAAGCATGATGTGAAGCTTGCATTTGAACCTGTGTACTCCAGCACCAAGTGCTCGTCCTCAACCGTTCTGTCAGACTCAAGGAGGCTAGACAGGCTGGGGCTCTAGTCCGTCACTCCTGTCCTCAGTTCTAGGCTGCAAGACACGCTACAGCAGAAACTGGTACCCACTTCGTGAGGCTTCTCCTGCCCTTCAGAACCAGAGCTGGGGATAGAGGAGGCTGCTGTGGGCATGGCAACCTGAGCTGAGTGGGATTTCAGGAAAAGTTCTTGTAAGGGGAGGCAGCATTTGGGTGAAAACTCAGGACTCTAGTGGGATACAGTGAGATTGCCCAAGGAGGCTATGCAACTTTGTCTGTCGACACGTGTTGAGCCTAAACGGACACTTCCATATCCAGGGAGAGAACAAACAGAACTCAGAATGGAACCTTTGGAAAAGGTCTATAGTACAAGACAAAAATGAGTATTGGCCTGAGAGTTGGTGGAAAACTATATCTCAAAAAAATGACTTTCTCTAAGGAACAAAGTCAAGTTCTGGGAAATAACTGGTATCCAAATATATATATATATATGGCAGACATCTCTATGAAATGATGGAGAACCGTCCAAGTAGGATGAGTCATGATGCAAGAAGGCAGCAGGATGCTGACCTACGCAAAGCAAACGGTGGAGATAACCGGCCTGGCTGAGACTGGACCAGCATCACCTCCTAAGCATCCTGTAAGTGAATGAAGACAAGAAGATGCAAAGTAACTTATTCACAAGAGCACAAATCTACTTTGCAGAGATGGTTAAAGCCAAGGTTCTCTGTCCCAGCCCCACCTGCTAAGGGCTCTCTGCCCACTGCTCTCAGCAGCTTGCCATTTGCCACCCGCCTCTGTCAAGTCTCTGAAAGCTGATGGTTTGTAAATAAATACCCTCCTACACCTTAGCATTTAAAGGAAATCTATAATGAAGAAATTGCATATAATGTGAGCAATGACCGCACATTTTCATTTTCTAATATTGCCTATTTTCTGTTCTGTAAGGTGATGCTAGTTTCTTGAGCCTGTGACACCTAGTGAACTCAGCACTGTGTCCTTGTAGGCCTAGTTCCTGGCATTACCCTAAGGCTCTTTAACGTAAAGCCTCTTTGTCTCCATGGTTAAGAGATAACCGCATTCCTTCTTTCTTACAAGTTTGCTGCAACTGGGAAAAAGAGCCACATCTGATTTAGAATCCTGAAAGATTTTTGCTCTGAAATCTGCTCCGGGATTAATTTAAGGTCTCTGGTCTCTCTCTCTCTTTCTTTTTTTTGTATTCAAAGTATGTTTTTGTTTATTTCTTTTCTTTCTTTCTTCTGGAATTGTAAATTGGAACTTCTGTCATTTTTGTTGCTAACTAGTTTCAAGTTTCTCAGGAGCCTACTTATCAGGCATAGAAAATCCATTTGCTGGGTATAGTTGGCCAGCAGTGAAGCTTCTAAGGATAGAATCCTATTTCGAGATGATCCCATGGAGTGAGTTACTTTGACGCATTATTTCATTTATATTTATATTTATATTTATATGCTGGAATGATATTCCAAAGGCTCAAAATAGTCTCTGCTCTATGTATAAAACAAAACAAAAACAGACAGGAAATAATAGTGTATCTAACTGACCACGAGGTACAGCTTATTTAAAAAACAAACACTGACCTCATGCTAGGCGTCTAAAAATAACCGTAAAGAACACGGCTGTGATTGGAGAGTGGGGAGACATGCTATTCAAAAAAAAAAAAAAAAAAAAAAGAATGAGAGATGGAAACAGATGACATCAGAGGGGGGATGAGTGACATTTGTGAAGGCCCAATAGAAGAGCGAGAAACAATCGGGATGATAGGCGGGGCTGTCACTGTTTGTACCTGGCATACTCTAACAGAAAACATTTTTCTCATAAGTAGGAGAGTATTCTAAAATCCCAATTAGAAGCATATTTTAGCAAACACATTAATCAGTGGCAGCTGATTATCATTACGAAGCATGACGTATTGCCACAGTAGCATGTGCTACACGCTCACACAGCTGGCAGTACAGGTATTTACATCAGCGTGGATGGAAACCCAGAACATTTCATGTGATGTTATAGCATCCCTAAACAATAGGAGTTTCCCAGCTCTGTTGTAAGCTTATGGAACCACACACACACACCACACCACACACCACACACACACAATGATTTACAAACACATAAGTAGCTACAAAATGTAGCCTTAAAGTTGCAATTTAAAGGTATTTGGAGCTGAGAAGCTGAAGGCATCCGGCCTGCTGGTCTGAGCCTGGATTCCAAACCGGAAGCAAGGCTGGATCTCCCCTCGTGTGAGGAGGGCATCCTTTGGCCCATGTTTCCAATAAATGACAATATTTGCTTAGAGGGTGAACCAAAGAAGAGAAGGGTAGAGAAATCTGTCAAATCTGTCTCTGTCTCCTCTCTCTCTCTCTCTCTCTCCCTCCCTCTCTCCCTCTCTCTCTTTGTCTCTAACATCACCCTAGAAAGGAGAAGAAATAATGAATTTCCAAATTCATATTTACTACAAATAGTTTAAATATATCTTAGGCTGGCCGGGCGTTGGTGGCACACGCCTTTAATCCCAGCACTTGGGAGGCAGAGGCAGGCGGATCTCTGTGAGTTCAAGACCAGCCTGGTCTACAGAGCTAGTTCCAGGACAGGCTCCAAAGCCGCAGAGAAACCCTGTCTCGAAAAAAAAACAAACAAAAAAAACAAAACAAAACAAAATATATATATATCTTAGGCTGACATTTAACTTGGTTTAGGGATTCTAAGTCAATTCTGAGACGTTTGCCTTAAAAAAGCAACTGTTATCACTGGTTTCTAGAACTTGGAAAAGAACAGTCCCACAGGAATTATCATCAGAACCTAGCTATTCACATTATCACCAATGGTGGGCGTTATTGTACCTAAATTGTGTTCTTTCAAGTTCTAGCATGCTATGTATGGTTTGCTGTGAACACACAATAGTGTTATTTAGGAGTAAATAAGTAAATTAAAATAAACCTTAGAAAAAGTGATCAGATTAGAGATGGGACAAATTGAACCAGTACCTCCTTGGAGGTCTCAGATGTAAGCTGGGCGTGGTGGCGCATGCACTCACTCGGGAAGCAGAGGCGAGCGGATCTCAGAGTTTGAGGACAGCCTGGTTTACAGAGTTCCAGGACAGTCAGAGCTAAGCGGGAGAACTCTTTCTCAAAAAAGTCAAAACAAACAAACAAATAAACAAAAAGGTCTCAAATGTCAATAGCCAATCACAAGCCACATTACCATAAAAAAAATCACTTTTCCGTTTGGCTAATCACGGCTTTCTGGTGATAATCACCTGAATGTGCATTGTTGGTAATAATCTGATTTGAGCATGGCTCCCCAAGGGTATTCGTATCTGCATGTCCTGACTTGTTAAATTATGCTATGCTAATTGATGGTTCGCATGACAAGACATGCATAGCTGGTCATGAACATTAAAATGCAGGCCGTTCTCATCTATGTACAATGGACAAAGTGCCTGGGACTTGGAACTCAAACTACAGCCAGTCCCCAAGTTTATATGCAGAGGTCCTTCAGCTCCTTTCCAAACACTTGTAAACAAGTCGCTAGTCTGAGGTGCAAAGCAGCCCTGAACGCCAACGTGCAAGTTCTCCTTCTAAGGGGAGAAGACAGTGAAGCTATTTCCGATTTGGCATCGTGTAGATAAAACACCCACAATCTGACTTCTGAAATACTTTCCACACAGATGTCTGCCATTGTTCTGGTTTGCACTTTCTACAAAGAGAGATAGGAAATGACAATGGCCAACTTCCATCCTGGGAAGTCAAGGCTCTGAGAATCTCAAGGCTGTGGCTCTTTCTTGCTTGACAGTCCTAGTGGATGGCACAGGCAGATTTTCTCAATAAATTGTTTTTTTTCTAGGCCTTTTAAGCTTGGTTTTAAAATCATATTAAACTGTATAAAGGACAAGCATTTCAATGTATATAGGTCTGTATTTCAGTGCTGAGGCGTTGTGGTAGCATTCATGGCGCCCTGGGTTAAAGGACCAGAAAGCGGGTTCAGCAATCAGCTCCACCCTTCGGCAGACTGTGTTCTGCAGATCCCGGATCCACAGTGGAAGGGACAGGCCAAACTTAGGCTTCTATAAAACTGAAGCAGTTATTCAGAGTAGCTTATGCAGCTACAAAAAAAAGCTTGCCTCAGTCGCCCCCAGAATCCCACCTTTCTTTGTTTGTTTGTTTGTTTGTTTGTTTATCTCCCGAGAGTGCTGCAGGACATTTACATGGACCTAATGGAGTTTAAACCCCCTTTATTTTCAGGAAAGGATAGGATACAGCAACCTTCCAGAAAGCTCCAGGGCTGACAGTAGATAAGATAGGCTCCCCTGCAGCCAGGGCTGCTGCACAGGGGTCACGCTTTCAGGACGTACACAGGAAGGGAGCAGGTCGACCTGCTTCCCCAGACAACGGAGCCTCAGGGCAGTGAATCAGTTAACTCACATCTATTTCCAAGGAACTCCACTCTGTCACAACCACCCATCGTGTCTCAGTCTGGAAACTAAGCAGCTATGTCCAGCCAGAGTTTGTGTCATTTCAGAGGTCACGAATCCTTCACAACGCTATATCCATCCGTGAACTGAAGGACTTGGCTCTAAAATGAAGTTCCAAACTAGGGAATACTTGAGTTTGGGTTCCAAATTTCCCAGACCACAAGGAGATGTCAACATCTATGTCCCAAATCGCATAGAGCATATATTCTGGAGCATCTTCTATGCACATGTAGTTTCTAAAGCATATCCTCAGTGAAAAAAATTTGTAGGGCTCGCTCACAAGTTTCTGATTTGTACACATTGTAAGCTTAGTTGTCTTGTTTATGAAAATAACTATAACCAACTCTCGTGCTAGGATTTATCAGTAAGTTGTCTAGGTCTTCCTGTGTCTGCAGGATTCCAAACTGAATTGTGCCTTCTGCCCGTGTTTTTAATTTTGATGACTGACTGCCCGACAATGGGCACTGTCTCAAAAGACAAACCACAACACGAGGAGCTTGTCTCCTTCCCAGTGGATCAGCATAAACTCTTTCTCCCCCACAACTCACTCTCTCTCTCTCTCTCTCTCTCTCTCTCTCTCTATCTCTATCACACACACACACACGTGCACTACATTAAACATGTTACACAATGCTTGAACACCTTGTAAGGCCCATGGAGCATCACAAAAAAATTCTTTTTCGACTGAACGGCAACACCAAAATTCTGAATTTTGCACTGAGAAACAACTTGGGATTCTGGTTGTGCAAACAGTCCCTCCTTATCTAAGCAGGCAGCCAGTGTAATTAACAAGAGGTTTGCATGGGTGTTCCACAGACCCCCATCTTCCAGGTGCTACAGACTACAAGATGGCTGTAGAGCTGTTCTTCTGTTGTGATGGTGCTGTTCACTGGCAGCAGGGTGTATCAATCCATCTTTAATCTTTTGCTATCAGGTTTTGTTTGTTTATTTGCTTGCTTGTTTGTTTTGTTTTGCCAAATGTGATTTTTTTTTTTTTTTTTTTTTTGCTGAATTTCGGGAACAGGAAAGCGACACTGCGGCACGCGACACCGCGAGGCAGGACCTCAGGGCCGGGCGTACGATGTTCTGACCGCTCAGCTACTCCACTCGTCTGTGAGGCTCCCAAGGAATCTGTGAATTTGGGCCAGAGGCTCCACAGTGACTGCTCTTGTGACTACTGAAACCCCACCTTATTAAGGAGAGCCTGGCTTAAAGGCAAAGGGCCAGGGAAGGGGCGTTCCTCCTGGACAACCAAGGCGGTCCTTGGGATGCTGTGCTTTATCTCAGTCCCTGCAAATCGGGTGGGAGCAAACTCCACTTGAGTCTTTTAAACTGAGGTCTGGTGCTTGCTTTTAATCACATACTTCTCCTCTCAAATCACATATGGAGTCTCCTGTTTCATTTTCCGTGGGCATTCATCTCGCTACGCCTACGCACCGGCAGTCCTTGTTTGTGTTAGCTGCCCAGGCCCTGCAGTTCACTTTTAAGGTGATTCCCCAGGCAGGGGTACTTCTTACTTTCCCACACGTCTCCGGGACCAAGGAAACATGACTTCACACAACAGCGTGTGTGTTACCTCAGACCGCAGGGAGAAAACAAAAGCGGTGAACCCTGGAGTGTGATGTTTGAAGAGACCCGAGAGTTGCCGAGGTAGCGGTTAATTAGTCTTGGGTTGCTGCTGGGGGCGGAGCGCTGGTACCTGGGCAACCTTTGTCAACACGACTAGACCCAGGTTTGAAGAATCAAAAACCAGAGGGCTTGTTCGGTCTTCCACCTTCACTCCTGATTTTTAGGAATTAGAGTAAATCATTCCCCCCTCACCACCCCACACACACGATTTGTAAACTGAGAAAGCTCTTTCTTTGTAAAACAGCGCTGTTTCAAAGGAATGAATGGTGTCTTTTTCTAACTAAATTATGAACGGTGGGGTCTCTTCTCCCACATTCTTCACACTCCTTTGCTTATTAATGAGTCCTCAATATCATTTGCCTGAAGTTTGAGACACAGTCATTCCTCCCTGCCATTCTCTCTAGCAGTATTACCACAAACGCAGAATGTTCAAATGTCGTGGCCCACAAAGACCCAAAAGATGGCCGTAAGCAAGTACGGGACTGCGGCTGCCCGGCTGTCCACGACTATTGTGTGCTTTTAAAACCCGGGTAAGATCATGGGCACTTTAGTCCCTGGAAGGGAAGAAAAGGGCATGGAGGTCACCCGCAATGCCACCCTTGGTGAGCAGTGACAGCAGCTGCTCTGGGCTGCACTTAGCTGGGCTTAATGGACAGTTATTGGTGTGCCCTAACACGGTCCCTGAGCCCAGGCAGCCCACTTCCTGCCACCTCCCTGCCTAGGCCGGTCTGTATCGAGCACTTCCACAGTGGCCATTAGGAGCTCTTGAGAGCCATTACTGTCAGCAGACTAAAACACCCTTTCTACTCAGGTTAAAAAAAAAAGTGAGATGTATAGTTATTTCTAGGTGGTCTCAATGAGGCATCATTAACTCCCCGCGGAAGGAAGGCGCCTGAGCACAGCAAGGACACGGTGTTTTTTCCTTCATGCTGGCCACACCTGTACCCAAGGAGGAAACCACCTAGTGTGTTAGGATGTGGGTGAAAAGAGCCCCCGAAATGTCAAAACTGAGAGAGGAACACAGATCTCATGGGAACTGAGTCTGGTGCTATACGCTCCGCCAGATTCTGAAGACCTAGGCTCTTGAGCGGCTTTGGAAATTGCAGGCTATCATCTGCAGTCTGGACCCTGGCAGGCACCATTTACTTCAGAATTAAACAAAAGTCCAGTTATTCTGTGAAAAATAAGACTTGTTGTTTTAATATCAGAGTTCTTCCTGTCATCTTGGACAATGACATAATGAAAAAGAACGAGGCAGCCACGTGAGCATGGGGACAGGGACCCTGCCTTGTCTCTGTAGCTAGGACAAAGGAAGCAGCGGGTTGAAGCCTTGGCTTTCCGGAGGTCGCAGGTTCCCTGCGTGATAAGTCCATCCTCTGAATGCAATGGGAACATGTATTTGTGTGCTTCCTTGCTTCAAGGCTGAGAGCAAGGCTGACAATATACCCACAATCCACCATTGCAGAGCAGTGGGTGGACTCTGAGCACAAACCACTAAGCCATCATCCTACGTAACGACTAAACATACAGGACTAGACACAGAAACACGGCAAACACATCCTAAGAGAAACACCGATCATGAGACCTCGACTCATTCATGTGAAAGGAAGGAAGGGACTCGCCTGCCTGAAACTGCAAGGCTTGGTTTTAATTCCCTACCCACACCAGGCTCCGGAAAGGATATATCCAACAGTCACTGAACACAACATAGAGACGCTCACCTGCAGGCTGTTTGTCTTTCACCCTCTACAAGTCCTTAAACAGAACCGCCCAGGTAAGCATTTTGAAACCCATCACAACCATACGAAGGCTTTTGTGAAAGTGATCTAGTAGCTAGCCGTGATAAAAGTAGGCCCAGATTGTAAATATGCCAAGGCTGTACTATTTACTCAGCTGAGTGAGAAAATAAACCACAGGAAATCCAAGATTCTTCAGCTTGGCAGAGACTACAGCTGCTGGTGTGTTGGAGAGAGAAGAGGAAATGGTGGTGGGATCGAAAGGATGAGGTGGGGACGGGCGGGTCAACCGCAGTAAGGGAGACAGCTAGGGCTCTTCCCAACATCACCACCCTTGTTTCCGGTGTGGTGGGCCATGTTGCAAATGGTCTAACCTTGGCTCTACTTCAGGACTCTAGCACATTGCCTTCGTTTTGCTTTAGTACCCAAAGAACTGAGCGATGCTGGGACTCTATCTGTGACTAATTCAGAGGCTCTTGCTGTCTCTACACCAAAGGAGCAGTGGCATGCCTTCAGAGAATGCCAAGGGCAACTGTTTCTGAGGAACATTCGGATACCTTAAAAACCATCACAGGAAGGAAGCCAGCCATATATCTGAACTTGGCATTTCCCACAGACAATAGGAATCACCACACATACAAGACACACAGAATTTCTTTGTGAAGACGGGAGATGGCTACTCATTTATATTTGCGTTCCCAGAAGAAAGGTCTTAATGTGTTTATACACATTAATTCAATTGATTTTTAAAGAAATTCTATAGAGTAAGGTAGTCCAAACCCAGAAAGACAAACATGGTATGTACTCACTCATAAGTGGATAACAGATATAAAACAAAGGATAAGCAGCCTATAGTCCATGAACACAGAGAAGCTAGGTAACAGGTAACAAGGAGAGCCCTAAGAGAGACATACATGGATCCCCTGGGGAGGGGAAATAGACAGGATCTCCCGAGAAAATTGGGAACATGATGTGGAGTGGTGTAAGAAAAGGGAGAGGGAAGGAGAGGTGAGGGGAGGAGAACATAAGGGAATGGGATGGTTGAGATGGGGGAAGGACAGAGAGGGAGAACAAGGAAAGAGATATCTTGACTGGGGCTAGCAAGAAACCTGGCCCTAGAGAAAGTCCCAGCAATCCACAAGACTGACCCCAGCTAAGACCCTAAGCAGTAATGGAGTGGCCTTCCTCTATAGTCAGATTGGTGACTACCCTAATTGTCATTCTAGAGCCTACACCCAACAACTGACGGAAGCAGAGGCAGAGATCCACAGCTAAGCACTGGATTGAGCTCCCAGAGTCCAGTCAAAGAGAGGGAGGAGCAATAATATGAGCACAGGGGTCAAGACCCACAGAAACACCTGACCTGAGCAAGTGGGAGCTCACTGACTCTGGACTGACAGCGGGGGACCCTGCATAGGACCGAACTAGGCCCTCTGAATGTGGGTGACAGTTCTGTCATTTGGGCAGTCTGTGGGGACACTGGCCGTGGGACCAGGATTTATCCCTAGTGCATGATCTGGTTTTTTGGAGCTCACTGTCTATGGAGGAATACCTTGCTCAGTCTAGATATGGGGGGAGGACCTTGGCCCTGCCTCAAAGTGTTGTGACAGACTTTGTTGACTCCCCATGGGAAGCCTCACCCTCTCTGAGGAGTGGATGGAGGGAGTAGAGTGGGTGGAAGGTGGGAGAGCGGGAGGAGGGAAAGGAGTGGGAACTGGGATTGGTATATAAAATGAGAAAAGATTGTTTTAAATAAAATTTAAAAAATTAGGAGAGCAAGTTAGAGAAAATTTCAAGTTCCTATCAACAATCATTAAAAACAAAAACAAAAACAAAAACAACAAAAAAAAAACCTGAAGTAGAAGTAAGCATTCTGGCTTACATGCAAGGAGAGTGAGACGCGAAATGAATGACAGGGCTAAGAACAAATGTGGGGAGCTGTCTCCAGAATCTGTAACTGTTACATTGTGCTGATGGCAAGGAACTGGGTTATCAAAAAAATTAACTATGTTAAAGAACAGATAAAAAGGGACAAAGGGCAAGAAAAAGAAAACTGAAGGAAATGGTGGCGCCCTTTTCCTCTGTTTGGGGAATGACTTTCTTCCTTTCTTTTCTTCCTCCCTCCCTCCTTCCCTCCCTTCCTTCCTTCCTCCCCCTCTTTTCTTTCTTTCTTTCTTTCTTTCTTTCTTTCTTTCTTTCTTTCTTTCTTTC
>JABTXL010009415.1:3086622-3172829 GCA_025134845.1 Neodon shergylaensis
TTCTTTCTTTCTTTCTTTCTTTCTTTCTTTCTTTCTTTCTTTCTTTCCTTCCTTCCTTCCTTCCTTCCTTCCTTCCTTCCTTCCCTCCTCTCTCCCTCCCCCCTCTTTCTTCCTTTCCTTTTTTTTTTGAGAGGGGAGTCTCCCCATCTCAATCAAGGGATACTTCCCATGCCCTCAGAAGATAACCTCCCCTGTAACTATATGCACCAAGATCTACAGTTAAACCTGGGAAAGAAACAGTACAAATGGAAGTGAACAGAATTCTATGCATCAGGGCAAGCCTGAGCTTCTGTAGAAAGTCTTGCTGATTCTTACTCCTGGAGACCTGCAACAATGACTCAAACCCAACATCATGAAGGCACAAAAATCATGTACACAAACAACAGCTTTATGATAGCGTGGGGACTCAGAAATGACATGTTTCTCTATGTTGGAAAGACTCAGTTGCTGAGCTGTCTCTTGAGTCAAAGACAAGGCTGCTCTTCCAGGACCATTGTGCCGACTAGTCCAGTTCTCACATGGCCAGAAAGCTTGAGACAGGGAAAGTCCACAGGGAACGGCCTTGGTACACAGCATAGGTGTGCTGAGAGATGTGAGCCAAGTCCACACTTGGCTGGTTTGAGACACTGGTGTAGACTTCAGTGGCTGACCAGCCCCAAAATTATATAGTCTGCCAGTGCTAAAGGACATCAAGACCTCTGGACTGATGTTCTGAAGGAGTCACACTATGCCAATCCACTCAGTGTACAGAAGGCCACTTACATCCCAGGTCTCAAATGACAGATTGATTCAGACTAATTTTGAGTGAGACAGTGATTGACTCCTACTGAACCCCAAAGCCACAGTACAAAGTCTAAAGTAGTATGAGAGCGAGGGCCTCATTCCACCCATGTGGTCTGCCCTTTGCAATTAAGGAAACCACCAATTTTTCATATATGACTTCTGATTCTTAAAAATAATAAAGGAAATAACAATCAACATAAATGTACAATGGACCTGACTTCCACAAGACCCTTTGTCTACAGAGCCACAAATGGTAACATATATCTTACTGTAAGGCTGGTAGGTAAAAATTCACCAAGCCAAATCAACCAACCAACAAACAGCAACAAAATTTTCGTGGGGTGTTGATGTTATGAGTCAGCGTTTCTCTGTATACTCTTAGCTGTCCTGGAACTAGCTCTGTAGACCTGGCTGGCCTCGAACTCACAGAGACCCACCTGCCTCGGCCTCCAGAGTGCTGGGACTCTAAATGAGGAGGCTCGACTGATCCCGCTATGCCTGAGAGGCACAGCTCGGCTTTCAGTGAGTCTTTAGTGGGTGGGGAAGAGGCCACTAGACTTGAATGCACCTAGAATCAGACTAAACTTCTCCAGGGTGTTCAGGAAGCTTCGCTAAAGGTTTCCTTGAGTTCAAAGTAAGGATCGTCTTGCTTTCTCCAACCATCCAATCTGTGTTCTTGCCCTTTCACCTCCTTCTGCAACACACCTGAGATTCAATATGAACTGTGCTTTTGTCATGGACAGATTTTAGATTTTGGATTAAAAAGTTTTAGATTTGTGGGTTAAGGATGCAAAGGCCTGAAAACCCAGATCTCCAAAAATCTAAAACTTTTCTGTCCCAAACATTTTAGATAAAGAATATTTAACCTGTATTAGAGTCTTGATTAGAACACTTCATGCCGCCACAGGGGCCCCATGCACTGGCTTTGCTCAGTGGGAAGCTGGGACACTGAGAGACAGTCCTAATATTAACTCATTCTGCAGCTGGCCAGAATGCTAAGAGCACTGTGTGTCCAGAAGCCAGTTCCCGAACCAGCACTGATGTTGCTAGAAAGGTGACCTGTTACAGCAGGTGACAGCAGGAGGGAGAAGGGACAGGGTTTGTCATAACATGGCAATGCGGAGAGCGTTCTCTCTCTAGTCTCCAAGCTAGAACTTTAGTCCGGAAAGCGTTAATTCTTCAGCAGCTTTTGCTGTCTTTCATTTGGCAATACACATCTGTCATCATATAAAGGCAATCCAAATATGAACGTATACAATGAAAGCCACATGTTTATAAAAGAAAGAAAGAAGTCCTACAAAGCAGAAAGCCAGAAGAACCTACGGAGAATCAACAGGCGCTTGGCTTTTACTTGTTGAAACAAACATACTTGTTGTCAAAGGGCACTCGTCTCTTGTGAGATCGTTACAGCGATTTGCAAGACATAAAAATAAAACACAATAATGAGAAAATACCTTAAGCTGTACCTAGCCTTCGGCAAAGTACATGCTGATTAGCGCCTTCCCCATCCCCACCCACCTTGCCCACCATATTCTCTCTGTTTTTATTAACACATTCAGTTCTATGTTTGAAAGCTGTAGTTGAGGGTCATTGGAATGTATGGGGTTTTATTCTAAGCTCAAATTCAAGAGGAAAAGCAGGGGACAGTCCCATGGCTATATTACTGAGTTAAGAATGACTCACGAATGCATTAACATTCCACACAAGTGGTTTCAAATCTCAGTACACATGGGCTGATGGAATATGATCTAATCATCCCAGAAGCGCCAACCTTCACTCCTGATGTTCTGTCAACGCCAAAAAGAAATCAGAGCAGAGAAGCTGAGATAGAAAACTCTTGGTTTTATGTAAGATTCAAATAATAGTCAAGAAATAAAATGTAGTATCATTTCAGTGGTAACCCTTTTGACAGACACACCTGGGTTTAGAAAGTTCCTGAGCCAGAAAACTGTTTTATAATGCCCCAGTGGAAGCAGCTGGGAGACTTGGAAGAAGAGATGAAGCTGCATAAACCATCACCCAAACCCAGAGACGTGAGCGAGGCATATCCTCATGGAGAGGACTGTCAGGGAAGGGCTTCCTATCTGACCAATGTTTGGGTCCTTACCTTTGATTCTTTTACTGTGTTCTTTTTTATTCTGAAAGAAAGGGCATTTCTACAGCAGCTTGGACTCTTCCCTACACTGAGGAAGATCTCTGAACTGAAAAACATCTTTTGTGCCTGAAACGCCATGTGTCCTTTTTCTTTCTAGAGAAGGGAGTTGGAGGATCGTAGGAGCATCCGATTTGTATTCTTAGCTTTGAGTAAAATTAATACTGAAGTAGTCTCGAGGTCAGAGACATTGAAACCAAAAAGGGAAATAGCCTGGACTTTGAAACCTCTCACCTAGAATCCACACCATAAATAACTCGCATGACAATCACTTAAATTCTACTTTCTTAGATTGTGACTACTGGCTAAAGTCATTGACACAAACAGAATACCAAGAACCTCGCAGCAATGAGAGGAAGGTTGTTTGTTTTTCTCCCCTGCTAGGCAAAGTTTCCCCAGCCAATGTCATGCCCCTCACTCTTCCATGTTCTTGGCTCACACTAACAGAAGCCTCACCTGGAACTTCAGGAGAGAATCGTGCAGAGTGTCGAGATACAAAAAGTTTGAGTTCTTGGTCCAAGTTGCATTCAATCAGGTTTGTGTCCCATGATCGGATTCCTGTGGAGGAAAAGGAAGATAGTTGGCAAGCTTCCTGGGAGGCAACTCTGAGTGAGTTTGGAGAGCATCCCTGCAAAGGTTTCTCAGGCCTTTTTCTAGCGAGTCCCTTGGCTAGCAGTAGATGCCCACGAATGGAGAAGGGGAGGTCCCTCCACTGAGACACACAAGGGAGGGAGAACTGACGGAGGGGATGAGGTTCTGCCCTTCGGAAAACGGAAATGCAGCGCTGCTGTAGGCTAGAAAGAAAAGAGTTATCAGGGAAATGGCAGGAGGAAAGAGAGAAGGAGAAGAAGATGCCAGTTCTGGCTGAAAGGTTGCAGACCAGCGTCAGCTTCTTCAGGATCTGGGGCTTGGAGGCCAGTGTCAGATGCACCATCAAGCCCAGGCCTCTGGTTTCCAAAGGATGCTCTTGCAGTGTTTGTGTGGTTTCTTCTTTCCTCATTTCCCGCATTAGTTTGCTAATCATGTGATCTCTAATAAGCATGATTTGGCCTAGGAGTCCTATCAGTCCTTTCTTTTATCTAATCAACTAGGCAGGAAGTGATTTCATTCACAATTGTGAGTTGTGCTGATTTTTTTTTTATCCAGAAGGAAAAAAAATAGAAAAGTGGCACCTTTTTACACTTAATAAGACTCTGATGGAATTGAGAGTGGGCATGAACTTCCTTGCATTAGCATGGAAGGAACAATTAGGGATCAGAGAACCCCACAATCAAGAATGAGAATGATTGTAGTTTCTGGTTCTGGTAACACCTCTGAAGTCTCTTCCTTACTTCCGGCTCCCCCTCCTCATCCCAAATGGGATGCCTTGGAGGGAAACACAAGTCAGGAGTATACTGGACAAAAGCCAGGAAGAGCTGAGAACCCAAGAACCCTAGACAACATATGTGTATATTCATGTGTATGTGTCTTCACATGTATGTGTGTTCACATGTATGTGCTTAGACTTTCCCCAACAGATGGCTCATGAGGGAGCCAGTCCACAGTACCATGACTGTACACTGGTGTGAGTGTCCTCAGCTGCCAGGGCTCAATGTCTGAACCAACAAATATTTATTATCCAACTCCTAAGAGAGGGGCTCAAGACGGGCTTGAGCCCTTAGGTATAACTCTGCAAGTAAACTATCTCTAACCAAATGGCCAATGACTGATTGATTGATTGGTATTTGTGCCATCAGCCCAGAGGGTTCAAATGGCAGTGCATGAAACCCACCTCTAAATCCTTAATGCCTGTATTTATCAACATTTGCAACTGAGTAAATGTTCTTATCTTAGGAATGATTGTATGCAATATACATAAAATAAAGATATATAACACATATATTAATTATATATAATATCTTAGCTAAAGATATATTTATATCTTTTAAAAGATTGTGGAGCTGAGTTCACACTGTACATGTAAAGGTATCTTCAAATTCATTCTCTCTCATTTTTGCTTTTTTGTTTGTTTGTTTGTTTGTTTGTTTTGAGATAGGATCTTACTACACAGTCAAACCAGCCTCAAACTTACTCTCTCTAGTCCAGGCTGCCCTTGACATTGTAATTCTGATACCTGAGCGTCTAGATTGTTGGACAAAGACTGTTTCCATCAGAGGAAGATCTTTCAAGCAGCCGTGTGCCCCTTACATGGAGGCAGAGTCCCTCTCAGGAATAACAGGAGTTCAGATAAGAAAGAGTTAACGTTCCCAAGGAGCATTCCTAAGGAGAGGCTAAATTATAAGGGACATTTTATGAGTCTCCCTGGAAACATTAAGGGCCTCAGTTTGCATTTGTGCTAATGGAATATTTAAATTTTAACAAGAAAGGCATGTTGAGAGTTTGTAGGTCTTTTTAGTGGAGCAATGATAAATGGCTTCTTTTTGTTCCCCGCAGCGCTTGACAGGTTGAGAGGTCTGAATTCATTAGAATATTTCACTTCAACATATACACTCTATACTAGCCCCGTGTGGGAAGCCATTGAGTTCCCGTCTGGGCAGCTAAATTGGGGCTGTTGACAGAGCTCCACTTTGTCTTCTGGCTTGTCAAGCTGGGTCAATAAGTTAATAATGAGACATATGTATGAAAATCAAATTCATACTATTTTTCCATCTTTGTTCTAAGTAGCATCTAAATGGCTACATTATCGGAGTAGCAGCATCTGGGGTTAGGCACCCGCTTGCTCTTGCGCTGTTGTTCGTCACTTCCCCCTCGCCACGGCACAAGTGATGACAATAAAAAAATGCTAAACCTTAAGAAATCCATTGAGTTAATTTTTAAATTAAACCAGGAGACAAATGATTAAAAAAAAAAACTCCTTGTGTGTAAACGCCCAAGGAAGTGAAAACTTCAGCGTTCTTTCCCTCAAGACAGCAATCTCCAGCCGAAGTATTTCTTACACGACACGCAATTGCGGCTGCAGTTTATAAAATAAAGATTGCAACGGATTCCCTAGTTACTTTAGGGGGAAGTGGACATTTCTGAAGTCATGCTGATTTCAGAAATAAGAGACTTAGTAATGACTTGACACCTTATGTTGACTAGTATTAATAAAGAGAAACCAATTCTTGATAAAGATTGGTTGCTTTTTACTAAGCTTTTAGAGCTCCCCTTTTTGCCTGAGAGCCAGAATTGGAGCATCTGATGTTGATAAGCCCTTGCCACATTTTCCCTCTGGACTCCATAGCCAGAAGGGATGCCCGGGCGTCGGTGGGAGGTTCTGAAGAGATTGGGAAGCAGGGAACCCATGCTACATGCCTGACCCTTTTTTTCTGATGATCCTCTATTTCTAAGGACAAACTCTTGATTGAGGCTTTGATTATGTAGCAATAAGAGGACTTCACCCTGAGTGGATTACCCAGGGGCTAACAACTGGAGCCGCTGGAGGTAGTAAGCCTCTGCATTTCAAATGCCAGGGCTCAAGGGACATCTGGCATTCGAGAATGCTCCTGGCTGTTCCAGGATCCTGGCCCAGACCCAGGAAGCAAGCACCATCACTGTGTCCATCCCAGGTGAAGAGAAAGCATCTAAGCATCTTTTCTTTTCCGTTCTCTCACCCCATGCGGTAGCAGTGCACAAAGACACCAACAGGCACGTGGTTCTTAACAGATGGAAAAAGAAGGAGAAGGGCATCTCAGAGCAAGGCGAGGCGGAGAAGGAAGACGAGCATCAGACCCTTGGGTCTGCAGGTTGGATTGTGTCAAGTGTACTCTGATGATGGAGGAATTTGGGGTTTAATAAAACCAAAAAAAGCACCTCTCCTTTAATGGATGAAAATGTATATTTCTAATAGAAGCAGCAGACCAAAGAAAGGAAAACGAATGGACCACACAGTGCATGCCATTACTCAGAGGTTCGATGTGACAGTTCCGTGGGCCTTTCACAAGCTGTTCTCATCAATGGGTCCAATTTAATTGTTCCCTTTGAGAAAACAGCTTTGGATTATTTCTTGTAAATATCTGAATGGATCAGCCTGTAACTCTATGATTCTGTTTGGGAAACGACACTAAAAGGTAACCTGAACCTAGAAGAGAAAATGTTAAGCGGCTTTTTAGAGAAGAGATTTCCCAGTTTTCCTTTGACCCAACCTTTGGTTTGCTGTTCTCTTTCCAAAGCCTGTAATCTGATGTCCGACACATATTCGCGTGTAATGCCAATGACATCTTATAGCACGTCACTTCAAACCTCTGACCGTGACAAACTCACTGTCTTCCATAACATCTTACTACAGAAGCAAGCAGCGACTTTTAAGAATTTATTTCTTAACCTAAAAATTAAAAATTGCTTTGAGAAGTAAGCTCTTAAGGAAGATTAACAGTAAAGCATACATTTAATGACCTTCCACTTGGGGACTGACGGGCTTGTGTTTCAGCCTGGATCACAGAGCCCTTGGTGGGTAACACCAATTAGGCAGCGCAAGCAAAAACCCATCTGCCTTCTGACTTTGGAAGTGCGAAGACGAATATAATAAATGTAACACATTCTAGTGTCTCTTTAACTCCCACCGTATACGGTTTTCACTTTTTTTTTTTGTTCTTGCTAGAAGAAAAGGAAAATTAAAACCCAAAACTTTCCCGGGTTCTTCATTTTCTGGCCTACCATTTTGTCCAGAACATAATGGGTAAAGCAGCATCGGGCTGTTACAATGTAACCAGCTCAACTCACATTTGAAGATCCAAGGCAGTGGATACTACAGCTATCTGTCTTGCCATGAGAACATCTTATTTCTAATGTCACCTAGAGGGACAGTTGACTTATAACAGCAATTGAAAGCATTAAACTGACACTTAGTATTTGTTAGGTGGTTTGGGTTCTTTAAAAAAAAATGGCATGAATCAATGAAAAATCTTTGCACCAAGCTTTAAAATTCAGGTTGCTAGGTATTGTATAGAGCCTAGATTATTAAAATATATCCAAACACCAGCATTTTGCTAAACTTAAGGGTATCGGCTAACTCCACATTGGGGCCAATTGGGAAGGGGCAAATGATTCTGCCGGTGGTGGCCATGATGGTTTGGAATCAAGTCTGTATAACTACATCAGTGTAGCTGGACCAATGTGAGGAAGCACTGTTGTCTGAAGCTCTGGAGAAGAAACGATCAACCCCGACTTTGACTTTGTGCTTTTCGAACACAGCTGAGGAAATAAGACTAACCATTTTTCTCCCTTGGTCTCAAGAAGCACTTAGCATCCACACTGAGGTGTTTCAGGCCAATTGCTTTACCGCTTTATCTACCATCCCTCATCAGGGGTCCAGACTCCCCCTTCCTTTCCAGAGTGCCCTGGGTAATCAATCAGATGGCAAATATGCCCGTCTCTAGGGTCTCCAACTGCACGGTGCCTGAGTTTGGATGGGAAAGGAAGAGGAAATAAGAAAGGCTAACAGATGAGAAACTGTTTTCCCAGTCTGCAGGCAGCTCACAATCAGAGCTGAGCCCCCCGGAGCAGCTCCATCTTGCTTCACATAATGTAGCCCGCAGGCACCAGCAACAATAGCAGTGGCATCGGAGTGACCTCTGGAGGAGGCCCAGCTGGGATCTGCCAGCTGAAGCAGCAGCGAGTCATGCCAAGGAAACCGAGCCTACCTCCCTGTTGCTAAGTCATCTCAGACTGTCTGAAAAGCTGGGAAGCAGGATTTTTACTTATTCTTGAAAGGCAGGGCCATGTGAGCCGCATCGGAGACCCCAGGACCCAGGAGAGCATTCTCCAGAGGCTGAGCAACATCTGTTACTACCCTGGAGGAAACCATAGGGCTCACACACTTGGTTGATTCTTAATGAGATCGATATAACCATTTCAGGGATTCATGCAAAAAAAAAAAAAAAACCTGACCAAATTAGGGAATTGATAACCAGAAAAGCATGGTGATTCCAAAGTGAACATTGGGGTTGGTGGGTGGGGTGGCTTCTGGGATGATAGTGATGGCTGTTTCTCATCTGGACAGCACAGGTGTACCCAATCCATGAAAATTCAATGAACTGCTAGCCTATGCTTTGTGCTTTTCCTCTCTCACTGATACTTTAAATTGAAACTTCTCTCTCTTTTTTTAATGTTAGGAAGACAAATCTGGATTTTTAGCACTAAATGCTAGCTGTGCAAAGCGAAGTAAAGCTAGGAACGAGCATCACAAAATTCCTTGGAAGCATATTTTCTCCTCCGACAGAAAGAGGCTTGAATAAACCACGGAGCGAAACACCTAAAGGATGATCAGCCCAGTAACAAAGCAGGAAGATAATTGTAGTGAGAAGGTGATGGCCGAGACGCCTCCCTGCACCCACAAGTGGATGGCAGTACAAAGACTGGGTCTGAAAACTGCCGGCTGAATCCTTCTCTGACGTTAGCCTGCCGCACTGCCATCTGACCTGGTCAAGGAAGGAGTGACACTGCGGTACCGGTCCTCCTGTCACCGCTCTGCAACGTGACCTTGAGTCTGTCCCTCGCCCTTCCTGCCTCTCTAGGTCCCTAACCTCTAAAACTGGGAGTAAGGATTCCTCTCCCGGCACCACAAAGGGTGATCCTGAAAATTCTGGAGGTGAGAAGGCACTTCTTAATGTGTTATTTCCCAGCAACGCTACATAAAGAAAATGATTTTAAAACACCCAGCCATTAATTCCCACAAGAGCCACGCCCAAAGTCAGTACGTGTGAGTTTTTCCAAGGAGAAAAATGTGCAAATAAACTAAGTTTGAAAAGCAGATCAAAGGCTTATAGTCTGAAAATGAAGGAATACTGAGACATTCGGATAAATCATTCCACTTCTGAAATCTCTTATTACTGATTTTTTTCCGTATGAAAAATCATGACTGGCTTTCTGCTCACTTTTGTTTGTTTGTTTTGTTTTTGTTTTCTTTTTCTTTTTAGCTGAAAGGGAAAAATCCGTGCTTTAAAGTTAAACAAAAGAACCGGTCTGCAACCCCAGTCCCCACCCTGCAGCCTTTTGTTCTGGGGACAAGTGGCTATTTCCAAATGCAGAGGCAGGTGACAAGTTTTTGTTTATTTATTTATTCATCTAAACCAAAATCATTTCATCTTTCTTTTATTGGAGTGTGTGGGAGCGGGAAAGGAGGACTGAGTGAACGCCCTTTGTCCGCCTCGGGCTGCCGTAGAGACCGCAGTGCGGACTGCACCACGCCCACCAGCCCGTGTCTCCTGGCAGAAACGTTTCAGCACCACCCCGAGAGAATAGAGCGCTCCGGCTGGCGCTGTACCGGGACCCGGCGACCTCTGCCAGGGATGAAGTGAAGGGAAGGATGCGGAGTGGGGGGCGAAATAAGGCAGAGGCCAGAGCTGCCCACCGGGGGAAGGGGGGGGCTGGGAGAGCAACAAAGCCGCTCACAGCCAAAGGTGGGCGCAAGGCCCCCGACCTCGCGAAGCTCGGGCAGAGCGAGCTCCGAACCAGCCGGGGGCGCCGCAGTGCGGGGGCAGGTGCGACTGCCCGGTGCGGGCACTGCGGCAGGCCGGGTGGGGCTGAAGGGCGGGCCGATGGTTGCTCGCCCGAGACTGCGCCCTCCTGGACCCTCCCAGCCCCGCCCAGGGTTCCCCGGGAACCGCTATTCGGCCTCTGAAGAGCCCGCTCCTGGTGCGCGCAGCAGCCCAGGAACTGGCCCTACCCTGCCACCCCCTCCTCCCATTCAAGCTATGGTTCCTGAAGCTGAGACTTTTCATGGAAGCCCACCCCACAACCTGGGGTCCCATTGTCCTTTTTGAAAGCTGAAGCCAGGACCTCAGGGGCAGGAGCGCAGCCTGGCTTCGTCTGGGAAGAGCGCAGACGGGTTAGGTTCCACGCCCGTGTCCTCGGGGGGTGGGGGGACCGGGCGTGGCACTAGGACTAGCCTAGTCATCCCAGGAAAGAAAGGATCGGGAAGTTTTAAGCCAGAAAGGGCATTCTCCATTCTCAGAATGTGGTGTGTGTGTGTGTGTGTGTGTGTGTGTGTGTGTGTGTGTGTGTGTGTCAGGGGCGGGTGGCACGAGGTAGCTATGATGAGGACGATTCCCATGCGGGCCTTGTCACATGGTATTTCGACCCCAGGTTTTCGGGTAAGGGGAAGAGGGTCCCAGCCTTTGGCTAGGGCGTGCGGGGGGGGGGGGGGGCGAAAAGATAGGTTCTGAAAAACAAGGTCCACCCCACCCTTTCTCCGCCTGCGGTCGCGGTTTTATTATGGCCACCGCTCCTCTGACACCTGCATTTCACTGAGCACGATAGGAGGTAGCCAAGTCGAAGGTGGCCGCAGACCCAGCCAGGTGACCCATTCCTCGGGGCTATTAAAGATTGTCTCTATGGGTCTCAAATAGAATAATTTGGAAATTAGCTCAGAAAAGGGTCCAGATGGAGTATGGGAGGTGGCCTGGAGAGGCGTGGGTGCGGGGCGCGCGGGAGAACAAGGTGGCCGTCGAGCCCTGGGTGGGGTCGTTCTGGCGCATCTCCCTACGCACGTCCCTGGGGGGCCGCGGGACTGCTTACCCAGCTCGATGTTGCCGATGGCACGCCTCAGGTGCTCTTCGGTCACCGTCTCGCCGACCACCACCAGCAAGTAGAACTTGCTGTCTAGGAAGCGGTGCGACAGGCTGGGCGAGGTGGACGCCGCCGGGTTGGCGATGCTGCCCGATGGCTCCGGCTCGGTGGCTTCCACCACCACGGTCGCCATCGTGCCGGCTCTGCTAAAGCCTGGGCGAAGTGTTCCTCTCCCGCCGCTCCTCTGCTCTGCGGCAGGAGAAAAGATTATCTCCGAAGGTGCTGTCTCCGCTCCGCCCCCTGCGTCCCCCCTCCTCCCGGCGCGCGTCGCCTCCCCCCCTCCGCCCTCTCCGGGCGCGGAAGAGAGGAGCGGGGAGTGAGAGGCCGGGGAGGCGGTGCCGTTTATATGGAGACTAGGCTAGGAGCCTGGGAGGAGGAGGAGGAAGAGGAGGAGGAAAGGACCACCCGGCACATCCTCGTGGTGGCTGTCTCCACTCCTCCAGCCCTTGGCCCAGGGCTGATGTCATCCACAGCAAATCATTTCGCCGGCGGCCCGGAAGCTGGAGGGACGAGGTGTGTGGACAATGGTCTGGGCAGGGCCAGGAGCCAGGCTCCAGGGAACCCAAAGAACTCTGCTGTAGCCCTGAGGGGTGCCTGCACCACCGCCGTTACAGACGTACACCTTCCTGCCCCAAACCGTCAACCCTCCGCCAACCCTCCTATACCGGAGAGTGGGGATGACTTCCTGTTTTAGAGTGGGAGTATGTCCTGAGTCCCGAGTGCACATCAGGCCTCTGCCTGTGTCCCATCCACCATGGAAATCGGGATTTGAGTAGCTGTAGCAGTCACAGTGGGCGCTGGGGGTACCCCATTCAAGAAGACTGGAACCTGTCTTTTTGACCTTGTAGATTTAGAAAGGCGTATTTGTCTTTTTTTTTTAAACAGGAATATTTACCCCCTTCACTTAAAGGATACTTTGCAAGCCCTAAACCTAATTTGTTCAGACTTTGGAGTCTAATCTAGAAAGACTAATGCTGAAAAAGAACTGGCCTTTGGTGCTCATGGGAAATGAATGAGGGGGAGGCGGACCTATTATGTTAGATACAGATTTCTTTTTTTAATATGCTGAACAGATAGCATCAGGCATAACAAAGAATAGAGAAGATACTGTCTCTGCCCAGCAGGGTTACAGTGACTATAATGTGTTTTTCAGTTTCTTGGGGATACACAGGCAGAATTATTTTGTGTGACAATGATGTCTTTTAAGATACACATAGCTTTGGGAGTTTTTATTGCCTTTGTCTATATTTAGAAGAACTCATAATAATGTTTCTAAAGGCCACCATATACATCCATCTCTCGCAAATCTAATGACTAGGTTTCTGTCTTAGGACAGGAGGGGAGGGCAGACACTGCATCATCATAAAAAGAGTATTAGGGAAGCAAGTTAGATGGAAGTAGGAGTAGTCAATACCCTTAATACTGGAGTGTCTACTAGTTTTAAAATGCCAGCTGGAAGTGCTGAAGCTCAGCTGGTAGAATGCATGCCCATGCAAGTGTCATGACCACTGGGCAGTGTAGTCCCAGCACTCAGGCTGTGTAGGCAAGGAGAGTCAGAAATTCAAGGTTATCCTCAGCTACTGATGAGTTCAAGATCAGTCTGGGATGCATAAAACCCTGTCTAAAAGCAAAACAAAACAATAAAACACCTACTGTAAGATTTTTCAAAATACCTCAGTGTCTTCAGTGTTCTCTGTCATGACTTACTAGTTAGATGCCTTTTTGCCCTGTTTCTTTCTTGAAGCCTGGATAGGCTATCCGGTGGGCAGCCAAAAACTATGCTAGTATGGTCAATGGAGACAAAAGAGAATGTCTGACGTAGGACATTAGGGATCTGCAACAAGCTTGCTGCAGAGATTTGACCACCAGTGAACAGAAACCGTATATTTAAGTGGGAAGCTGGTGGACATTTGGTGAAGACAGACAGTTACTCTTAAGTAATGGCAGTGGGGTGGTCCATGGTGAGGGTGAGGAGGTGAAGAACATCTTCTTAGAGGTCAGCCATAGGAATGGCAGTGTCTGCTGAGTTTCCTCCATTTCTCTGATCCATATTACTCCTGTGTGCATAAGAGTGTTTATGTTATCACAAAGTCCTGTGAGAAACTGTTTGGTGATAGGAAGATTTATTTCTGTTCACAGGTTCCTAAGTTTCTGGCCGTGGTCTGTTAACTTCCATTTCTTTGGGCCTGAGGTAAGGCAGAACATTGGGGAGCAGGGGTTGGGGAGCGTGTAATGGAAGGGGTGCTCACCTCCTTGCAGCCAGGAAGCAGAGACACTGCTTCTCCTCCTTTTTCCATCTGTGCCCAGCCTAGGGAGTGGTGCTGCCCACCTCATCCTATTAGCTAACCCTCTCTGGAAACCCCCAACAGGTACACCTAAAGGTGTGCTTTACTAAGAGCCTAGGTGTCTCTCCACCCAATCAAATTAATAATCAAGTTAATATCAGTGCTCTTTTACCTCGTTGATTTCACCTAAATTTATTTTGGTAAAAAAGTCTATTTCTGTGTACATGGAAACACTAATATCACAAATACTTAAGGAGGCAGCTCTCAAAATATACAGAATGCAAATAAGATACTAATTAGCTTTTTTGCTATACACTGTTACTGTTTGCTTAAGATTGAGCCTGAGGTATATACTATCTCAGACAAAAACAGAGCAGTGTTGAAACATACTAACACATGAGAATTGTTCCCTATGTTGCAATAGAATGTTGAATGAGGAGTTCAACAGGAGGTCAATAAGATGACCCTGTGGGTAAAGGATTTGTTGCCAAGCCTGGGAAACTAGTTAAATTTAATCCCCAGGATTTACACAATAAAAGGACAGAACAGACTACCATAAATGTCCTCTGGCCTCCACACACAATTGATTAATTAATTTTTAAAAAAAGTGCAACCACTATGGTGGTCTGTACAACAAAGCATGGCCACCAACCACTCCAGTCTTCATCCACACTTGCAAACCAGAGACATGATGGCAGAACACAGACTGGCAATGGGTACAAACTGCCAGTTTCTACCTCTGTGACTTCAGGCAAGTAACTTGGCTCCTTTTTTACGTTCAGCCCCTTTGTTGGGAAAGTGGGAAGAATGGGAACTTTGTGACTGCGTGAGGAAAGAGTAAGTGATAGAGACTTCAGAAGTTCTTAACCCACTGGATGGAGCACAGTAAGTAGCCAAGATCTGGCTGATTGAACGCCATCCCCACCCCCATTTTCTTAGGCAACGGAGTGAAAGTAGTTTTACAAAGTGTACAGGTGACTCCCCCACCAATACTTCTGGGAGAAAATAAATAAAAAACCAACATATCCAGCCACTTTTCTAACCGAGAAGAGCCCCCACCCCCAAGAAAAAGGACACAGTTCTAAAGGCAACGAAAGCTAACCTCTAAGGGAGCTGCCTGTATCACTAGCTACTTGGTGACCTCCCCCAACTGTCCAAAAAGCACTGCACACTGGGCATGCTCCACACACAAATCGTCTTTACCCTCTAGACTGAGCAATCATATCTCCTGATCCACTGAACAGTAGCACCATCCATCCCACTGTGTAAGCCTGAGGCCTCACAGACATCTTGGTCTCTTCCCTGAACCTTTCTTAGCTGCATGTTCAGCCAGCCAGCCCTGCATGGAGCCTGGTCAGTTTCACCTTCACCTTCTAGATGCTTCCTCTGCCATCCACTTCTCTGCGTTATCACAGCCCTAGCCCTCATCATTATGAGAGGTACTATCTATAGGTTACAAAAAAAGTTCTGGAGTCAAAGTTCCCCTCGTCCAGACATGTTGTCGATAAACCCATGGCTCAGAGTATAGACTCTGCTACTTATTCCCTCCCGTCATAATTTAATAGCTGTGTGACCTTGGGCAAGGTGCTCAGGCACTCTGTCCTGGTTTCTTCTTGTATGTAGTGGCAATGGCCACCAGCTTCTTGGCAGGGTGCTAATAGAGTTGTTGTTCATTTGTTGTCATGCTGGGGGTGACAGCCAGAGTTGTATATGTGGTGGGCAGTCGCTCTCACCAGTTTAGGCCCCACCCCCACCCAAGGGGATAGTTTAAACAAGTGCTTAGAAGTGTCTTGTATGTAGTAAGCACTCAGTATAGGTTAGTTGATGATTTATTGCTATTTACCATTCAGTATAGACAATTTAAAACATGTATGAATTAGACAAGATCATGTAATATTATAATTATTGAGAATGATGTATTTAATAGTTTGATTGTTTAAGTCAAGATCAGAATAAGTGTATTTAAACTAACCAGTTGTTTGTTTGTTGTTTTGAGACGGTCTCTCTATGTAGCCCTGGCTGTCCTAAAACTCACAACGTAGACTAGGATGGCCTTGAGCTCACAACGATCTGCCTGCCTCTACCTCTAGAGTGCTAGGACTAAAGGCAGGTGTGCACCACCAGGCCCTGTTCCAAGTGATAATCTTTACTCTGTGTGCCCCGACTCTTCCTGCTTACCTTGTAATGTTTTTGTTGAAATACTTGTCATCAAGAGTTTCACAAAAGCCGGGCGGTGGTGGCGCACGCCTTTAATCCCAGCACTCGGGAGGCAGAGGCAGGCGGATCTCTGTGAGTTCGAGACCAGCCTGGTCTACAAGAGCTAGTTCCAGGACAGGCTCCAAAACCACAGAGAAACCCTGTCTCGAAAAACCAAAAAAAAAAAAAAAAAAAAAGAAAGAGTAAAGAGTTTCACAAAGCCTGAATTTTGCTGGGTGCGTGAATGTTTTGTCACTGCTACCTCTCTGTCTCCTGAAATGTCTGCATCTTAATAGGGAGATCTGAGAGCTTGATCAGAGGGCTGGGGGAGTACTACCCTACCATGAATGAGGCTCTGGATTGGATCCCTGCAATCCTAGCTCTTGGGAGGTAGAAGAAAGAGACTCAGAAGGCCAAGGTCATCCTCAGCTATGCAGCAAGTCAGAGGCCAGCTTGACCTTGTCTCTAAGTCATTTAGTTAATTAAAAGATTGGCCAGATTTGGGTTTTTGCAACTATACTTCATAAATGATAGTAGTTTCTTTGTATGATTTTTTTGTTATGTCATTACCTAATCCATTATTTATTAAGAATTTGTAAATTCCAATATTTTATTATTTGACAGCAAGAAGGCATTCAATTAGAAGAATTCTTACCTTGTCAGTTGGCTAACCTGAGATATAGTTTGTACAGGAAAACAAAAGACAAACACGTGGCTCTTTATTTGCTCATTTTCAACAACCATTCATCTGTACCATTCTCCCAGAGTGACTGATCTTTTTCTCTCACTGAGATCTAACATGGATCTGTTATTCATATTGATATTTTCATTTCCCTTCTTGGCCAGGAGTATGCAGAACACTTCCCACCTACCTCATATCTATCCACAGAACCAGGATTTATCTGGTTCTCTAAGAAATCGATATTACTTAAGTAAAAAATAGCATTGAGAGACCATAATCTTGACTGAAGGTCGTAACCATGTTGGTCGTTGTTTCTAGATATTTTCAGTAAACACAAATGAAGGATTTTTTTTCCTCTCAGAATGAAATACACTATGGGTTGACAATGACAGTAGTAACTCAGGTCAAGGCCACCGGGGTTTTGCTTGTCCTTTGTCTTTGTTACACAGGTGGAATTCCAGTTCTCAAGGACAAGGACAGGATTCGAGCAGAGAGTGGCTCATTTTCTCCGCCTTACACTCCAGTAGCTATATAATAAAAAATGCAACACTTTTGCCAACTGTATGGTTACTAAAAGACCACTTAACTCTTTTTGCAATGACTTCTGCTCTTAGCTTGTATCACACTAAAGACTGAAACTCTCAGTCACCAGGCACTGGGGATGGTGGTTCCTTTGCGCTCTCCATCACTGTGAGCACAGCACTGTTGGGACAGCAGCAAGATAGCAATAGCAACAGGATTACCAAAAACAGCTTGCAATGCCTCTTTGCAATTTCTTTCTCCAATAGCTGTCTCCCCAAGGCATACAGCTTTATGCAGTCTAATTAATTAATTCCTTTTTATAGGATGATGCCATTAACCCAATGCATAGATTCATTGGTTTCATTTGTGGTATTTCTGAGTTGATTTTTAAATTTAATTTTGCCTTATAATTATGAATGTATGGTTTCAAGGTCAAATTTCTAAGACTTTTTTTTTTATCCAGATGATTTCAGTCTCTACTTATACTCCCTCCATCATGCTCCCTGACTTTCCTTAGAAGCACACCCCCATTCCCCACCCTCCACCCATTGCCTGAGCTCAGTCCCCAGCACCAAAAAGAAACAGTAGACACACACTACCTAATAATATATCCTGGCAAGAACTCTATAATGATATATATGTATAATCTTCATTCTTTTTTAATTGCTGCATGTTAACCCATTAAGTTTATCTATAACATATTGATAGTGGACATTTGAGCTATTTTTAAATTGATTTATATTATAAAGAATACTTTTCTTGGTTACTTTTCTCCTTGCTGTGACCAAAGCAGCTTGAGGAAGGAAGGGCTTCTCTTTGGCTCACTGCTTGAACGTCTGGTCCCTCACTCTGGACAAGGTATGGCAAACAAGAGTAGCCCAGCTGTGGTAGCAAGAGCCTGAGCTAGCCCGCCCGTGTGTCACAGTGAGGAGGGAGAGAGAAGGGATTGCTCAAACTCTGTTCAGCTTTTCTGTTTTCCTTCTTCTTCCATTGTGGGACCCCCACCAGTGAGATGGTGCTGTCCACATTCAAGATGGGTCTTTCCTGTTCCACTAAAACTCCACGAAAGTGCCCGCGGAGTCACACCAAAGATGTCATCAAGGGGATTCAGAGTCCCGTCAAGCTAACCGTGAAGATTCGGCACCGCAATAATTACATAGCATTGTTTTGTTCCTTGGTAACACCTGGGCCAACCGACGGCTTCCCACATGTTTGTCTGACCCCCAGCCTGTTTGTGACTCACACCCCAGGGAGAATGATCTTACCGGATTGGTCACTTTACCTCGGTGTCCCACGTAAGTCTTGTATTGTCTTCAGGATAAAGACCAAACTACTACTATTGCTGCTGCTGCTGCTATTTCTCCTTCCTCTTCTTCCTCCTCCTCCTCTTCTTCTTCTTCTGGTTTTGTTCTTTATTTTTCTTCAGAGTCTCATTATGTGGTCCTGGCTATCATAGAACTCCTTACATCTACTAGGCTGGTCTCAAAGTCAGAGATCCACCTGTCTTTGCCTCTGGAGTGCTGGAATTAAAGGCCTGTGACACCATGCTCAGCCCAAGACCAAACTTCTTAACATGGCCTACAAGCTCCCTAGAAAAGTCTAGTCCCAGCTTATTTCCCCTGGGCAATCCTTAACTCAACTGACTCTTATCTCTCAGCCTCAGCCACAATAGCCCATGTTCAGCCTCTCCTTCCTCCTTATGTAGACTCCCCTCCCTCCCCGTCTTTCCCTGGCACTGACTAGGTCACTCTCCTAGTTAATATGACCTAATCCTACAGATGGCACCTCAGCTGTCACTTCTGTGGGAAGACCTCTCATCCTAATCTTTTTATAGGCCCTTGTGTCTCCAAGCCTCAGTTATCTTCGGTACTTATCATGGTCACCTGCAGAAGTGATTCCTAAGATCTGTTTGTCCTCTCTAGTAGGCTCTGTGTTCTATACTGTGAAGGCCACATCTTCTCTCCCAGTGCACTCACGCGCGCACACACGTGCACACCAGCTCACTTCAGTGTGTATTGTGCAGCACATAGGTACTATGTACATTTAGTAGCTGAAAAGCCTCTCTGATGGCAAAAGGACTGTCTCTGTGAGGAGTTGTGTCTCTGGGAGTTGTGTCTCTGGGAGCTGTGTCTCTGTGAGTTGTGTCTCTGTGAGACGCCTTCAATGGCTTGGCCTTGAGTTAATTGCCACCAACTTCCTAAGCATGTGGCAATGTGGGTTTTTGTTGTTATTTGTGTTTTTAAGAAAGAAGGGATACAAAGTTGGGCGAAGAGGAAAATGGGGAAGGAGTTGGGAAAACTTGGAAGAAGGAAAAGAATATTACCAAATATGTTTTGATGCATTTCTCAAAGAATAAATAAAAGCATCGTTTTAAATGTAAATGATTCTAGCATGTTCCTTAAGGCCACTTTTAGCAGTAAGGCCGTAGCCTGTGTTTCTTCAGCACTAATTTGCCTTGCCTTTCCAATTTCTAAGCTAACTATAGAAAACAGCAAAGTTTGGAAAGACATAAGAAATTAGGAAGATGATTTATAATGTATAAGTTATTAGAGACAATTTTAATAATACTATGTGCTGTGTCTTTGGTGGGGTATTGTTCTCTTGGGACCATTTAATTATTTCTGCAGGGCATTTCTGTAAATTCAGTGCTTGTAACCTCAGTTTCAGGGAAGTATCTTATACTCACCTCTATTTGATCATGCTTGCTTAGGAAATCGCTTCTTCTTTTGGTAAAATACTAGGGAATGGGGTGTATCACCTTAGGAGGCAACTGTGGTAAAAACCCCCTTCCAGCTGCATGAGCTGGTCCCTCCTATCACTCTTCAACAGCGAACGAATGAACAATATAAAACCCTACAACTGGATAGAGCACCAAGTGCAAGTTCCCCCACTGTTGGTCAGCAGCTATATGTGTCTGTATGTATACATGTAAACATATATGCAGTTTTACATACACATGGAAGTTTATACGCACATACACACAGCTCATCCCCCAACTCAATACTCTTTTACACACGGTTCTTCAAATAGCATTTTTCTCTTTGACGCTCTCCTCAGATGTGTGAAGACTGACCTCGTTTTCAAACTTGTGCACAGGAACCCACATCTGAGTTCACTCTTCAGCGTTCGTTCATGCTCCCCCTCTTGGCAACCCTCCAGCTGATCTTTTCTTATAAATGATGTGGCAGTGGCCATGTTTTTATGTGTGTTCGACGCTCTGGGCACGGATGACTGAAGGAGAGTTGATGGGCTGAGCGTGCTATCGTGTTTGAACACAGGCTGCCTCCTGCCAAGGGACTCTCCCAGGAGAAGCCAGTGGCTGCTACTCCGCTACACCATCACCTCTTCCCCCGGATTACAGTATGAGTTTCAGTGAGTTTTCCTCATAACAGAATTAAAAATTCAGATTTGTGTATTTGTGTGTGTGTGTGTGTGTAAGGGGAGGATTGGTTTCGTGTTTTTGAGACAGGGTTTCTCTCCATAGCCCTGGCTGTCTTGGAACTTACTCTGTACCAGGCTGACTTCGAATTCACAGAGATCTGCCTGCCTCTCTCCAGTGCTGGGATTAAAGGACTGTGTGCCACCACCTCTCAGCAAAATTGAGAATCCCTCCCCCCCACACACAAAGAATCTTTTAAACGACATTTCTCCTCCTTTTATCAACTAAGCACATGTGTTCTTAAATGCTTTTTTTCCCCTTTAGAATTGTTAGCTTTTTGTATTGTTACTGTTGTCTTATATTTTTTTAATTTCTTAAACTTTACCTGTGTGTATGTGTATGAGTGGAGGAAGGGCTGAGTGTATGCGCTGGTCCCGGGTATTGAACTCAGGTCATGCGGCTTGGCAGCATCAGGCTGCTGAGCCATCTTGCTGGCCTGTTTCGTTTTTGTTTCTGAGATAGGGTTTGATACAACCTAGGCTGACTTAGAACTCACCACACAGCGGTGCCAGGAGTTCAAGGTCACCTTCCGCTGTGTGGCCTTTCAAATGCTGACGTCACTGGCTTACGGCCGCCTTGCTCCTCTGGTTTGACCGTGGGGCTCGCAGTACACCCGGATAAATAAGCTCTGTCATCAGCATGTGCTGTAAATGTTTCAACTCTCTGTGACAGGTTTTGGGGTTTTGATCGATTTCTGTCAACTTCGACCACATTAATCATTCCTTCCAAGGTCAACCTACCTTATAAAGAAGAAATTTCTTCATTTAGTAGCTATTAGGATTTATCTTTTCCCAAACCTTAGCATTCTAATAATTTTACAGACATGTCCGTTGAGAGAGTATCAGCAAAGGGTCATACAGGAAGAAATATTTGAAATTGCCCTAGAAGAATATTTTTTTTCTATCAGGCACAGCGAGAGGACAATCTCCATGAAGGGACGGCTTGTGCAACAGCAGCTGGCAGGAACAAACACTCTGAGCTCACTCCTGAAAATAGCTGGCCGTTCCCTCCTTTCTTTTCTATGAGAAGAAATGGTGGTGTGCTCACCAAACTGTTCTGTGCCTTGCCGAGGGCTCTTCTCCACACGCCCTCATCCTCACCGCCAAGGGCAGGCATCCCTGTTGCTTTTAACCAATGAAATGCAGAGAGTTCCTTTGTGTGTGCAAGCCTTCCTGCATCATGGCCTTCTTGATGATGACTCTTTTCATCAAAACAGCAGTGCTACCTTTAGAAACTGATCAGATAATGCAAGCAGCACTGCAGCCAATGTCATTTCTCCTATGTTAGATGCTCTCCCCGGGAAAAAGGCTTCAGAAATCACTGAGTCAGGAGAAGCATATTTGTAATATTGAAAGATGTTAAAAATTTGCCTCCTCTACATTTTGTGCCAGTGTGTACTCCACAAGTAACAAATGACTGCACCACTTCCCACAATGTGAAGGTTTTGTTTGTTTGTTTGTTTTTTGAGACAGGGTTTCTCTGTAGCTTAGGAGCCTGTCCTGGAACTAGCTCTTTTAGACCAGGCTGCCAGGCTGGCCTGGAACTCACAGAGATCCGCCTGCCTCTGCCTTCCGAGTGCTAGGATTAAAGGCGTGCGCCACTACCACCAGCCAGTGTGAGAATTTTTAAACTTTATTTGTTCCAGTGTTAAAGACAATAAATGATATCTCTATGATTTTAGTAATGTTGTCTGTGTGTGTGTGCTCGTGTGTGTGTGTGTGCACATGCGTGTATGCTTGCAGGTGCAGGTGCAGGATGGGAGGCCTGGGGCATCATATGGCTTTCTTTGATCACTTTCCACTCTGTGTTTTTGAGGCAGAGTCTCTCACGGACCCTAAAACCCACCCATTTGGGTAGACTGCCTGGAGCTTCAGATCCACTTGTCTCCCGGATCCCTGCCCGGTGGGGGTTATGGGCACATACCACTACACCAGGCTGCTTACATGTTCTTGTGATCTGAACTCAGATCTCCGTCTGCCACAGCCATCTCCCCGGCCCAGCTGCTCTGTCATATAAGTGAGGCTGAGCGGGTTTTCATTTCAGTGAGCTGTGTGCTTTGTCCTTTACATTTTGATGGATGACTCGTGTTCTTATTGATTTCTGTGTACTCTTTCTATATTAGGGGAGTTAGCCTTTTTGTGGTATGACTTGCAGATATTTTTCCCCCAGGTTGGCATCTGTTGTTTTGACTCTCTTGCAGATCTTACCATAGGGAATATCTTTATGCAGCTGTTTCATTTGTGGCTTCTGGGTCTTCTATTGTACTTGGGCCTTAAAATGGCTTTGGAATTCTTAGATTGTACAAGAAGAATTTCCCCAGGTTTAGTCCAGTGCTTGGAAGACTTAAATATTTAATATTTTTGATTTATCCAGATAAACTCGGATAGACTGAGATCTGTCATTTGTTCCTAAGTTCTTTAGCGCTTTACTGATGCAAGATTTTATAACATGGTGTAATCGTTTTGGTATCTTCTCTCTCTCTCTCCTCCATTGACATTGGGGTCTATGAGGGTGGGTGCTTTGGTTTTATGCTTTTATTCCCTCACTCACGTTGCCTTCTGCTCACTTCAACCCAACTCGAACTTCTGGAGTCAGCAACTGGGCAGCTCAGACTTACCGCTCTCTGTTGCCGGGGAGGTAAAATTCCACCTGCGTTGGGATGACGCTGGGGGTGCGCGGGGGGGGGGGGGGGGGCAGTGCGTGTTGCTGAGATGAGACTGGGAAGTTCTCGTCCAGTGCCTTTTCATTAAACTGTACCTCTTACCGCCTCCAAATGCCAAGTGAGTCATTCTGACACACCAGGGGACTGCATGCCAAGAGGCAGAGAATTACGTTGGAGATCGCCAAGCCTGCTTCTTCAGCTGACAGTGCAGACAAGCAGCCGCCCAGCTCAGGGCAGAGCAATGGCCATCTGTCCATCCCGTGTGTGGCTCCAGTGCAGTACACAACTGCAGGTACAAATGTCGGTCCCTCTCCAGGGTACCAGCAGCCTGGGACAGTCCTCCCAGCCCACAGTCGGACGGGGCACTCTAGCTAAGGTGTTCCTTGAGACTCTAGGGGAAGCATCTAGATGGCAGGAGGCCAGGGAGACATGCTAGTGTCCCCCGGAGAGCACTAATGCAGCAAGAGCTCCGGTGATCTGTCCCCCTGTAATGCTGCTCTAGTCCCCGCCCCTTAGGAAGGTGGCCACACAGTTGAATCTTTCTCAAGAAAGTAACAGTTGCACAGAAACATGTGGACAGGCCTATCTACTCCCGAAGCACTGACTGCATTCCCATGGGGAGTCAGAGACGAGGGCAGTTGCTGAGGACACAGCATATTTAACTACCTGACCTTCTTAACGTCTACTAAAAGATACAGGCTGTGATGTCCACAGTGCCAGGGCAGATGTTAGTTTCAGGAAAGTTTGACTGGCTCTGACCTTTGCTGCTTTAGTGTTGTCATTTGTTTGTTTGTTTGCAAATGACTTAAAATAAGATATGATAGATTTCCCTTTCTATGTACCTGTTGCCTTTTTCGTTCTTTGTTCTCAGGAGCCATTAAAGACACAGACATGATGTGGAAGACAGTCCAGCCAAGAGGCCCAGACTCAGACTTACAACTTGTACGTACCGAGCCTGTGCAGTGTTATATGTAGAGCCTTACACATGCCTTCTGAAAGTGAAATAGAAACCATTCCCAACTCTTCGCTCCCCTTATTAATACTATGTATACTTTAAGACCAGGGTCGATTCTCAACCCTTTGTTATACATAAGTGCCTGTTCCGCAGAGATGTTTATGCAATCAGTACAAACTCATTCACCACATGCTACTTCCTGCAAATCCCCAGTGCCCATGGTGAATCCATGTTCTTCCCTCTGGACCCTAGACAGTCTTCCCCCTTCAGCATCCCATCCCTCTTAGCCCAACCCATTCCTCACCATGGGATGCAAGCTTCCAAATCCCCAGTCTAAGAGTGCCTCTCTTCTAGTGGAGGGGACATGCAGGGAATACACCTGGCTTTTGTGTTGCCGTGACCGCAGCACCTAACAGAGATGGCTTCTGGAGAAGAAAGTTTCGTTTTAGCTCACGGTTTCAGGGGTCTTAAGTCCATCCCAGAGGGGAAGGAAAGGCGCAGTGCTCTGCTCATGGCTGTGGGGATGTGAAGCAGGGGCTGCTCATATTATGGCTGAACAGGACACACAATGGGGCTCGACCACAGCCTTCAGAGTCCTTCCCAGGCGAACCGCTTTTCCAGCTTGGCTCCATCCCCAAAGTTTCCTTAGTCTTCTACACAGCCCTGCCAGCTGGGGTCTGAAGCATTCAAAATATGAACACCTGGGGAAAATTTCAGATCCAAACCATAACGAGTGTGTGACGTTTCCAACTAATAGACAGTATGAATTCCCTCCTATATGGCAGGTGTTGTGCCAGCCACTGGGGCATTACTGTGACTTAAACACGAAACCTGCTGCCGTCTTGTGAGCTCATTTCTCTTTGCTCTGAGTCTGAAAATAGACAAACGTACAAGATGATTTCCAAGGACAGTACATTTGTGAAATAAGAGAACAAAGGGGTTGACTTGTGTCTGGGGGAGAAAGTGCTTGAGATTGTTTGGCCAAGGAAGACATTTGGGAAATGGACATTGGAATGACCCACTTGAAGAGCGGAAGCCAGCCACACTTCAGAGACTCTTCTAGATGAGGCTGGGAGGAGACCAGGTTGGGCGTGTTGGGAGACGGACAGCTGAACTTGCGGGTGCCTTAATTTTCTGGTCTCTAAAATGGATGAAAGCAGTGCTTACTCAAATGAGAATTAACAAACACTTAAGGTGCTTAGGACAGGGAATGGGGACCTTAACTGCCCTCTGGGCTGATGCTGGGAGTGTCTTCCCTGTGTGTGGTGGGTCCAGTGTCCAGGGTCACCAAGTCTCCAGTGTAACTTCATGACGTGGTCCCCTCCGAGTGTCCATCTAGGCTTCCTGGCCTTTCCCCATCTCTCTCCTGTGCTCGGAAGCCCTTTGTAGGTTGCGGCTGTGGAAAGAGGATGCAGAGGTCCTTTTCCTCCCCAGTTTTGCAGCTGCAGCCTAAGCAGCCATCCTGTGTCGACTTGGTTCATTGGAGCCTGACCTACGCCATCAATCTGAAACCACCTTTGGTTTCTTACGGTTTCCATATGTGGCGCTTTCACTAAACCCACTGCTCTCAGTGATCACAGATTTTCCCCTTGAAATAACCCTGACTTATCCCCACTCGGTTTTGCTCCACCCCCATTTTTTGCCCACAGTGTTTTTCTTGCGTTTTTGGGCAAGCTTTTGAACACAACAGAAATTCAGCTGGAAGGATTTGCTACTTTTCAGGACAGTTTCCACCCCCTAAAAGCAAAAAGTATCCTTTATATCCATGGGTTACTTGTATTCTAAATAAAACTAGATTTTATTTAGATAAAATGTGATCTTTGTGAACCTATTTATCTTGTCTGTCCAAAAAAAAACCTTACCAATTACTAATTATTGTGTGTAACTGAAAGCAGGGCGAAAGGTTATTTGTCTGAGTATAGTGGTATAGCCTTAGACTAATCCAATACTTAGAAGACTCAGATAGGATCAGGTGCTCAAGGCTAGCCTGGGCTAACTAGCAAGACTTAAAGTCCAGACCTCTGCCTGTCCCATGAGTGCTTGTGTTTTGGGTCTCTATTGTCTGTGTGCAGTTTGTGTCAGATGATGTTTGCTGAGTGAATATGTAAACTTTCAAAGACTAGTCCTTTACTTTAAAAGAATAAAATCCTGCACCTGGGTATGTTGCATCATTTAGGGCTTTAGGGACCTTGCTACCTAAGAATGGACAAGAAACAGTTTTGGATGTGGTAAAGTTGCTGCCCAGAGGAGCAGGGATTTCCAGGCGCAGAGCTGGCCAGAGCTAATTCTTCCTTCTGTCATGACTTCTAGCCCGTCTGATTTATTGAACATCAGATACATGCTTACCGGGGAAATAATTCACTGCAGAAATGGTCGAAGCTATAAACACACAGCCGCTAATCAAACCCAGAGGACTCAAAGCCTAACGTGGGCTGAGCAGAGCCCCCACTGGAAAGCCAATCAGTTCATTAGAAACACTTATAGATGGTAGGACAGATGACTAAATCTGAGCTAATCACAGGTTTGGCATTTTCATAGAAATAGTCCGTGGACAAGGCAAAGGAGTTCACCGGTTTTATTAACCTCGTTACTCAGTGTGTTGAATTTACGAAAACCTAGAAAGTCGATAACAGTAATTAGGCTTGGGAAAGCGACAAACCCGTGAACCTGTGAGCTGCAGGCATGGGGCCAGGGCTTTTAACCACCTGGTGGGGTGGTTTTCTGAAAAGAAAGAAGAAAGTAACAGGACAGGGGAGGGAGGAGGGGGAGCAAGGACAGGAAGGGAATGATTCGATTTGCTCCCAGCCTTGGCATTAGTTATCCGTCCTCACTCCTCTTATCTGCAGCCTACGCCTCTGTGCCGGGGACTGTTTGATTACATTGAAACATTTCAGCTGCCCGTTTCCTGGGTTCAGTGACAGGCCAGATGGACAGGAGCTGCCCTGGCCACTTAGCCCTTCCTCATTCTCCTCAGAGGCCCTCCAGGCTCCTCCTGCCAGAAAGCAAAACAAAGCAAACCTGAGAAGGCGGGGATGGGGAAAACCCACCTTAGGGCTTGGTCCCCACTCTCTCCTGTTGTCTTTCTTGGAGTATATTGCAAGGGGTACCCATACCCCAAGGATCCTCACCAAAGGATGGTGTCTATCATCAATGTCCAGGGTGCAGAGGTACCATCAGTATCTCTAAGCACAGGGAGAAGATGCCTCTTCTGTAGCAAAGCTGAAGTGGGGGAGGCGTTCTAGTTTTTTTGTTTGTTTGTTTGTTTGAGTGTCTTTTAAGTAGCTCGATTTCACCATATCTTAGTGCAATTCATCATTGTATGAGCATCCCCACCACAGCAATCTGTGTGTGGAGGCTACTATAGCAGTAAAAAGCTAGGAAAACAGTCCCTACTTCAGAGTTATGACCCAGTGAGCAGGAGCAGGCCTATGCATTGGAGTGGCAGAAGTAGCTCGGAGGAAATGCAATTTGGAGGCCCGAGGCAGCAAAGTCAACTTACTGTGAGTCTAAAAATGGTTTCCTTAAAGAAGCCCGTCTCACAAGGCCTTGAGCTGGGAAGCTCAAAGAGAGCTTGGAAAGCCTGGGAGAATCTGCAAGCATGCTTTCCAGAGGCCTGGATACAGGAACCTACGCAGGGGAATAAGGGGGGATCCCAGGCGGGTAGGCTCAGGATCACCATGCCGGTTTCAGGCCACATGGAGAAAACCGGGCGAATTCTGTGGGCAGTGATTAGCCACGAACGTGTTAGAGTAAGAAATGGTTACGGTGGCAGACATATTCCGTGTGACCACCCCAACTGGGACACGGTAGAGGACAGGAAGGGAAAGCAGAGAGACCACATAGTATTTTAACAGCGGTCACAGGAGGTTGTTACTGAGGCTTTGACTTCAGGCTAGGCGGAAGGCGGTGATGACGGGTCAGTAAGGCTTCTGGACAAAGCCCAACCTTGTTAGCATGTGTGTTGGTTTTTTTTCTCACCAGTGGGCTCTTCGCATTGTGAGACAACAGGAAATAGAGAGCCTGAACCAGAAGCTTAGCTGGCCCTCACCCCTGGCCCTCTGTCTGCCAGCTAGGCCCACTCCCAAAAGGCTCCACAATCTCCCCAAACCTCTTACCAACAGGGTCTAACAGTCCAAGCGCACGATGCTAGGAGGGACAGTTCGTATTCAAACCTGCAGGACTCAGGAGGCCTCTGTCCATCTCTCCAGGGTCTAAATCAGTGTCTCGGGCCTTGGTCTCTCAGAAGCCACTTGGAGCTCGAGTATGTTGAACTTTCCAAGCCTATGTACGCACTGTTGTTCCCCTTTGCTTTTGCCTCGTCATGATGAAGATGATGATGATGATGATATGATGATGTAATGATGGCTGATACATAGAGTACCAGCTATGACCCTGTCCCTGATGCAAGTGTTTGCCCTTTCTCACTCTTTTTCTGAAGAAGCTTCAGGGTCTAAAATGGTGCTGAGCTCATCTTCTATGAGAGGCTGGTACCATCGCCTCAAGTTTGGAAGTAAGATTGTGAACTGGGGGTGGGGGATGGCCCATGATAGTATTCTTGAGGCACACATCTTTTTTAAAATGATTTTTTAGATTTTTAAATTTCTTTTACATTCCAACCACAGTTCTTCCTCTTGCCCCCTCCCATCTTCCCCCAGTCCATTCCCCATCCACTCCCCCAAAGGGTAATGGCTCCCATGGGGAATCAACAAAGCCTGGCTCATTAAGTTGAGGCAGGACCAAGCCCCTCCCTCATGCATTAAGGCTGAGCATGGCATCCTACCATAGGGAATGGGCTCTGACAAGCTAGGTTATGCACCAGGGATAGATCCTGGTCCTACTTTGAGGTGCCCCTCAGATAGACCAGGATACACCACTGTCTCCCACATGCAGAGGGCCTAGTTTGGTCCCTTGGAGTCTCCATAGCTGTGAGTCTAGAGTTTATGAGTTCCCACAAGCTTGGTTCAGCTGTCTCTGTAGATTCTTCCATCATGATCTTGATCTCTCTTGCTCATATTTTCCCTCCTCTCTTTGACTGGATTCCCGGAGCTCGGCCTGGTGCTTGACTGTGGATCTCTGCATCTTGTTCCATCAATTACTGGGTGAAGGCACTGTGATGATAGAGTATTCACCAATCTGATTACAGGGGAAGGCCAGTTCAAGCACCTTCTTCACTATTGCCAGGAGTCTTAGCTGGGGTCATCCTTGTGGATTCCTGGGAATTTCCCTAGCACCTGGTTTCTCCCTAACCTTATAATGTCTCTCTCTATCAAGGTATCTCTTTCATTGCTCTCCCACTCCGTTTGCTCCCCCCTCCCCCATTTGACCTCTTGGTTCCCTCATGTTCTCATCCCTTCTTCCCTCCCCTTTACTGCTCTCTGTTCTTGCCCCCAGTTTACCCAGGAGATCTCATCTAATTCCTCTTCCCAGGGCGATCCGTGCCTCCCTCTTAGGGTCCTCCTTCTTTCCTAGCTTCTCTGGAGATGGAGGCACACACTTAATTGTAACTGAATATTATTATAAAGCTCTGAGACTCCTGTTTTCTACCTCGGGTGCATGATTCTGTATCTGTGTATTATTAGGAAAATTAAAACGATACTAACAATGACTAGGAAATGACTTCAGCATATTGTGCATTCATAAAAGCAAGCTTTTGTTCACCTCTGGCTGTGTCCACGGCATATGAAGCAACTTCCTGGCACACAGAAGAGCATGATATAAATTTATTAAGTGACTCAGTGAATGCATGAATTAATGAAATGCCCGTGAAGGAATGCTGTTTCCCAAGTCATCCTCTTTACGCTTGCCTCTGCTCTTCTTCACACGGTCACCCCTGCCCAGATGACAGTCTCCCTTTCACAGTGTGGCCTTTCCTGCTGTGCTTGGTCTTCATGGCAGGTCACAGAGGACGCAGCAAGGTAAGACAAATGAATCCAAATGCCACTGCTTCCTTAGCATGCTGCTTGCCAGTCTTCCACCCAGGGTGCGATGGGACAGGTGAGCACTCTCAAGAATGATGTCGCCGAGGTCCAGGCTCCAGAGCAAGGCCGTGGTAAATGATGAAGAACTCCTCCATTGCTTGTCTTCCCTTCTCGATGACGAAGGCAGCTCCAAGCATCTCAGAGCATGCTGAGGACTGGAATTCAGGAGGTACCATGCCTACCGTGGTATTGTCCACATCCAGACTTGGAATTTGAGGACAAAGTCCCGAAGATCAATGGTCTTTACAATCTGAGATTTTTTTCAGAGTTCATCTTCTTGCAGGTGGTAGTGAGGGGCAGGAGCCATCATGGCTAAGGTAGGTAGTTGGGTACAGGCATGTGGGTGAGGAAGCAGAAGACATGAATGGTCCTTAGAGATGGAACCAAGGTACATAGATAGCTTGCTTTATCGACCCGAAGAGACACTGAATGTACATCCTTCAGGGACCAGAGTGTCACTCAGGAGGAACCAGCTCTGCTCACATGTTATCTCCTCCAGATTAAGGATTAGAATTACAGGGGAGGGGGAAGCCAATTAGAGACAGACAGGAAGAAATAAGACACCGATCAAATGGAAATAAAAACTGGGAAAAGAGAAGTAACCTCAAATGGATATTTCTTTACACAGGGAAAAATGCAAGTTTTGTTATGGCACAAATGGATCCTTTTAGGAAAACAGAAAATTGAGATCAGCAAATGGAATAGCCACTCAGAGAAAATTGGTTTTGCATGTTATGTCGTACCCTCCCTGACTTGGGGTGTGGACTGTGTCTTTGTTCTTCTGTGTTTGAAAATGGCACCATGCTTACGTGCAGCTTGGGGCCCAGAGTGGATGTAAATTTTGTGACTCTAAAGCTTTAAACGCTAGGAGTCTTTAAGAAAATATTTTAAGGTTATGAATGCAAATGCACTAGGGAAGGGTTCTGGAATTCAAGCTTCATTATTGTGATACGCAGTAAATTCCTTTTCATGTCCCAGTTTGGTTTATTTACTCATTTGTTCATTTGTTTTCTATTTGTGTATTGATACATAATAGACATCCATCTACCATTCCTACAAGCCCCTTTCCCCTCTCATTTTCATAAGATAACATCTGTAATGGTATATTATTTGTGCTTTAATAATTAAAGCTTGCCTGAAGATCAGAGGGCAAAGCAGCTATGCTTGTCAGCCCTACAGGCCAAGGAGTAGTGGCACACACCTTTAATCCCAGGACTTGGGGGACAGAGGCAGACAGATCTCTGTGAGTTCAAGTCCACCCTGGGCTACACAAGATTGAATCTATTTAAAAGAGAAACAGCTCACACAAAGATGATCCCAGCACTTGGGATCATCCGCTTTTAATCTCAGCACTAGGAAGGTGGAGACAGGAGTGATGTAACTGAGTGGAGAGAGGAATATAAAAGGGAAGAGATGGGAGTTCTTCCTGGGGATTCGTGGAGACAGGATCTCCCTGCTTTTGGTCTGAAGATTTGGCAAAGGTAAAAGGTCTCTCTCGTGGTTGCCTTCTTTGTTTTTCTGATCTTCAGGCTGAACCCCAATATCTGTCTCTGGGTTTTTATTATTTGTATTATAGACATCGGAGAAATTAAAATTCAGTAAGCACACATTGGGCACCTAGTGTGTACCTGGCACTGAATGAGGAGGTTGAGACACCCAGGCAAGTCCTCCTCCAAACAGGAATACAGCAAATAGGCGGAGTGGTGAACCCCAGGGAAGCCGGAACAAAGCCTCCAGTCCAGTCACCTGCTTTCATTATGGATTTCAAAGGTGCTACCGCTAATCTGCATGCCTCATTAGTTCTGCTACCCAGAATACCTTCCATGTGTGGTCACTATGGAAACGAGGGCTTGTTTTTCAGGAACCTGGAGGTCTTTATCTATCTGAAACCAGTTGAGGTTTCCTCTCTTTCTTTCTTTCTTTCTTTCTTTCTTTCTTTCTTTCTTTCTTTCTTTCTTCCTCCCTCCCTCCCTCCCTCCCTCCCTCCCTCCCTCCCTCCCTCTCTCTCTCTCTTTCTTTCTTTCTTTCTTTCTTTCTTTCTTTCTTTCTTTCTTTTCCCTCCCTCCCTTCCTTCCTTTTTTCTTCTTTTCTTTCTATTTTATTTGCCTTTGAGCAGGAGTCTTCTGGTTGTCCATTTCATTCTCAGATCCAGCTGACGCCTGTTTTCTGAGCACAAGCCTTCTGAAGACCTGTGGAGTTTGATCGTACAAGCGCAGACAGTTGGTTACTTCAGTTTACCCCAGTGACCATTGTTTTTTCTACACCTGAGATCATCTTGTTTTTAGTCCCATAAATACCATTAAATCCTAGCTTCAGGGAGCTAGAGTTGGGAGTCTGGGTTCTTGGATCCTTTAGATTTGTGCCTCTCAAATAAAATAGAACTTTTCTATTTTGCAAATTCCCCACTTCAGAGGTTGGTATACTGCATGGCATGGACGACAAATGGACCTTGTAGGCACCAGAAGCTGGAGAGCTGGAATCCCCTGATGGCCTGTAAATTCATAGAGTGGGAGAGTGAGCCCCGGAGCATCAGCATTCAAATGGCTCCGGCTGAGGACCCACCCAGAAACTTCTCTGCCTGCTTCTCTCCAGCTGGACTCCTGGGACGAACGGCCCACTTGCTGCGCTGAGATCTTTTCTCTACCCCGCTAAAGCGCATGCTCCCAGAGCCTCTCTTCTAACAGTATGGCGATGGAACTCAGTCCTGAGTGCTATCAAAAATAGATGTCATTATGACAATGATATGAATAATGCAGTTCCAAAAATGGGGAGAACGGATTTGAGGATCATAATTAAATATAGCTCGAATGTTCTTTAAGGTTAATCACTAACACTCCGCGTTAGAGCCATTTAATCGTTTTCTAGTGCATTGTGCATAAGGCGAAGGAAACTGTTCCCAGGGAAATTCAGTGGCAGCACAGAGCAAAAATAACGCGTTTTCTGTTTTAATGTGTTTGCTCACTGCTTTGAAAACAGTGTCAGCACAACCCCACTCAAGCACACACAGGTACACTTTTAAGCTGTAATGAAAAGCTACTAAAGTTTAAACTTTTTTTTTTAATTCTGTAAAAGCGATAGGATTCTTTTTAGCAGCCACCCAGTAGCTTGTGTGGGTGCGAGATTCTGGAGACCCAGTTCTCAGATGACAGTAGTGTAGTTCAAAAAGAACTCTTCTGGAACCCAAGTGTATTAACTTTTCTGTTGCCATGGTAACAAACATACGGATGAAGACAATTAAGGAGGAAAGTTTGTTTGGCCCTACAGTTCCAGGTTAGGGTCCATACCGGCAGGGACATAGTGGCAAAAGCTGGGAGCTGAAAGCCAAGAAATCAAGTCTCAAAATGGTTGAGTCTTTGAACTCTCAAACCCTGTGTATTAGTGAGAGTTCTCGAAAGGACCTGTAAGGGACCTGAACCAGCTTAGCACAAACCAAGTGCTTGGCACAAAGGAATAAGAGACAGAGACAGGAGATAGAGGATGAGGGAGAAGGGGAAGGAAGGAAGGAGGGAGAGGTTGCACTCGAAATAGGTTCTAACACTAGCAAAGGAAGGCCTCAGGAACAGGGTGGATGAACTTGCCAATGCGAGTGAAGGCAAGCAGGCAAAGAGCAAACTTCCTTCTTTCATGGTTTTAATGAGGCCACACCCCCTAAATCTACTAAACCCACCACCAACTGGGACCAAGCATTCACATGGCCCAGACTATGGGGGGCATTTCTCACTCAAACTGGGGTATTTATCAAACTGGAGAGGGGTAAGGAGTGTTTGTCCCAGAGGACAAAGGACTGCCTCTGGATAGAGGAGACAGATGTGACCCATAGGAAAATAGTGGTTTATAAAAGTAAAGGGGGAAACCCCGTGTTAGGATGAGGTGTTTAATTTAATTGGACATGTTAGTTAGGTGAGCCACAGGGCTTTTGATTGTTGAACTTCCATACTTTAATAACTGTACCTTGGTAGTCAGTCCCTGGAGGAAGAATTAGCCAAAGAAAGCAATGGATCTTGGAGCTAGCTTTAGGAATGTGATGTGGTTTTAGCAAGGCTGGGGAAATCAGGGAAAGGACAAAGCCCGCCAGAGCCATGTTTAACCATGCTCGAGCTGTCTCGAGCCCCTTCACGAAGAGAACGGACAGAACTCATTAGAGTAGCTGATAAGCTATGGCCTGGGTAGTTCTGCAATGGCAGACTCCCGACAGAAAGATGAGGGATCCAGGAGCTGTTCTGTCTACCAGACTGGATGTCTCCGCTGTCCCAATCAAGTGTGGGAGTCCCAGGAAAGTCCTAGAGAGCTGCCAGGTTGCACTCGAAATAGGTTCTAACACTAGCAAAGGAAGGCCTCAGGAACAGGGTGGATGAACTTGCCAATGCGAGTGAAGGCAAGCAGGCAAAGAGCAAACTTCCTTCTTTCATGGTTTTTTATGCAGCTGTCACCAGAAGGCATGGCCCAAATTTAGGGTAGGTCTTCTCACCTCAGATGAGCTAATCAAGAAAAATGGCTCACACGTGTGCCCAGATGCTTGGAGTGGTGGTTTGAATGTAATTGGTCCCCATAAGCTCATAGGGAGTGGCACTATTAGGAGGTATGACTTTGTTGGAGTAGGTTTGGCCTTGGAGGAAATGTGTCACTGTGGGGGTGGGCTTTGAGGTCCCTTTTGGTCCAGCTTCACTCAGTGTGACACACAGATCACTTCCTGTAGTCTGCAAATCAAGATGTAGGACAATCAGCTCCATGTCTGCCTGCATGCCACCATGTTCCACCATGATGACAATGGACTAAACCTATGTACATGAAAGTCATGCCAATTAAATGTTTATAAGAGTTGCTGTGGTCATGGTATCTCTTTACAGCAATAGAAACCCAACTGAGATACTGAATGAATGATTGGAAGCATCACCCCAGCCCCTGGCCTGGAAGTTGCATTGGTCCGGACTCCAACTCCCAACCTGCCAAGTGCTGACTCCTCCCTGGGGAGGGTCAGGACCACTCCCACAGGCTATTTAGGCTTGCACCCAAAAAAGGAACATGTGCTTTCCAGGGTTTGCATGGGTTCATCTCCCCTGCCGTGCCTTCTCAGTCCACCCAAGAGTGCTGCATTTATTAAACACAGACATTTTAATTTGCTCTAATCCACTTTAATTGGAGTTATTTGCATTGGCGGAGCAGGTATTCTTAAGATTAAACCAAACACTGAATTTAGTTAATTCTAGATGTAGTCAAATTGACAACCAAAATCGGCCATCATACGCTCCTCCAGTGGCAGACTTCCTTTAATGAGGCCACACCCCCTAAATCTACTAAACCCACCACCAACTGGGACCAAGCATTCACATGGCCCAGACTATGGGGGGCATTTCTCACTCAAACTGGGGTATTTATCAAACTACTGTGTATAGAAAACCTAGCTCAAGTATTTAAGAAAAATCTCAACTGATCTCCCTGGTCAGGACCAGATTTCAATAACCAAACCACAGGAAGTTAGGGTTCAAACATCAGAGGATAGCATGACAAAGAGCAATTACTCATTTGCAGAATGGAATACTATATGGTTGCAAAATGAGATGGCTTTTTAGTTTTCTACCTCCAGATGATTCCAAGAGGGCTGGACATGATGCACTGTTACTTATGGAGAAAGGGGCAAAAAGATGTGCACTTGTTTGAAGATAGATTTCATCTCTTGGAGGATACACAAGGACAGCAGCTGTGACAGGGAAGGATGGGAAACTTTATGGTGTATCATTGTAGAGACATGTACCTCCCCACCTCCAACCCCAGCCCTGGTATTAACTGGGGGCCGCATACATGATAGGCAAGAGTTCTACTCCTAAACTACATTCCCAGCCCTCTTTTTAGTTTCAGTTTAGGGTCTCACTAGGGTACTCGTGCTGGTCTCCAACTCACTCATAAGATCATGCAGGCTTTGAATTTGTGATCTTCCTGTATCCCCCAAGGCCAGGCTCTTTGTGGAATTTTGACCCAAGTTACTGTATTTCTTTCTCTAAATAGAAATAAAAACCCAAAATATAATTAGTTGCCACCCAAGGAAGCATTACCATTTCTTGAATACAATCTGAATATGATTTCTAGCCTGGAAGTCAGATGTTTTCACATTCTCTTTAAGCTTGTCCTTAGGAAAGTAAGCCACGGGCAGCAATCCATCCCAGTTTCCTCTTGCTGCACAACTCACAGGAAGCAACACTGCAGGGTATGGAGTCTTCATCCTTGAAAAGGGTACTTTTGCTTCCTGTGCCATTCCTTCAGTTCTCTCGTGAAAGGGGAACGGGTAGAAGGTTCCAGCAGAGAAGCCCAGTTGGATTCCACCTCCACTTTCTGAATTGTGTAGTGATTGGCACCTCGCTCTCCATCCCCACGTTATGATGGCGGCCGGTAGAGCAGAGTTTGGGATCCCCCCCCCCGGCCACCCTCCTGGGCTGAGGCAGGAACGTGCTTGGAAGCTGCCTACAGCTGCTTGGCCGTCCAGGCTGGGAAGCCTGTGACTCATGGAAGAGAGACATGTGGAACTTCCTAACTGCACATTTCCGATCCTTAAAACATGGTTGGATGTCTCTTTGCTTCTGCTACACGATTGATTTCATAGGAGAAGTCTCCTGGGAGAAGAAGCAGGGCTTTATTTCTGCTCCCCTTGGGCACTCTGGAGGTGACGTTTTGTTTCTTACAACAGCAAATGTATCTAAAATAAATAGCAGAAGATGAGTGTTAGTGGAAAAGCAGAGCCTTTCTGGCTCATCAATAACTGGACAGGGATAAAATAGGCACTCAGGAGCCATTGCAGAAAAGGTTCTCTAAGTTCTAGGCTGTGGAAGGAAATGGATTCTCTGGCCAATATCTGAAAACCATTCAGAGGCATTTGTGCTTCCAAGAGGCCCCCTAAGACCTTGGTCTCTTCTAAATGTCCTTGCATTTCAGTGCCTGTCAGCAATATTGCAGAACCCAACAATGATGCATTCCTTGAGTGGCTTCACCCTCTTCCTGAGTGACACCCCTAACATTGCTGCTGACACAGATGGCTGGCCCCCAGATGACAGCGCAAAGCCGAAATTCAAGTGATTTGTTGGTATTTCCTCCATAAGAATGCAAGTACTAGACTCCCAAAGTGGAAGGTGGTGGGCCTGAAGACCATGGCAGTTTAACCTTGGGATAAAAAGAAATCAAGGAAGAAAGAAAAACTCCAATATTCTGTTTGGCGTGGCATTCATAAACTCCAATGTGTTTCCTAGCCACCCAGCTACCCAAGCAGGTCTTCCACTTCTCAGACTTGTCATTTGTAAGGCAGACACTAACAGCTCACCTCTCAGGGCTCTCAGGAGGATGAAATGAAATAGTGGACACCTCCAAGGCACCCAGCCCATGAGAGCCCTGTGGCTGCTTCTGTGGGGAGGCTGGGATAGGACAAAGCAGAAACGCCTTGGGAGGAGGCCAGGTCAGAACAAGCGTTGTTCTTCCTTTGTTGTTGCTGTTTTGCTTTTTGTTTTTTTTCCAAGCTGGTCCCTTCCTGCTAGGTCCCCGGAAGATTATCCCCCATTCTGCAGGATGTCACTTCTGTGTGAGTCCCCAACCTCTCTCCATCTAATAAGTCAATTGTCCTTGTTTATCTGTGGCTCCTGCCACATTGTCAAACAGGCTATCCCAGAGCTGATTTGTATCCAACCCAGACTGTAATCGACACAGTTATCATATCGTAAAACCAAGGTCATGGGAGGGTGAAGATGGGTAAAGAATCTATTAGGTTCAATGAAATAATATGAATAAATCATCTTGATTTAAAAAAAAAGTGTGACTGCAGGAAAACGCATAAACTTAACACCACATTTTTATGGGATTTTACCACTTGCTCCTTGCCCTTTGTGGCTTGCTGGCACCTTGATTTTCAGTTTGTCCAATGCAGAGTTCTCTATTGTCTGCCATAGCAATTCTGTAGAGAAATGTCCCCAGAAAATAGTTAAAGAACTATATATAATATCTATAATGAGATCCAGGCGGCTTTCAGCCAGATTATTTCTTTTTAAATCCGTGTGTGTGTGTGTGTGTGTGTGTGTGTGTGGTTGGCTAGGTCTTTTGGGAGTGGCTCCCGCTATGTAACTCCCTCCACTAACCTGGAATTCACTCTACAGATCAGGTTGGTCATGACCATGAAGTGGTCTTGCCTCCACTTTCCAAGTATGGGATTACTGGCATGAGCCATCATAATTCCATATTTGAAGTGTTTGCCTATTTCTATTAATTATTTTTGATTGTGTATAAGTGAGGGTGGGTATGTGCTGATGCCTGCAGGTGCCTGCAGAGGCCAGAGACATCAGATCCCGTGGAGACGGAACTGCTCACGTGGGTTCTAGGAACCCAGCTTGGGTCTTCTCCAAGGGCAGTAGGAGCTCTCAGCTGCTGGGTCATATCTCTAATCCTCTGTTTGCTTGTTTTATGTGTTTCCTTGTTTTGTTTCTGAGACAAGGTCCCATTCTGGAGCCTAGACTCTTCCTGCTTCAGGCTCCCGGGGTGCTGGGATTAAACACATAGGCCACCACACTCAGGTCAGATAATTTCTTATTGACTACTTGAAAGTGAGAAGTTGTGGGTATCAACTTTATGTTGAGTTACAAGAGTCTTCTCCAAGGAAGGTTTCTAGCAGTTTCCTTCCCGAACCCAGGTAGAGATGAGTGCAATGACATGTTGGGGGATGGGCATCCTCTTCTTGCCTTGGGACCAGCACAGCCCTGGATCTGAAAAGAGAGGCTCTGCTGTACTTCTGGGGCACTCTAGCAGTAACTTAGGGTCTCCCTAGTTCTTCCACAGTATCCTTATGTCTCGTGCACCATGTCTCTCCCAGGGTGGGTGTGATTAATACCTCACAGAAAACACCAAGCCCTGATCCACAGAACACAGAGAGACTGTTGAGGTAAAAATGGCAGGGCTCTGGACTGCCTGCACTTTGAAGACACATACATCAGCTCCGACAGCATGAGCCTACTTGAGCTGTTTTCTGCTTTGTCTGATTTCGCTCAAGCAATCCAGCTTGGGTGAGAATCATGAGGGCTTTCCTTGTCTTTCTGTTGCATAGTAACTAGTCGGTGTTTTCTAATTTTTTCCACGCTTCAATCTCTGAGCCTATTGTCCCCTGTAGGCAACAGCTCTTTTTGTTGGTAAACAGCAGTGGTTTAGAGAAGTCTTATTTGAAGAAGTCTGTCATTGTGTACCAAGCGCTTTCAAGTGTATTTGTGAAAGAGTTAGAAGTACATTATATTTATGCCGTTACTGCTCCTAAATATTTATACACAGTCACAGTTTAGAGGTATCTGGAGGCCTTTATAATTTATTTAAAAAGCTGTTTTAAATTAATCCAGCAGAAGGCCAATATAACAAGACAAATAGAGCCTAGCCCACCTTTGGTCAACCATGTCCCAGAAAGATAGCAAGTGCTTAAATAAATAGTCCGTGCTGGCAATTGTTCCACCCACTTACATAAGCAGCGTGACAGATGGAGGCGTTTTAGCCTCGCTCAGCACTTCTCCTGGGATATGTCAACACGGAGTTTAGATTTGTGGGCTTGTTTTAGGGGCCAGTATCTTCCTGACCCCAGCCTTCTAGCTTATCGGGACTCAGATAAGATGTGTTTAGTCCTGTGCTAGCCCAATAGTTCTTTCTTTCCAAATAGTAACAGATCAATCATGTGTCGTCTCTGTAAGGATTTCCATTTCTTTGTGGCATCACCCTTCAGGGTCTAGGGATGCCTAGGAGCACAGAAGAGTGTCCCTGTGTGAGTGGGGGACAACACACCAGCAGCATCTTAGATTAAAGGCCACTATTCACTGCTCTGGTATTGCGCCTTCATTTAAGAAAAATACAAAAAAAAATACAACAAAAAAATAAATACTTTCAAAACTGCAAAAACTTGATTTTGCAAAACACGTGAGCAGTTATTACTTTACCGCTGTCATTTGTCAAAACTTGGCATCTGGCTGCCTTACACTATGTTCTAGGGCCACAAAAGCTATGTTCAATTTTTGTTTCGCACATAGTATAACTAGCAGACACACTGCCTACGTACACATATGCATACATATATATTGTATGTATTGACAGGCAGCATTTTATTACTTATGTAAACATTGCACATAAAGCATTGTCACAAATACTCAAAACCAACATGGAGTTCCCTCTCACTGAAGCTGTATTAAGTGACGGAGGCAGAAAAATGTCCCATGTTCCAGCACAATGAATCATCTGACATCAGAATGATTCTACTTAACCTTCCTTCGGTGACTGGCACCCTGGATGTGTGTGCGGTGAACATTAGCACTCTGCTAACGACGCCTTCACATCTTCCTGCTATTGATCTGCTTGGGTTCCAACTCACTAAGCCCAGCTGCTCCCTGCTCACAGGGAGAAGATGCTGAACAAGCAGAGGGAGGAAGGAACCAACCCAGGAGGCCGGTTCTTCCCTGTCTGCTCGGAGGACTTATGTGATCCTCATCACCAGCTACTAAAACTGTGTGATGAGCCTGCCCACGGGAGAGTACCGGAAGCATAAATGTTAGATCTGACCTTGGCTTTATGATATCAGAATTTGCTGATCCAGCCCTGTGCCTATGTTTGACTCCTTCTATGTTCTCTGGGACCACACAGCAAGGCAGAAGATGTTTGCTTGCCTTTCTTTTCTCTCACTGAAAAAGTATCAGAAAGAGAGGGAGCTCTGGAGAAAGGGAGGTAGGCATTTTAGAGACCTGGGTCAATTGTTCTACAGCCTCCTAGGTGGTACCTTAGCTTTTGTGTCTCTAAATCGGGAAGCAGCCTCCTCACTAAGATATTGTGAATTTAAATAAGATCTTGCCAGGAAAATGTATTGCATGATGTAGCGCCCAGGGCTGCCCTTCAGAAAGTGCTCAGGGCTGTTGCTGTCATGGATACCTGAGCTGATGGTGGAAGGCTCCATTCAGAACTGACAGGGTCTCCTCAGAAGGAAGAAATAATAGTTCCCGCACACGACCACATCCCCTTGCTGATGTACTTGGTTTCTGTTTGAAGGGCAGAAAAAAAATGCAGCATCCCTTCCATTTATATTCCAAAGGCAAAGCATCTGTTGTCTCTCAGGGCCCTGTATTCTTTTGCTTTGTGTGTGTGGTATTGGGGATCAAAGCCAGGTCCTCTGGTGTGCCAGGTAAACATTCTATCATCAAGCTACACCCCAGTTGGGGTCCCTGCGTTTGTAATCTGCCCTGTTAGACTCTGGCTCGGCTGTCACTTTTCTCACAAACTTAGAAAACAAGCAACCCAAAAACTGTTTTCAGTTATTTACTCTTTGTGTGGATCAGAATACAGGGGGAAAACCACATAAATATTCCCATGCAGTTAACCTGTTTGTAAGAACAAACCAAGAAGCGCCATGCAGTTTCCCTCTTCAGATGTGAGGCTGGTTGCTTAAGACTGAGTTGCTGTGCCGTGGAGGACACACATCTAACAATAGAACCAAGGCTTATCAGCCGATTACTGTCCAGAGCCTGTGAACAGTTGCTATTCTTTTCTTTTTTCCCCTTAATATATTTTCTTTATTAAAAACAAACAAACCTAAAACTTAGTAGGCAAAAAATAACAAATTATCAGGTAGTCTTAAAAGGAGCAAGGAACAGTTGTTTTCCATCTAGCTTGAAGTCTGCAGAGGTTCTGGGCTTGAGGACTTTCCCATTTTACTGAGGGTGCTCAATGCTGTGTTGGGTTCAGAACACAGTTCTTCCTATGCTAGTAGTGGAGCCCAGTATGGCGCCCTTTACCCTCCTTCAGGATTCATGAGATGTCAAGCTGCAGTCCTGAAGCCACAGCCTTCCACATGATCTCATTTCACAGCTCGTGGCCTGAAGCGTCTGCCCTGTGGTTCCCGCCTCTGCTCAGAGTGATGCAGACCTTTCTAGCTCCCCTGAGAGGCTCAAGTGAGGGCTGCTTTTCACCAACATGTCTGCCTCTTGGTTCCATGCCTTCCTTCCATTGCTCTTGTTCCTCAGACCCATTTCCAATTCACCCCAGGGTCCGTGGCTCTGTTATCAGAGTCAGTTTGAAGGCATGGTCCCACACCCCTGCAGCTGAAAAGATCTGGGAGAGGGGTATAGTCCCCCACCTTCTCTTTAGGCAGGCTGCTGCAGGAGCGCCTTCTGCTACTTCAGCCAATAGCTGCTGAAATACCAGCCCACTGGGGCGTGGTCTATTTATCTTTAAAAAAGAGCGGCAAGCCTCGGCTTGCTCTCTTATTTCCGGTGCTTGGTTCCGGCTCCTGCTCCAGTGACTAGGCTCCTTTCCTGACGGTTGGTGTTTTGTGGGTTTTACCCCCCAAAATACATACCCCTTTAAATCCTAACTGGTGTGGGATTGTTTCGCGCATTATCAGACATTGGATCCACTGCTTCCCAAACAAAGATGAGTTTCTAGCTCTGCTGGCATCCCGTCATCCCTCTCTCTGCTCCCATTCCCACTGGATTTCTTTCTGAGGACAGAGTCAGAAATCACATGCTGAAATATTAGACCACAACACATAGGTGGATGGTTCCATCTCCCTCTGGGTATTTCAGAATTATCCTTTATGACATATTTAAAATGATTTGTGTTTCATCCCAACCCCTTCCCCACTCTTCTGGGAATATGATCTCACACTGTAACCCTGACAGACCTGGAACTCACTTTGTAGACCAGGCTGGCTCAACTCAGAGCTCCTGCTTGTCTCTGCCTCCCAAGTGCTGGGATTAGGCTGACAATCCAATCTTCACAAATTTAGTGGAAGACATTTTTACAACAACCTTTTATAACTTCATAAAACTGGATGGTCAGTCTTCCAGCCTGAAGGCAGACACTGCCCTCTTAGACACACAGCTGAGCATCTGATATGTGGAAAAATCCCACTGAGAAGCAATAGCTAAAAACAGGCTTTTGAGAAGCAATGAGTCATGGCCTAAATGAGAAAATACATTAAATGATAAATCAAATTGAACGCAAGTGCCCCTGAAGCATCCATGCTGGCTTGAGTCACTGTCTCTGTCCCTGAAATGAAGATGTTAAAGGGTCTAAGGGCTACCTTCTTTCCTCCAGCTTTCTTGTTTTCTTGGTGCTTCCTTTCTCTTAAAAACATGATCTGTACTCCCCAGCCCCCCTATCCATGTCTAGGCTGTTTTTTTCCTCTTTTAAATGTCTATACACAACCAGGTTTTATGGGCTTAGTAGGGTAACATCTATGCTAATTCCTGATCAGTCAGGTGCTGGCCCCCTAAGCAACCTTGAGTTAGATCTCCTGCCCCTTCCTGTCTCCTGCTACTTCCTCAGTTGGCAAAGTCCGCATGCTTCTCTGCCCTTCCGGGTTGTCCAGACATAAACAACTGAAAATACGGTAAAGCCACCAGCTACAAAGAAGCTGTTGGTGACAGCCAGGATGAAGAATCAGGTTGGCTCTTGCCAGAAAGCTCTGAATTCTGGCGCTGGCTTTGTCTCAGCCATGGAAACTGGCCCACCTCAACTCGGTACCGGACACTATGCTCGCACCTGTGGGGAAGGCAGAGGGAACGAGGGGTACACAGTCCATCTCATCTGGGAGACTTGTTCCAAACACACGAAATGTCAGTCAATGCTAGAAGCATACCAAGCTACCAAGCATAACAGTATAGAACTTCCATATTTAAATGTGGACTGTCTGATGGCGGTGGTTGCATGCCTTCTGGGGACTGCACTTTTGACCCCAGTGGCATCTTTGCTCAGATCCCCTTTGATGCTGCCTGTCCTTTCACGAAGCTCGCTGTTGTTACGGTTGCTTCTCTTGTTGCTGTAGCAAAAGTTGTCACAGAACAGTCTGAGGAAGGACGAACTTGCTTTGGCTCTCAGTTTCAGAGGATTCTGTCCATAGTGACTTGGCATCTTGATGGCACAAGCACATAGCAAATGAACTCCTGACCTCGCAGCACACAGGATGCAGGCAGAGTGACAGGATGCGACCAGGGACAATATTGTCTCAGCAATCTATCCCCAGTGACATACGTCCCCAGTGAAGTTCCTCCACCTGAAGTTTCCAGTTCCTCCCCAAGACAGGAGCCTGGGTGGGGGGGGACTTCATATTCAAATCATAATGCGTTCTCAATATAATAAAAATGCGTTCTCAGTATAATAGTAATGCATTTTCAATAGGAAATTAGCTTAAAAACTTTTGTCAATACTTAAAAGTTCATGAACATAGTTTAGAACATATAATACTTAAGTGTTGAAGTATAATCAGTTATCAGTTGAGAAACTTACATATAGGGCTGGAAAGATGGCTCAGTGGTTAAGAGCACTGACTGATCTTCCAGAGTACCTGGGTTCGATTCCCAGCACCCACATGGCAGCTCACAACTGTCTGTAACTCCAGGTCCAGGGGACCTGACACACATGGCAAAACACCAATGTACTAAAATAAAAATAGATTGAAAAAAGTAAACTTACATGTAGACTATATTAAGAAACTTTCAATTCTCAATTCTAAAGATAAATAACATGATTTTAAGATAAGTGAAAGATTTGAGTAGATAGTCTCCAAAGAAGATATAAATGCATGGTAAATTCATTAAGAGATGCTCAACTTTAGCTTTTATGGAAATGCAAACAAAAACCACAAGATAATCACCTCATACAAGCTGGAATGACTCAGTCTCAGAGGGTTCAGACCAGGTCTCTTGGTCCCATACACCCAAGCAGAACATCATGGCGATGGTATTGGATGTCAGAGGGGCTGTTCCCCTCCGGATGGGTTGAAGCCAGAGACAAGATATTCCTGAAGGCCCTGCCCCTAGTGACCTATTTCCTCTAGCTAAGTCCCACCTTCTGAAGTTTCCAGAAGCTCCCCAAAGTAGTGTCACCATCTGGAAAGCAAACATTCAACACAAGGGAGAGATGTCACATTCAGGCAGTTCTACTACATTATCCCTGCTCATTCTCCCGGAAGCTTTGAGGTGCAGCTTGGAGAAAAGGCAGCCATCTTTGAGCTAGTCTGTAGATAGAGAGAGAGTCTTGAAGAACTAATCTGGGAAAGGGGAGCCTGCACGCAGCAGGCTAGGCTCTTGCAGCTGACCAAAGCGTGAACAAGCTGGCTGCCCTCCAGGTCCTCAGGGGAAAACCTAGTTACCTACAGTGTCAATAGCCCAGGTTTCATTGTCCCTCCAATGTCTAGAAGGCTGTATTATAAGACAAAGCCCTCTGGAGTCTGGTGGAGCTTGGTGAGGCAGAGGTCAGAGGTCGGGGAAGGGCGGATTGACCTTTTGCCTCTTAGGCAGTACTTATGAGATCATTCTTGCTTCCTTAATGTATGTCACAAACTGTGCCTCGGCATCCCACACTTCATGATAGTCCTTGACTTTGAGTGATTCTTCTCCCCACTCCAGAGCCTTTTAATGGGCTGTGGGTGGAGAGACAGGAACCTGAACCCTCCAGGTACTATAAGCAGAGAGGCGAGACAGTCGAAAGACAGGTGGAGTGTCCCACTTGGTTACCCCAAAACGAGCAGGCTGGTGAGGGTTGCCAGCTGCAGGCAGCCAAATGTCCTTCTTCTCTGGAAGAGGTAAGCTTTTAGCTCGCGGATTCTGTCCAGCTGGACGGGCAGGCGGGCATGAGACAGCAGAGCTTATGGCCAAGTCTTATGAAAAGCAATCTCTTAAAAGCAGGCTAGAAGAGACACTCGGTCTGGGCCGCAATGCATCCTGGGATTTCTGTGACTCTCATCCCACCCTGAGCCAGCTCGTCTCGGCTTGCTTATCTATGAGCTTCAGAATGAGACTGGGGATAAAACTGGACTCAGCCGTGAGCTTTTCCTCTTTGAATGAACGAGTGCAAGCATCCCTGCTGCTGGTATATCTGAGCTTTACCAGCTTCACCTCTTTATCCTAAGCCTTCCTTATTCTCTGTTATACTGTGCTTTATAAGAAACTGTCACAGTCTCAGCATGCCAAGGAGGGCCAGGAATGGGCTAGGATTCAGGGAGCAGTAGAACAGGAAATGCTAGAGGCGCCGTCCGCTAAAGGGACAATGGCTACTGAGACCCAGTTCATTGCATGACTGTATCAGCAGTTTTCTTTTTTTTTTCTTCCCCTCAAGAAAATCAGAAATCTGAATTTTCATTGGCCCTTTCCATATTTAAAAGTGATGTGAGTAAAGCCATGAAAGGACTGTGGCCACGAAAGGCTTCTTTCTTCCCATCTAGGGCAGCTGTCAGGTGAGCAGAGATGGGCGCAAGGAACACATCCTGGAGCTAGGCAGTCTACAGTGATGCGCTTCCTTCTGAGGCTCAGCTACTAGCAATGCAGCCAGGTCTCTGCAGTCCCCACCCTAACAGGCTGAATCAAGCACTCGGCTGGGGTACAGTGACTTAGCCAGGTTATGTCATATACAGGATTCATGTCTGCCATGGTGGCTGCAAACCCCCAGTTCCTAAAGGCAAGCCCCTGTGTTAACCAGCTAGTTTGCTGGGACTTTTCAGTCTGTTGCTGATGAGAGAACTGGACCCCACAATGGGGCTTCTTGCTGAGTAAGTGAAGATTCTTCATCTAAAGTCTTTGAGGCTATCCTCATTGGGCCATTCCTCAAAGCTCTCGGTAGGAACCCTGACACCCAGGGATCAGCAAACCAGTGGACAAGCACAGGCAGATGGGTGGATTGACACCGGCAGGCAGCAAGAACCACGGGCAAGGACCACAAGGTCCATCACATGGCTGGGGTTCCCACACTGCTGCGTGGAGATTGTGTGATACTCTTACGCCATTGCCACCAACGTCAGATGTAAGTAATGTTTGTAAAAATTTATTCCTGATAAACAATTTAGGGCCAGTCAAAAAAAGAAAAGAAAAAGAAAAAAGAAAGAGAACGTGGGAGCCATACACTTTGAAGACTTACAAGGTTACCAGTTTGCAGTCCCTGCTGAAGACCGCGGTGTCTAACGGCCGGGATTCTGGAATCCAATTAATTAGATTTTAATTCTGTGCCAACTGTGGATCTTGAGTGAATTATCTAATCTTGCCATCATCAATTAAAAATCCACCCACCGTCATCTTTTGAGAATTAAGCATGCTTAACACAATGCCAGACCTCTAGTCAACGGCTCCGTAAGGATTAACTATTTCTACTCTATCTTGATTTCCTTTGAAAAGAGAAGTTTCTATCCTCAAAAAGCAGCTTGACTAAGACCCCCTCATGCCGAAAACCGCCCAGCAACAGGCCCCGCTATGAGCTTCGGAGCTGCAAGCTTGGTGGAACACTGATTGCTTCTCTGCAGCTCACCGGAGGCCAGAAACGCAGCCCCTCCCCCACTGGGCATGCCCAGAAACTATAGATCTGGCCTTAATTACCAGCAATTAAACTGGCTTCAGCCTGCAGTGCAGGATTTGGCGCTGCCTTACAGCCTCCTGAGGGCCTTTCGGGAACTAAGCTCAACCCTTGAGGAGCCTTTCCTACTCCGCCCCCAATCATTTATTTTGTCTCTTTAAACTTCCCTGGTGTCAGACATCTCCTGGGCTCAGGAAATCTGAGCTCTGTGAGGCGGATAAGGGTGGAGGGTCCTGTTCTTCAGTGGCATTCTGACCCAGCACTTTCCTTGTTCCAGGCATTTTGGAGGGCAAACCTGGGCTCCTAGATTCTTAGTACACAATAAGAGATGGAGGTTCTGGTCCTTGTCAGTACACTTCATTTGTGGGGGAAAAAAGTTTGCAAGAAGGTGTATTCTTATAACTGTGAGGAGATGATACATTAAATTAAGTGGAAAAGGTAATTGAGAATAGATAGACACACAGAACACAGAGAGATGACAGGTAGTTGTTAGATGATAGATGATGCATATGTAGACAGACAGACAGATAGATAGACAGATAGACAGACAGACAGACAGATAGATAATGCATAGATAGATGATAGATAGATAGATGATAGATGGATAGATGATAGATAGATGACTAATAGATGATAGAGAGATAGATGATAGATGGATGGATAGATAGACAGACAGACAGACAGACAGACAGATAGAAGGATGATCATCTAGTGGGGGAGAAAGAGTAGCCATGGCAGAGGCTTCCAGCAATGCTCGAATGATTCAGAGAGGATGCCAAGGCAGGACTGGAGGCACCCTCAGCTTCTCTGGGTCTGAAGTGTCATGTGTACAGGCAAGAAAGAGGGACTGGTGTCCCTGAGGATAGTCTTTCTGTTTGGCTTGAGTCTCCATCTTTAGCACAGGCTTCTGAAACATCCAAGAAAGTCCTTTTTTTCTGGCTTTCATTCCCAGTGTGGGTCTCAAGGTAACTCTTGCTAACCTCTCAAGAGCAGGCCAATGGCTTGCACCTGCTCTTGGCTCTGGGGCCCCGACGTTGAATGATGTTGCCTCTTGGAACAGCTGAGTTGCCTGCATCTGAGCCCTGAGGTTTCAGTGAGCCTCTGGAAGGGCAGGAAGGAACTTCCTTGTCTCCACTATGTCAACTGTAATTCATGAGTTATTAATGGCTGTGTGTGCTTTGTGTTAAAGATATACATGCACAGAGTTAGGATTTTATAAAAATTAAAATGAAGATTTAAAGTAGCTTCCTCACATATGTAAATCTTATCTCTTAGGCATGTCCTTGTTTACCTAAATGATACCAGGCCAAAACCAAACCAAACCAAAACAAAACCCAAAAAACAAAAACAAGCAAACAAAAACCCTCCCAATGTTTGCCAGCGTGAGGACCATGTCAGCAAATTCTTATCTTCTTTTCCCTTTGAGAAACTAGCCAGATGACTAATCAGTTGATGAACCTTTGCTTCATTGAATCTCTACAGGATGAGTCCCTGGGTGCTTCCTGTTCTGCAGTGTCACTAGCTGTCACTGAAAGACTGATCCATGGTCTCACTGAGTACAATCAGCCACATAAATGATGGGTAATGTTTTTACATATCTCAAAACCCAAACCCTCAAACCCCAGCCTTCAGAAATCATGGCAGACCAGTTAGAAGCAATGTCATATTGAGAAACGGTGGAAGTCATCTACAGAGACACAGAAGTCATAATGAGCCTCTGTTCTACACAAGGATGGGAAGTCCTGACTGGTGGTGTTCGTTACCTAGGACAAGTGAGTTTGGTCTCTGCATCTGTCTCCTCAGTAGCAGAATTAAGGGTTTATGCCAGATGCACCCTGAAATTCTTTCCAATTTTAAGATTCTGAATTTTAAAACATCTTTTTGGTACATTCTTTGGTTTTTAAGCTCTTCTCTCACACAGCATTTATTCACATGAATAAACGTGAGCCTGGTAGCCTCAGCTCTTTAAAGAATAAAGTCATTAAGTTAGGGGGAATAGTATCCTGTTTCAGCACCACGGAGAGCGACAGTCTCACTTTCCCAAACATTAACATTTCCTCAGGGGTGAAAAATCATTAATATTTTTGCCTAAAAATGAAGCCAGCTATATCACTCCTGTGTATTTTCCTGATGGAATCTAATTCAATATACAGCAGAAATATCTGTACACATGTTTATTTCTGTATTCACAATAGTTATGGAATCAACCTAGATGCCCATCAACAGATACATGGATAATGAAAACATGATGTGATGTGGTGTGTGTGTGTGTGTGTGTGTGTGTGAGAGAGAGAGAGAGAGAGAGAGAGAGAGTATATATTGCATATAATATATAATGGTGTGTGTGTGAGAGAGAGTATATTACATATAATATATAATAGAGCTTTATTTATCTATAAAGTAGAATAAAATCATGACATTTTCAGGAGAATGGGTAGAACTGAAGATCCTGATGCTAAGAAAAATAAGCTAGACTTAGACAAACATTGCATGTTTTCACTCACATGTGGAATATAGATTTTTTTAAAGATATGAAAATACCAGGAAGACTACTTGGAAGAGGGAGGGACTAGTAGCTGTGGGGAAGAGAGAGCATGATCAAGGTATGTGATATACATGCATAAAAATATCAAGATGAAACCCATTGTATTGTACAATGAATACACACTAAGTAAAAATACAGAGTTCATGAACCCAGTTCTCTTTTCACCTTTAGCCTTAATTTAGCTATCAAGTTATGACAGGAATATTTTCTTGTGTAGTCAAGCTCACAAGGCCATTATAGAATATTGTCAGTCAGTCAAGCATCTCCATAAAATCTCCTTCCACACGAGTGACCATCGGGCTTTGGTCTGATTATTTCAAGGTACAAGTAGCTTGATAATTCCTTGAAGATTATAAAATCTTGATCAGAAAAGCCTTTTTTTCTCTTGAACTAAAGCTGCTTACAGATAATAATTCTAATGTATTTGTATCCATAATATTATCCTTATTGTGTCCTAGTTTGCTTTAATCATCAACTTGACATAGCCTAGAAAGAACAGGAAAAAATAATAAAGGAAAAAAATAGAAAAGAAAAAAGTCTTGATTGAGGAATTAGGAAGATTAGTTGGCCTGGCATTTCAGTGAGCATTTTTTTTTTTTGAGACAGGGTTTCTCTGTAGCTTTGGTGCCTGACCTGGAACTAGCTCTTCTAGAAGAGGCTGGCCTTGAACTCACAGAGGTTCAAATCCCTGCCTCTGCTGGCTGGGATTAAAGTGCTGGGATTAAAGGCATGTGCCACCACCACCCGGCTCAATGAGCATCTGAAAAGATAGGTAAGAACTTTCCTGGATTCTACCTCACAGGTGGCTTTTATTTCTACCTACAGAGAGGACTTAGTTGCAGCTCACTAGTTAATAATGTCTCTATTCACCTAAACTTAAAAATAAGTATTTTAAAATTAGTCTTAATTATAATTGACATACAAGGGTCCAGCCCACTGTGGGCAGTACTGTTCCTAGACATGAGGTCTGGTCTGTATGGGAAAACTAAGCATGATTCTGTGAGTGAATAAGCCACCAAGTAATGTTCTTCCAGGGTCTCTCTTTCAAGTTTCTGCCCTGAGTTCTTGACGTCACTCAAATAAGAGAACAAGTACTGAAAGTAGGAGCCAGAGAAATCCTTTCCTCCTCCAAATTGCTTTTGATCATGGCTTTTGTCATAGCAATGGAAGGGAAACTAGAGCAGAAATTGGTACCAGAAGTGGGATTTGCCTGTCATAGAAACGAAACTAGAACATGTCACAACTAGTTCTGTAGTTCATGTCACCGTAAAAGACAAAAATCCAAATCCCAGTAATGTCACTTTATTCTGTGTTTTCTTCAGTGGCTCTTCTTTTTTTCTTAAAGATTAATCTGATCTTCACCTCAAAGGTCCTTCATAATCTGCCTCCCTCTGGTTATCTGTCTCTCACCTCATCTGCTACACCCACCACTTTCCATTTCTTCATTCCCCCCCTTTCCTTCCTTCCCTCTAGCTATACTGGCCTCCTTTGCTGTCCTTGAACACCAAGGACATCCTTCATCAGAGCCTTGCATTGCTATTTCCTGCAATAAGACTATTCTTTCTTCAGATACCTGCATGACTGATTGTTTCACTTCTTTCTTGTCTGTCCAAATGCTTCCCTCATGGTGAAGCCTGTTTAAGGCATCACACATTTCCAATACCTGCTCCACTCCTAGGCAGTGGTTGGTGAATGTTAGTAAAGATTTGACAACTACATGCTAATTTGTAGCACTTGACGATTTCTATACATTTGCGATACATGTATATGTGTGATGATTGCAACCAATCTCAAGCTACAAGTAGGAGCCCCTGGAGGCAGAATCAGGAAAGAATAAAATTCAGCAATCATGACTTGCTAGGTCAAAGGAAATATTGTCCTGACTGAGTTTACTGATGGCTGTGGCGTTCATTTGGAGCCTAAAATGAAGAAATAGCTCATGGTGGGTTGCTCTTAGTAGAGTAACATTGAATGTTACTTGCTTGACTTCTGTCTTCCCAGGCACTTGAAAAAAAAATGTTGATTTATTTTGTAAATCTGTGTGTGTGCGCACACATGCATAAGTGCAGGTGTCCATGGAATCTAGAGGAAGGGTTTTACATGCTATGAATATAGAGTTACAAAGCCACATGGACATAGGTACTGAGAACTGAACTCAATTCTTCAGATAGTGCATGCTCTTAACTATAGAATCATCTCTCCAGCTTCATCTTCAGGTTGTCGTTTTTGTTTTTGTTTTTATTTTGTGACTAATCACATCTATTCTGTTCATTCCCTGAAAGTCCTGTGAAAAGCCCAACTTGCCACTATCTTCCTTTCTTAGCTACTTTTTGTTGCTGTGATAAAATGCCATGACTAAAAGCAACTTATGGAAGAGTTTACTTTGGCTTATTGTCCCAGAGGCAGAGTCTATTGGTGGAGGAATAAAAACAGCAGTTAGTTGGAACAGGAGACTGAGAGATATGTCTTCAACTGCATGTACAAAACCAAGTGAAAAGCAGAGGTGGGGAAAGGCTATAGTGTTTCAAAGCCTTCCCCTCTCCTTCCTTGAGCAAGGCCATATCTTTGACAGGTTCCTTCACCTCCCCAAAGAGAGCCACCAACCGAGAACCACGTATTCAAATACAGGAGTCTATGGGGGACTCGTCTCATTCAAACCATTCCATTTCCCACCCAAGTGTTGGTTGAATTTTCTGCTTCTGTTCAATTGTCTACAGTTCTCTCCATCTTTGACCACTTACTCTTCTTTCCTTGATGTGGGAGTCCCCTCTGTGTGCTGTGATTACCATTAACGAATAAATAAACTGCTTGGACCTATAGCAAGGAAGAATTTAGGTAGGCAGGAAAGCTAGGCTGAATGCTGGGAGGAAGAAGGGCGGAGTTAGTGAGAAGCCATAGAGCCGCTGTCAGAGTCAGGCATGACAAAACTTAGCTGGTAAGCCACAGCCATGTGGTGATACCCAGATTAATAGAAATGGGTTAAATTAAGATGTAAGAGTTAGCCAATAAGAAGCTAAAACTAATGGGCCAGGCAGTGATTTAAGTAATACAGTTTCTGTGTGATTATTTCGGGTCTAAGCTAGCCAGGCATCTGGGAACCAACAAATGGCCCCTTCCTTCAACACTTCCTTTACTTATCCCTCCTTTCCAGAAGTTCTCATCTTCCGTGCTAGTAGGCAATTGTGTCATAGAAGAAAACAACACTAATTTGTTACCTCATGTCCCATGAGGACATGTGGATACTTATAAGTAGATGAGAGTATTGGAAGTTCCATGGCTTCTTTCTCTGGTTTGTTTGTATGATAAATTCTTTTCTTTAAAAGCCTCGTAAACCACTGAAGCTGTGCCATCTCCTCACACACTGGACCAGGACCATCCAACAGGACCTCCAAGTCTTTCAATAAATTGTCTTCATCCATTACAGGATATTGGTTTCTTAATCTTCTAGAAATTACAGGTTCTCATTCCAGAAGAAAATTACACTTCTCACCTCCTTGGTCACCAGGCACAGACATGGTACATATTACCATAACATTTTATAAGCATTTTAAGGGTGACACAGACCACCCACATGGCCATCTTATTGATCTCCTGCAGAGTCACAGCTCCCTGTTAAGACTGCTTGAGCAGATGATCTCTAAAGAATTCTACCAATTCTGATTGCAATAAAATTTCTTTTGTTGCTCACTCAAACTAGTAAGGTATGTGTGTGTGTGCATGTTTAACAGAGTAAAATTCTATCTACTTAATTGGTCTTTTACAAACAAATAATGGCATTTAGTTATCAAATTAGCAAGGCAGCTTTATATTATTTATAAGGTGCTTGCAAACAAATGGATATGTTTTTATAAATTGTGTTTTGTTGAATGGTATGAGTAATGAGTTAAAACACAGAAACTGAAAATAGATTATAATTGCAACTTTACTTTTATCATTCAGAGTGTTTACAACAATCTAGTGCAATAAAAGATAGCCTTTAATAGGATTCTCAGTTCCATTTTTATTATAAGATATAAACTGCTGCAACTGGCTTTGATTTTATTTTTTACACTGTGGTAGTCTTTACAATAATGCATAACAATAAATGTGTTACAAAATTCAGCAATGTTACAAGAGTTGATTCTGTTATTGATTTTTACAAACTTCAACACTGTCCTCTCTTCATCAAAGATAATATATGATTTTCGAGGATTTGTTTAAAATAAAACAAAAAGCCAGGCATAGTGACACACACTTTTAATCCTAGCACTGGGGAGGCAGAGGCAGGTGTATCTCTGAATTCAAGGCCAGTCTGTGATGTGGGATTCTCTTCTGTATGCTGTGGATACCATTGGCTAATAAAGGACTGTCTTGGGCCTGTGCAGGGCAGAATAGAGGTAGGTGGGAAAATTAACTGAATGCTGGGAGAAAGAAGGCAGAGTCAGGAGAAGCCATGTAGCCCTGTGGGAGTCAGACGTTGGAACTTTACCTGGTAAGCCACAGCCTTGTGGTGATACACAGATTAATGGAGATGGGTTAATTTAAGATATGAGTTAGTCAAAGTATGCTTAAGCTATTGGCCAAACAGTATTGCAAATAATATGGTTTCTGTGTGATTATTTTGGGGCTGAGCAGCCAGGAACAAACAAGCATCTCATAAAACAAGTGTGGTCTACAGAGCAAGTTCCAAGACAGCTGGGGCTATACAGAAAAGCCAAACCAGGAAACAAAAAACAAAAAAGGAATATGCCTTGATGCATATCTGGAGGTACTGGAGGCCATCTGACCTGTCAGGGAAAGAGAGTCTGAAAATGGAGCTCTCGAGAAAAGGACAACAGGAAGAAGAGGAGGGGCACATGCCTGTAGCCTCAGAACTTAAGAGACAGAGGGAGGAGAACTGCTCTAAGTTAGAGGCTAGCCTGGGCTACATAACAAGACACTGTCCCAAAAACACAAATGGGAGAGATAGCTCAGTACTTGCTAAATTCCCAGTAACTCCAGGTCCAGGGCATTCAATGCCCTCTTCTGACCTTGTTTGACACCAGACAGGCACATGGAACATATACATGCAGGCAAAACACCCATACACATAAAATAAAATAGGCCAGACATGGTGGCTCACCCCTTTAATTTCAGCACGCAAGAAGTCAAAGCAGGAAAATCTTGGTAAGTTTGAGGCCAGCCTGGTCTATGTAATGAACTCTAGGACAATTAGGACTATATAGAGAAACTTGGGACCATACGCAGTTAGGAGAAATGTGTACGTATACGCTAAAGCAATTAACCAAGAGGAACATGGGATTTTAAGTGACACAATTCACATACTTACATGTATGTACATCACTTCTGAAAGAAAGTCGATGCATGCTTTAAGATGTATACTAAAACCTTTGGCTCTAGTGTAAATCTACAGATAATTTTTCAAATAAAATCTGGCCCACTGGTACCAATTTGCTTCCATCATAACAGGAAAGTTGAAAGGGACATTTCCTATAACTTGATGCCTTTGTGTGTGGTACTGGGGATCCAGCTGGGAATCTCACACGTGCTAGACCAGCACTCTGCTGCTGAGGTCCACGCTCAGGCACATGTGTGTTTGTGTGGAGTGCTCGTGCATGTGGAGGCCAGGCATCAGGTGTTGTTCACCCTGCTTGGAAATAAGGTCTTTCGTTGACCTGCACTGATTAAACTGGATGGTTTCACCTGTCTTTACCTCTCCGGAACTAAGATTGCAAGTTCAAGCTACCACCCCCGCTAACCTTAAAAACTAGTAAGACGAAATTCACATGCTATAAAATATGATTCAGATGTATGCTCTACCAGTTTCTATTATTTCACGAGTTGTATTTTTTTTTATTGGTAATATGAGTCAATTTCTATTTCTTGAAATTATAACTATAAAGAATAATTGAATGATTAGCAGTTGTACCTTCTATCAGTGGTCCCTATCTTCAGGTAACCTTGGCAACAGTTCACAGTGCTTCCCAGGCATGGGTTTCTTTTTTTTTTTTCCTTTCTTTTTTTAAATTAATTAATTATTATTTATTAAAGATTTCTGCCTCCTCCCCACCACCGCCTCCCATTTCCTCCCCCTCTCCCACTCAAGTCCCCCTCCCTCATCAGCCCGAAAAACAATCAGGGTTCCCTGCCCTGTGGGAAGTCCAAGGACCACCCACCTCCTTCCAGGTCTAGTTAGGTGAGCATCCAAACTGCCTAGGCTCTCACAAAGCCAGTACGTGCAGTAGGATCAAAACCCAGTGCCATTGTTCTTGAGTTCTCAGTAGTCCTCATTGTCCGCTGTGTTCAGCGAGACCGGTTTTATCCCAGACTTTTTCAGACCCAGGCCAGCTGGCCTTGGTGAGTTCCCGATAGAACATCCCCATTGTCTCAGTGTGTGGGTGCACCCCTCGCGGTCCTGAGTTCCTTGCTCGTGCTCTCTCTCCTTCTGCTCCTGATTTGGTCTTGAGATTTCAGTCCGGTGCTCCAATGTGGGTCTCTGTCTCCTTTCATTGCCTGATGAAGGTTAATATCCAGGAGGATGCCTATACGAGTTGTATTTTTTTTTTTTTTTTGGTTTTTCGAGACAGGGTTTCTCTGTGGTTTTGGAGCCTGTCCTGGAACTAGCTCTGTAGACCAGGCTGGTCTCGAACTCACAGAGATCCGCCTGCCTCTGCCTCCCGAGTGCTGGGATTAAAGGCGTGCGCCACCACCGCCCGGCGAGTTGTATATTTTTATCATTACCTAATTTCCATCACTTCCAAAGACGTCCCATACCTACTAGTGACCAGGTTTGATTCCTGAATCCCCCTTGCCAACCACGAATCCATTTTCTGTCTCTATGGGTTTGCCTATTGTGGGCATTTTATATAAGCATAATTATATACTATGTGATGTTTCATGTTTGACATTTTCACAGAGCATTATGAATCCAAGGTTTATCCGTGCATCAATACAGCCTTCCCTTTGATGGCAGAAGAACGTTATTATGTGGATATGTCATATTTTATTTGTCTTTTATCGTCTGATGAGACATGGGGGTGTTTTCCCTTTTTGTGAATGTTTATAGGTATCCATGTGCAGGTATTTGGTCAGACATAAATTTTCAGTTTACTCGAGTATATATTTAGGAGTTACTGGGACATAAGTGTGGGGAGTAGAGAAAGCCCTGCGGGAATGTGTAAGGAATTCATGAAGGCCTGAGTGAATGTGTGTTGTTGACATGAGCACAGCCATATCAAGGATCTCAGTGCCTCAGACCCATGAGAGTGACAAAGCCTTCCATAGATCAGCTCAGAGGCAAGGACCAAATTTTCCTTTTGAACAATTGACCAATGTGTGCAAAAACCAGCAACTGCAGCTTCCTCCTGATCACCCACCAAGACCTCCTCATAGTGCATACAACACATAATAAATGTGCTAAAGTTTTGGGCTGTGGGGTAGTTGATATTTTTACTTTCTTGTTCTAAAGCAGAAATGTTTTTAATTTTCACAGTGTGTCATTAGCCTGTTTTTTTCTGTTTATATGTTATGTGTTATATGTAGGAAACCATTGTCGAATGCACAGTCACGGACATTTGCATCTAATTTTCTTCTAGGAGTTTACAATTTTAGTTCTTAAGTTTAGACTTTTTTTCTTTTTTAGCACATAAGGTATTATGTTCAATCTCATTATTTTGTATGAAAAACTTCATTCTTTGACTTTTGAACTAGGGTCAAAAGTGGAGGTCAAAGAGTTCTAAGTATGTCACAATATGAATTTACTTCCCTTTCAGAGATCATGGGCTTCATGGAATGAGATCTACTACAGGAACTGCCCATATCCAACCACAAGACTCTGGCTCCATGAGCAAGAGAGGGCGAGTGAGGAAAATGTGTTTGGAATCTTCAGGAGTACGGTCTTCATAGTGAGTGGTTCAAGGGATGAGGCTTCAGTGTGCCTGGTGTTCCGGCCCCGGATGATGTATCTGCTAAGGCTGGGACTTGCTGACCTGGTAAGGAGAAGATAATTGAGGCAATATGATCACGTGGAAAGGAGGGCTGGCAGGACCGGCTGGTCAAGGCTCACGGTTGCAGAGCATATCTTGGTTTTAGCCATCTCTCTCGCTGGCACACTCTTAAGAGGGATTGTGGCAAAGGGAACCCCAGCAGCAAGAGACATGTGCTGGTGTCTAAGCTACTGAGTCACAGTAGGTCTTCTAAGTCAGGCTAAGTGCAGTGGGGTGCCCATGGCTTCCTGCAGAATGCACACATGCCCATGGTGAGGTCAACTGGGAGAAACACTTCCTGTTCCTTGCAACTGACTTTATGTGCTTCAGTAACGTAAATGCATGACATCAGCTGTCTTTGAACTTCAGAATGAAGGAGTTAGAAATTGTGGGTTTGGGAGGCTGGAGAGATGGCTCAGTGATTAAGAGCACTGGCTGCAGCTGGGCGGTGGTGGCACATGCCTTTACCCAACACTTGGAAGGCAGAGGCAGGTGAATCTCTGTGAGTTCAAGACTAGCCTAGTCTACATAGCAAGTTCCAGGACACTGAATCAAGCCTGCCGCTGCAAATTAAAGCATGCTTAGAATGATTCAAACCACTGCCAATCATATTTTCCTCATCTATATCCTGGTTAAAGGCTTCCCTAGCTATTACAGGTCATAAACACATGTTAAATGTATAGCATAGGCTACCCGACGGAAACACTTCATTTCAGTTGTCCTGGTCACTACCAAAGTTAGGTTAAGTTAGAAGAAAGCTTGCCTAGATTGCACAAAGCCCTGAGTTTGATCCTCCTAACACTGCATGAACTAGATTTGGTGGCATACACCTGTAATCCCAGAACTTGGGATGGGGATGAAGGAGGATCAGAAGTTCAAGGTCATACTGGAGACTGTCCCCCACCTAAAAAAAAAAAAGACTAAGAGTTGCACATTCTCAAATTGGTGGGTTTTTTTGTTTGTTTGTTTGTTTCTGTTTTTGTTTTTATATTCCTGGGTAGAACAGGCCATTCCTATATACTCCTACTGCTTATACAACATTAAAATGGTTTAGAACAGAGCTTCTTGTGACAATGCATTCTCTGCTCAGGATAACCTGCAAACATCTTAAGGCTCCTGTGTTGGAAAAGGCAGACCAGACGAGCTCCTATCTTTCTACCTCGCCACCTTGTGTCACAGGCTTCAGTCCCCATGGAGATGGCTCAGAACCCCCATGAGCTGGCAGATCACACAGAGATCTGCTCTGAGGCAGTCATGTGTCAGCGTGCTCATTAAAGGACCCCAAATATGTTCTGAATCTGCTTCCCGAAGGCTTCGCTGGAAGAGTAAACGTGGAGCGGTTGCAGGCACCATGCCCGAGATTGCTCAACAGTTGGCTTAATTAAAGCTGCCGGGACACCTCTGGCTGGTGCTCCAGGCCCAGAACTGCGTGGCTCAGATGGGAATGGATGGGTGGCACACCTAAGATGATGAAAGGGTGAGGACACACGTGGCTTCCTTCCCTCCTGGGAGGGCCTCCCAAGAATCCCCAGTGACAGCATGTAATAAAGGGATTGGGTGAAGTCTCTGACCTTGTTTTGTCTGAAGCTCAGTCTCAGAGATTCGTAACAGAAACAGGAGGCTTGGTGACATGCTGGAAAGAAGTTAAATATTACTTAAATTGTTTTTTACCATGTTAATTTTGCGGATATATTTGCTTAAAATCACTAAGTTTCTAGGCCACTTTCAGGTAGCTGATGGAAAACAACACCTTTCTAGCAAGAGACCCAATAGATGGGTGTAGTAGTGTACACTTGTAATTCTAGCACTCCAAAGGCTGAGGCAGGAGGATAGTGAATTTCAGACCAACCTTGGCTACTTTGCAACTTCTCAGGCTGGCCTGAATTACATAGTGGGTCCCAGGTCAGCCTGGGTTACATGCTGCAACTCTGTATCAAAAACAAAAGAAAATAAAAAAGACAGTGTGGTGGTTTGAATAAGAATAAGAATGGACTTCCTTGGGCTTGCATGTTTGAATGTTTGGTTTCTAGTTAATGGAACTATTTGGGAAGGGTTAAAAAGTGTGGCATTGTTGAAGGAGGTATGCTGCTGGGAGTGGATTTGTGATTCCAAAGACTATACCAAACCCAGTCTCTCTCTCTTTTTCTTCCTTTCTCTCTCTCTCTCCTCACAACTTGCAGATCAGATGTAAGCTCTCCCAGCACCATGCTTGCTTGCCTACCTCCATGCTCTTGCCATGATGACCATAGACTAACCCCTTGGAACTGTAAACAAGCCCCCAATTAAATGGTTTATTTTACAAGTTTCCTTGGTCATGATGTTTCATCGCAGCAATAGAACAGCAACTAAGTCAGACAGGCTTACAATTTCTAACCAACCCCATCAACTTTTCTTTATCTAGAAACAGGGTTGTTTCATACCTAGTCACTAGCCCACCAATCACAGGCTTAGCCAAAACAAAGGTGTGGATTACCCCAAGTGGAAACCAATCAATGCACCCACTGTTATGCACCATTTTATAACTGGAATTATCTCTAACCTGGTAGCTTATAAAACCTTTAGCTGATCCTACACTGTCAGAAATGGTATAGGAGCAGCAAGTTTGATATTTGTTTGTTCATGGCAAAGGGGACTCCATCCCCTTTGGTAAATTTGGTAATTTTTTTTTGCTGATGGTATTAAAAATCATTGGCTTTCCCAAGACAGTATTGTGACTTCCTATCTTGAGCCCCACACTGTTCTTTGGCAGCAACTTGAACCTCCCCAGCTTCCTCTGCCATGGTGGGAGGCACGGCAACTTTGCTCATCTGGCCCGGGTTCTACCATCTTTGGTCTACTTGTGACTCCTGACCTGGGTAAATATTATTTATGTTTGCACCATTTCCTAGGAGGAGGGGTTTGCTGGAAATAATGTTATTCTAAAGCAATTAGCTGGAGGTAATAGAAGGAAAGCAAACCAGAAGAAGAAAGAACCTGGGAAAAGCCATTATGCAAATGTGAGACTGTTCACAGTAATCCAGAACCATCTGCCTTGAAGAAATCGTGTCAGCTCAGGGGGTGTGGAACTTGTCTGCCAGCTTGAGTTGTTTGATCCCTCTTTGCTGTTGATCTCAGGACGGTGTGGGTACCGATACTTCCCCAGAACTCCCTCGCTAGAAGTCACTCTGTCCTCTTCTCCAGTACTAGGAGGTCTTCACTCTAGAAATCCAGGAGCCACCATATCCATCATGGTGCCAAGCCTCTCTGAACTCTCTGAACTTGGAGGAATGATGAAATGCCCACCATTAGAGGGGAGACAGTTCTCTTACAGGAGTAGTGGGCAAGAGGAGAGGCAGTGCCTCTCCCCTGGCCCCTGTGCCCCCAGGACACCGTGAGTTCCTAGTTGTTCAGTCGGTTACTAATATGTGATGCACTTGTGGCTACCCGGAAAAACAGATGAAGCAAAACATACATATAACCACATACGTAGAGGAGGTAGTCCTTGAAAATACAGAACAATGGCCATACACCTAGATAGTAACCTCTTTTTTTTTATTAGAAGCTTTATTGAGATCTGATTTTTATACTACAGAATCACCTGTTTCAAACACAAAATGTGGACATGGGAAAGTAATTCAGATGGGAAGATTCCTTGCTCAGTGTGAGGGCTCAGTATTGAATCCTTACTGCCCATTAAAAGCCAGAATGGTTGTTTGTGTTTGTAACACAGACACTGTGGCTGCAGATACAGGTAGATCTCAAGAACTCTTTAGTAACCCAACCTAACCAAAACAGCAATATTTCAGTTCAGCGAGAAAGCCTGTCTTAGGCTGGTAAAGTAGACAGCAATAAAGAAAGATGTCCATTGTCCTGATTTGGGTTCCACACACATGTGTACGAGCACACACACATACACACACGGCTCCTCCAATAACATTCAGGGAGGGAGAATGGCATATGCCCAGGGAGTGAACTGAAAATTTGATACATTGCCAGGAGGGTAAGCCTGGAGCATATATGCGGGGACACTGATGGAAGTCAGTCTGGAAAGCAGGTAAAAACGTCATAAACGGGCCTTGTAGGATAGGCTAAGACCCTTAGATTTGCCATTTTGTTTTAATTTTTGTTGAAGCCAGGTGAATCCAAAACCTCATATTTATCATTTAAAAATAATGCATGGCCTGGCGGAGAGAAGCGGGACGAGAGCTGCAGCAGCGGCTTAGGTATGGGGTCGTGGTCACTGAGGACGGAAGAGCACATGGTTGCTGAATAATGGTATGGTCTCAGCCTGCCGGGAAGCTGGGGTTACCATCAGGCCCACCTTGCCCTGCCATTACCCCTTGACCCATGCTGCCAATTGGCCCACAAGCACCCAGCTGCGGCCCAGCGCTGCTCAGCACTACCCTGGGGCTGCAAGAACAAAGATCATGCTCAGAGATCCAGTGGCGTCCAGACAGCAGCCTGGAGCGTGTGCTGGTTCTGTCCCTGAACACGCAGCCCAACCGAATGAGCATCCTGAATCTGAGCAACAAACAAGATATGCGAGATGAAATTTTGTTCATGTTCTGTATCAGGCCTCCTCCAAAGACTTCCATAGACCGTGCTGGCTGTGAGGACCGTGCTGATGTCCATGAACAGGGCTTGCAGAAGACCTTGTTGATGTCTGTGGATCGTGCTTCCAAAGGAGTCCGTGTTCGTGTCCATGCCTATGGTCCATGCTGCCAATGGAAACCACATTGAAGTCCATGATCCATGCTGCCGTTGACTGCTATGGGCGAGGAAGCTTCTTTTGCAGTGGTAATGATGATTGCGTGCTCATAATTGAGAATGAGAGACACTGAAGGCTCCTGTGACGATCTCTCCTGACACACGCAAAAAGAAAACAGTCCGGACAGGAAACTACTGAAGAGAGTTCTTAAAATCTGATGAAGATGCAGAAGTGGTAGCTCTTTACCGTTGATGGCTTCTGGGCACAGGTCGTGGGGGTGAGGAAGGATTTAGTTGTCTTTAAGGGGCTGGCTACCAGGAGTTTGTTCATGCTTCAATGAATATACAGGGGACGCAAATTGACTTAGTGTATTTTTTTTCATTCTGTTTTTGGGGAGATTGCAAGGATGGGAAGGTGGACTGGGAGAAAAGAGAAGCAAGTGTAATCTGGATGCATTGTATGACATTCGTGGTTAATTAATAAAAATATTACGTTGGGGAAAATATCTCAACTCTACAGTTTGGCGATTCTCACTCAGGTTATATAGTTACGCAGCCATCATGACGTTCTAGTTATTCCTCAGTTCCATTATCCCTACAGAAACAACATGTCTGTCCATTTACTGTCTCACCACATTCTCACCTGCAGTGGCTTCTGGTCCACTTGCTGTCTAGCCGTGCATATTCCAGACATTTCTACCACAGAAATGATGTAATTCTCTGACTGTGACGTCTTCTACGTGTATACTGTGCACATGCCGCTACTCCATTCCTTGTTATGGTCACACCAGTGTTTGAACATTCCACATTTGCTAATCCATTCGTCTGCTGATGGGGGTGGAGTTTGTTTCATGTTCTGTTTATTGTGAATGGTGCTTCTATGAACATTCATGGACAGCAATTTTAATTCAAAGTCTTCATCAGAAAGCACACCCATCACTTCTGACACCTTTATCACGTCTGTCTGACGCTTGTTTATGAAGATTTACATATCCCACCGAGTCCCACTATTTGACCCTCTTTCTTTCTCAGGATTCAATCGTTGCTAATTGATTTCCTTTCTCATTCTTTTGCAACAGAACCAACCTGCCTGTCCACTCTTCACAATGCCTTACAAAATCTACCATGTCCCTGTGCAGAGCGTCTGATTTCAGATGCCTTCCCCCTGTCAGAATGTTGCCATCAATCAACACCTTCTGCCTGTCCTGGGAAGCATAGTGCAAAGACCCGTCTCCTGGATGTGGAGCCACAAAGTAAGGGTTTCATTCTTCGTGGTTTTTAGGTATAAAAGCCAGAATACAGATAGGGATAGCCATTAAATAAAACCAGCCAGATCTTCTCTGTTTTGTAGATAACTAGGCAGATGAACTTGCTCAGAAATGATGGTTGGGGGCAGAAAATTAAATGTTAGGTTTTGGTTTATTATTATTATCATTAATTCTTATTATTATTGATGACGATGAAGATTGAGCACAGGACTTTGTACATGTTAGGCAAATACTCTACCATTGAGCTGCTTCTCTATGATCTGCAAGATTTTGTTTTATTTAAATTTAAATATGCCCGTGTGTTGCTCAGGCTGACTGCTCCGCTCCACTGGCCCTCCCACTTCATCTTCTCCCATGAGGGGTCTGCAGGTGTGTACCCCAGGGCCCGGCTTTCAATGCTGCTGTAGAAAGGGAAAACATTGTTTAATGCTTAAGTCTGAAATGCACCTCGTTAGACAGTATTTCTGTAAACTCGTCTAGATACTTCCTCGTTTATTTAGACCACATGGCAGGACACATTTCCGTCCTGTGTTTCCCCCCAGTGAAAGATAAAATGTCTGCAGTTTCTAATGAAGACCTAGTAGGTAATCAATCTCTGGCAGGCAAACACTTTGACGCTTCTGGAGATTGAACACAATGACTGAAGAAAAAAGTGGCTGCTTAACAACTCTGTACACGAAACACACCGAAGCATTAAACTTCCTCAAAAGCAAAATCACCAATAATTTTCCTTGGAAGAATTCTTTAAAGTTCTCTAAACCAAACATTCAGTTCTGTCCACAGTCTCAGGGGTAAAACCGTGAGGCTCCCCAGCTGTGAGAAAGGAAGGAGCTGGACACACAGACACAACTCTGGAAGTTGAGGAAGAGCCTGTGGGTAAGCTTCAGCCTATCTGGGATGTCTTCTCCAGGTCATCCCCACTCCCCATAGAGTCAGTGGACATGTTCCAGAAAACAATTTTTTTCAGCAATTTGCCAGATCCTAGTTCCTCCCATTTAAAAGGACATGGTGTCTCCAAACCTCTTAGGTCTTTAATTAGCTCCTTCAAGGGATGGAGTTGGACTTTAACAGAGTGAGTTTCTTCTTTCCAGAGTTTCTGCATGGTACAAAATCATGAGTTACTCCAAGGGAAAGAGTGAAGTCTAATTTTTACATATAGTCTCACCCTATTGTTCATCATTTGTGGCCAGAGATATCTGCACCTGGCCCCTCATCTGATCAAACAATGGTTTACCAGAGGAATTTAATCCCTCTCAATTACAACCTAAAGGTTGTAGAATCCTCTAGTCTGGAATCAGAAAACACAACATCATGACTGTGCAAGGAAGAACTCAACTCTGTCTCTTAGAGAGATTTTTCTCACTGATGCCGCCCAATGACCGGACCCATCTGTTGACCCGAATCCCTCTTTAGCGGTTCCCCGCGTATCGTGTTGTTTAAAATCTACTTTTGTATGTCACAGACGTGCTTGGGTTGCTTCGTCTCCATCTGAGTTGATGGACACAGTTCAGCCCCAGCTGTGACACCGCCTGGATGCATAGCTGCTTTGTGGCTGTGCCTCATGGGCTCGTGTGTGGAGTAACTTAGAGGACCACAGGAGCTGTGTTTCTTTGTGATGTGGGGGTGATGAGGTTCCCTTCTAAGAAATCTTTATAATTTGTCAAATTATATTTTCCACGTCTTTCTCATTTTCCCCTCATCACATCCTTGTTTAGAACAGCAGCCTTTCTAGGGCAATTGGTATGGACAGCATAGGAACAAACAAATTTTTTTTAAAAAGAAAGGTTCTATTTATCAAAATGTTTGTTCACTTTACATCTTAAAAATCTATCTATCAATCATCTATCTATCATCTATCTTTCTATCATCTATCTAACTATCCATCCATCCATCCATCCATCCATCCATCCATCCATCCATCCATCATCTATCTATCTTTGTGTATGTGTGCATGACATGTATTTGTGGGCATGCATCCACAGTACATGTGTGGAGGTCAGAGAACAACTTTCAGAAGTGAGCTCTCTCTTTCCACTCAACTTCTGAGAGCTTAAAGCCATATAACAAGAGCATTTGGGCCAAATATTTCAAAGTTTTGCTTGACTGAGCTATTCAATCTCCTTAAAAGAATTGGCTTTTCAGCCGGGCAGATGGTGGCGCACGCCTTTAATCCCAGCACTCGGGAGGCAGAGGCAGGTGGATCTCTGTGAGTTCGAGACCAGCCTGGTCTACAGAGCTAGTTCCAGGACAGGCTCCAAAACCACAGAGAAACCCTGTCTCGAAAAAAACAAAACAAAAAAAAAAAGAATTGGCTTTTCATGATTATTCCTCAATAGCTTAGACTTCAGAAATAAACTTCAGTATAGTATAGACCATGTCATAACTGGAGCTGCATTTTTGGTCAAATGTGTGTACTATTAGGCTTGTTACTATGACAAAATTCCTGGTAAGTAGCTGTTTAAGGTTTGCTCTGGCTTATGGTTTTAGGGGATACATTCCATCATGGCTGGGAAGGCTTGCAGTGGGAGCAGGAAGTCAGGCAGACACATTGTAATCAAGAAATAGAAAATGATCTGGAAGTGGGGCCAAGCCCTCAAGCCTCAAGGTTTAGCCATCAACGACCCAGTTCTTCAAGTGAAGCTCCACCTGCTAAAGGTTCCACAACCTTCCAAAACATCACCACTGGCTGAGGAACAAGTGTTCAGACACATGAACCTGCGCTGGACATTTCCCATACAGACCACAACAGTCTGCAATAAATGGGGAGTGTCCTCCCCAAAGCCAGCGTGACACCTGAGCTGAGATGGGGAGTGGTGGAGCTTGTGAATTTCCTATGGGTCCCATGCTGTTACCCAAGGGAATAGCCAAATATCAAGTGGCCTCTACTTAGGATGCTTAGGAGAGACTAGCATGAGCTCAGGAAGCCAAGGGGAGCTGGGGACTAGCAAAGGTATAAAGCTTTGAAACCCCATGCTCCCACAAACCTCGTGTAGCTCAGGTGGCCAAAGCTCAGGCATGAGCAATCAATACGTCAAGTCTGCTTTTTCTTCGCCCTCTAAGTTCTTCAGGGTACTTCCTTGGTTTCATTGATTTTGCAATTCTGGTTCCTTTAGGAAATTTCACAACTTACCAAAGTCCTTGTTAAATAAACTAGTCTCGATAAAAAGCTATTGACGGAATCATTGCTTCCTAACGGCTCCCAGATCAGACAGAGGTGTATGAACTCTTATTCTCACCAGGGTTTGTCACTCACTGCACAGATTCACTTTGGGAAGACACAGGTTGTCATGCATTTATTTTGTTTCGAGAACTCTGGGAACGTTTTACTTCTGATCTAGGGAGTTTGACCATTCCCTGACTTACCCGTGCTTCAGAAAAGGGGCTGTGGATTCATCTTGTAAAGCACTCTCGTAGTTTGCAGACTATGAAAAGTCAATGAATAGCTGAAAGTCCACGTGACGTGGCACATCTTTTCTCTCGACCCAGTAGACAAAGATCTAGTTGAATATGACCATCTATCAACTGTCCCCAAACTAAGCATAAGCTTTAATGACAGTCAGGCTGTGGGGCAGCATCACGTAGCTGACAGTCATTTCTAGGGAAAACTCCCCAATGAAAATTTATAAAAATTTATTTATTGTGCATGTGTGTGTGGGGGGGCAAATTTGTGCCATGGCTTGCATGTGGAGATCAGAGGGCAACTTGAGGGTGTTGGTTCCCTCCTTCCTCTGTGTGAGTCCCAGGGTTGGAACTCAGGTCGTCACACTTGGTGGCAGTCACTTTCACTCACTGAGCCAGCTCATTGGCCCCAGGCATTGTATTCTTTTGGTCATCATGAGCCGCACTTCAGGAAAAGATCACTTGCTACTCTGTCTCTCAGAGAGAGGCTCAGCCCCTCTTTTCCCTTCAGCCTTTGCTCCCCAGAGTCTCATGGGATGTGTCCCTGGGTTAGTTCAAGGCAGGAGTCCAGGTTTTCTGAGCAGAGACAAAAGAATGCTTATTTTACCTAAAGAAAATATTCCAAAAAAAAAAGAAAATATCCCCCCTCCCTTGTGCCAGCTACTATGTGTATGAGTGTGTGCGTGCATGTGTGTGTGTGTGTTCGTTCATTCATTCCAAGTATCCTTTTTAGGATTAGCACTTGGCTAGTTGTTCCCCCAGGAGAAGTGACTAAAGAAAGTAGGCTCATCTTGTTCTGTTAATTTGAGACAGAGACTCACTGTATGGTCCGCGCTGGCCTCACCCTTTCTATTAGCATAGGCTAACCTTAATCTTGTCGTGTTTCTGTCTCATCATCTACTGTGCCAGAATTACAGACGGTGCGGTGCCACCCACGAGACTTGAAAGCAGGTTCATCTCAAAGCAAGAGTGATTGAGATGAACTCTTAGGCAGAGCTTTATCCTGCAAGATTCTGGCCTCCCTCCTGCTTGTGGTGGCATTTCCTGCGTTACCTGCAGGTGGGAAGATGAATTGCTCCCTGCTTCTGTCGGCTTCTGGCGTACAGCTCTGTAATTTCTTTCTGGATATGGTTTCTATTTTTAGAACAGCAGAAAGATTTGATTTCAAAGACAGATAGAGCTGCCCATGGGCGAAGTCCTGGGGCAGGAGTTCTTAATATGAGGTCCCCCAGCTTTAACCGAAGGTAGAGGTCTGTGCATATCCATTTGAGAATGAATGTTTGCAGTCAACATCAATCTCCCAGGAGGGTTTGTGATTAAAACAAACCCTGAAGACAACCAGTAAAGAGTCATGGCTTCAAGTGAAGGGTATGTTAGGGCATGCAATGAACTAATTGATCCCGATATTTCAAGTCTAGGACAGATGAAGAAGACCATTGACCACCCTTGAATGGGAATCTTCCACTGACTTGGTCTTTCAAGAGTGGAGAAGTAGACTTGAAACTCCTACTTCATAGTGACAAAGGGTTAGATATTAACAAAGCAGTTTATTAGGATCTCACCTGGGGCTCCATCTGAAAGAAGGGAGCCATTTTGCTCATGGGCAGGAACTCTGAGCTTGACCCATATGGGCCTTAACAACCAACGGCTGGAGCTGGCCTGTAGACACCCTAGGGAGGAGACTGTGCCTGGCAGCCAAAGCCTGGCTCCCCTCCATCTCAGCTAGCTTCCTCAGTAGCTTCCTGGGGTCCAGTGCTATGACCTTCGACCTCACGTGACCCAGTGGCTAGGCTCCACATCTTTGCTGAGAGAGTGGGTACATTCCAGACCGGGGCAGTTCTCATTTCTTCTCCACACTGATCTTTATAAAAGAAAATTTATTTTATTTCTAATTCTGTGCTAGTGTGTGCATGAATGTATGTGTGTGTGTATGTGTGTGTGTGTGTGTGTGTGAGAGAGAGAGAGAGAGAGAGAGAGAATGAGAGAGAGAGAGAAATAGAGACAGAGAACAATAGAAGACCAATATTAATGACCATAACAGCAGAAAGCTCAGCGCCTGTTTTCCCTGTCTGGAAGGAAAATTCCATTCTGAGTCACCAGCAGGCAGCTCTGGGCTTGCTCCCACCTCACAAGCTGGGACTCTCCAGGCTCTTCCTCCCCCACTGGCTGCCTGAAGCTGCTGGAGGCCACGGGCCTTCATACTGACCTAGAGCCTCTCTTTCCAACTCCTGTCTCTGTCTCCATTGTCACATTATCGCCCCTCGTCAGCATCCTGTCAGCTGCCTTCCAATTCTCTCTCTCTGTGGCCCCAAACCTCTCTAATGCAGAACAAAATTTTCCCCATTCTACATCAAGAAGCTGAGTCCTCTGGTTCAGCCCCTCGTGTCGTGGGGTAGAGCCAACGGAACATACAAAAACCGCGAAGGTGCGTTTCCATTGGGCACACCCACGCATGCTCCAGTTGCTTCACAGCCCCCTCTGCTTGCCTTAGATAATGGAGTCCGGGGAGATGAGCTCTTTCTTTCCATTCTGAAGTGAAATCGTGCCGTAGTCCCTAGATCGGTGTGCTTATTTGGAATTCATGGTGAAATACCCAGGCAGTCATCAAAGTCTAACTCCTGCTGGGCTGGAATTGGAGTCCTCCAACTGAGTGATTTCAGCTCTGTCTACTGAAAATAATGATGTTTATTATGTGGCCTGAATGTGACTTGTGTACAGGACCACATCTCCTGGAGCCCACACCGGAGGCCGGTGGGTGAGAATGTGGGATACAGGAAGGGGCCGCAGGTGAGGCAGGGGGGTTCTTGAAAAATGTTTGTGGGTTTCTGAAACCCACACTCTTTATCCATGAGAGGAACCAGCAGCCTAGAGGCTTCAGAAATGGTGTGAGGAAGGAGAGAGGAGATGAGGGCTTGCAGGGAGGACATGGCCCACATTCATGTGGCTTCTCCATCACCCATCTCGACACCAGGACATGAAGACGCATTTCCCACTTTGAGAGATAATCCTCCTTTTTAATACTCCTGACAGGTGTCCAGCGGGTCCTTCTGGAGTGGCAATCTGTCTCTTTCTTCTGTTATGCAAATGTGCTCACCATCTTTTAGTCTTCAGAGAGGATCAGGAATGAGAGATGGCCCCTCCGCTGCAAGCTTCTGTCACAGCTGTCCTGAAAAGGCCCGTGGAGCATCTCAGAGGGACGGCTGGTGCGGAGCCTGCCTGTGGAGCATCTCAGAGGGATGGCTGGCGCAGAGCCTGCCCGTGGAGCATCTCAGAGGGACGGCTGGTGCCTACTATTCTCAGCCTCTTCCATGCTTGCATCCCTTGCCCTCAGAGGCCCCTTTTGCCTCTGTTGCTGAGGAGAACATACTGTCTCTTTGTACTTCTGAGCTCTCTGGCTTTTGATAATTGGCCTTTGCCCAGATCAGAAGCACTTAAAAAAGCTAGGCTGTCACACGAAGGTGGTGGCATAGGGCAGGTGCCAGTCCACCGTTTTATCCCCCACAGCATCTGTGCTGCTTCTTTCGAAGAAGAGACCAGGGGCCATGCTTGTTGCTCGGTGGTAGAGCCTGGCTCAGCACCATAGAGGTTCTGACACCAAAACCAACAAAATGATACCAAATTTCAATTGTATACACTTAGAGTATTTTGCTCAGAGCCAAATCATTGAAGAAAGATGCAGATTTTTTTTTTATTTTGAAGATTTGTGGGAAAGCCAGGAGGTTGGAAAAGAAGAGAGCTGCATGCTATATCACCAGAGCATTAAATTAATTATGTCTCTTGTACAAACCTGTCAATATTCCTCACATTAAAACCACACTCCTCTGCTGCTGTTATTGGTGATGTTAACCCATTGTGACACGGAGAGGAGAGGGAAGCGGGGGCTCTGCTGGGGATGGGTCATTCAAATGCACAGCAAACAGAGACAGGATGGCAAATGGCTTGGAAAAATGTGGCCTAAGGGGAGGGGAGGCTATTAAGGCAAGAGGCTGCAGCCCACCACTGTCTGCTGTGAGCAGCCTGTCTGTCCGGAATCAACACTGCAGGTTCTCAGGGTTAGGGGGAAGCCTCAGCAGCTCCTGGTCCCCATCCCCGACCCTTATGCCCTCCCCTCGCATCCCCATTCTGCTTGGTAACAGCCAAGCTGGGGAACTTACAGATGAGGGGACATTGTCATCTCTTAGCTGCCACCCTTTGGATGGGGGAAGGTAGGGGACTGGCGTGGTTCTCATTAGTGGCACCTCTAACAGCCGAGCATTAGGTAGGATCATATCGGATGGCTTTTTGTTTCTTTCTGGCTCTCTGGAGGATGTACTCAATCCCTGTCTCGAAACTCCCGATACCTGGTGTTCCCAGTGGGGTTTCTGACCTAGAGCTGACATTAACAGCATGTATACTCTTGTCACGGCCAGTGTGTGCTGTGGAGAAACAACTCAGTGTCATTTAAAACCTTAGGGAAGGTTAATATTCAGGAGGATGCCTATATGTTTTTCTTTGGGTTCTCCTTCTTATTTAGCTTCTCTAAGAACCTGAATTATAGGCTTAATGTCCTTTATTTATGGCTAGAAACCAAATATGAGTGAGTACATCCCATGTTCCTCTTTTTGGGTCTGGCTTACCTCACTCAGGATAGTAATGGGTTTTTGATCCTACTGCACCTATTGGCTTTGTGGGAGCCTAGGCAGTTTGGATGATCACCTTACTAGACCTGGATGGAGGTGGGTGATCCTTGGACTTCCCACAGGGCAGGGAACCCTGACTGCTCTTTGGGCTGACAAGGGAGGAGGACTTGATTGGGGGAGGGGGAGGGAAAGGAGAGGCGGCGGTGGGGAAGAGACAGAAATCTTTAATAAATAAAAAAAAAAGAAAAAAAATAAAACCTTAGGGAAAGCCCAAAACCCTACTTTATATCTGCTGGCTCACAGTACATACTCATTTTTTATTAGTGTATATTAATGGTACAAAACAATGAGGTTCAAGTGTGCGCATGCGTGCACACACATATGTTGGGAGCAGTGAGACCCCAGATCCTGAATTTCTTGTAATCCCCTGATCTGAGTGCCTACAGCTGCTCTGAGCACGAGACCTTCAGGAATTCCTGATGGCAGGAGAGTGGTTTCTGGTGGGTTTGGCTGGGGTATGGCTATCTCTATATAATCTGCCCCTGAACACAATAAAGGGGGCATTCTTGGGGAATTTAAGGATGACCCATGTCTCTCTGTCTGTGTGTGTCTGTGTATTTTAACCTCCAGCCCCCTTGCCCAAAGCTCGCGAACTGGTGCCAGCACACAGAGCGCAGACACAGGGCGCAGTGCGCGGCACACATACACATTTCTTTTCTTTCTAATTTTTTTTTTATTTTAGCTTAAAGAGAGGCTCTAAGGTATTCTAGGCTGGCATCCAAATTGCTGTATAGCCATGACTAACCTTGAGTTTCTGACCCTCCTGCCTCAACCTACCTAGTGCCGGAATTACAGGTATGATTATTTTATGTTGTACTGAGGCTTGAACTCAGGGCTTCATAAATGTTAGGTGATCGCTCTACCAACTCCCTTCTTTCTCAACCCTGGAATCCATACTTGTGACAAGAGGATTTCTGCACGTGTTCTTTGTGGAAGCATCCTCACTTGCTCACGTGGCCTATAAAGAACTCTGGCTAGTTCACTATTGTTTGGTGTTTGGCTTGGTGTCCTGGAATGTGAGTGCATCACCATTGCTGGGGACTAGGGAACTCACCCGGGTAACTAACTGACCTCCAATGTGATGGGAGTGTCATCAAGTAGCAAAGACTAGAAAGACAGATGAGCACTGTGAGGACATTCTCTAGAGGTAATGACTTTGGGGAGGAGCCTTAAGATACATCCCTAGAGTGGGAGACTGAGCTTCAGGAAGCTTTCAGGTCTATGTCAGGGAAGCCCAGCTCTTTGACTAAGAATTGACAAATTCTGTTCCTTGTGTATAGTTCCCAAATGCACATTGTCTGCAATTTCTCAGTTTCCAAAAAGATTAGCGACAGAAAAATTCCTTTAGATGTCAACTTTCCTAATAGGTCTTCTGTAGCCCAATAATAGGCTTTTCTGCCGATGCAGTAAGCCAGATCAAGCTTAACTGAAAAAAGCAAAAAGACTGGGTTTATTTGAACAAAGCAACTCCTGTCTGGGTGAGTTCTCTAGTCCCAGAGCTTGAGGCCAGAGAAGTCATGCACCCAAACTAAAGCAGGGAGGTTATACAGCCTGCAGGTGAGGGGTGATGACTTGTCCACCACAAGCTGGGTTTGTGCCCAAGTATGGTCAAAAGATGAGCACTTTAGGTGGGGACTTGGGCTACTGACAGCTTCAGGGATAGAGCTGCCACAGCTGCCAAGAATACCAAAGTGGGCTTTTTGCTGCCCTTTCTTTGTTGGGGATTCTCTGAGAGGGCAGGATTTGGAGAGAGAGGGATGGAGTTTCTCAGACTGTGTAGGATCTAGCTGGAGGCTCCAACTGAACATTCGCAAAGGCACAGGTCATCAGGAAAGTGGTAAGTTGACCTGTGGCTCACAAGCCAAGATAACATGCAGAAAAATGATCTGAGGTAGTGTCATTGAGGTGGGAAGTGAAAGGTGATTCTAGAACCCAGGGACAAAATGGGGGCCTGGAGGCAGACACAGATGACCATCACGACAACTCTAAGCGACTTACAGACCTGGCACCTTCACTCCACTAAGTCTAGTGATTGACAGTTAAACACACACTGTCCAGGGCACGGAAAGCAACGTAATTTAGCTGTGAGGAATACGGCATTTACAAACTATGTGCACTTGGTAAAGCTCCTTAGCCTTCGTCTCATTTTCCCATACGAAACAGAGATCTTGCATTGACCCTAAGATTGTTGAGAAAATGGATGAGAACATATTTGTGGCGGAAGTGACGTCCTCTTTCCAGCATCTATCAGGCCCACTGGCTCAGGAACTGTTGACAATAATTCTGTCTCCTCAATGATTTGTTGGTTGGGCAGACTGTGGTCCTTTACAATTAGACACAAACATAGAAGTAAGCAGTCTCCACTCTGTATCCTTCTATATCATCTGAGAAGATGGGTGAGGTGGGAGGAACTTGGGAATCCACTGATGCTGTTGACCTTTTGCACGAGTCAGTCCATGCGCCAGTCTGCTGTCTGGATTCCAGGGATCTAATTAGTCATGTGATCAGACGTAGTGCCTTATTGTCGAACGCCATTTGGACAAGGTTTTTGTTGTTGTTGCTGCTGCTGTTTTTGTGTCTTGCAGCTGAAACAACCCACACTATGAAAGCTGTATATAAAGTACTATCTCTCTATTCAGTCCCTAGCAAATACCATGTTCTTGAAAATTGTTAGTCATTATTATTATATATAAATACACTGTGCATACAGACCTAGCAAAGGGATTGCTCCCAGTTAGCTGTAACCAAGCAACAGAAAATCATTTTTCTCTTTTCCCTTCACCCTTAACCCCTACTTCATTTACAGAAAAAGATCACTAATAAAATCAACTTTTTTCTTTTTTTAAAATTGATTTTTATTGAGCGCTACATTTTTCTCTGCTCCCCTCCCTGCCTCTCCCCTCTTCTTCAACCCTCTCCCAAGTTCCCATGCTCCAAATTTACTCAGATCTTGTCTTCTTCTACTTCCTATGTAGATTAGATCTATGTAAATCTCTCTTAGGGTCCTCATTGTCAAGTCCAAATGGATCAAAGACCTCAACATAAAGCCAGCCACACTGAACCTTATAGAAGGGAAAATGGGAAGTACACTTGAATGCATTGGCACAGGAGACCACTTCCTAAATAGAACCCCAGCAGCATAGACACTGAGAGAAACAATTAATAAATGGGACCTCCTGAAACTGAAAACCTTCTGTAAAGCAAAGGACAAGGTCAACAAGACAAAACGACAGCCTACAGAATGGGAAAAGATCTTCACTAACCTCACATCAGACAGAGGTCTGATCTCCAAAATATACAAAGAACTCAAGAAATTGGTCATCAAAAGAACAAATAATCTAATTTAAAAAAAACAAACTTTTTTTTTCTTAAATGAGTTAGTAAACTCTATCAGCAGGATCTTCAGGCCATGCTCAGGACAGCTTCAGGCCTTCCTCTCTCCCTTGAGCTTGCTGTCTACACACAGGAAGAACGGTAGCATGGCCAACCTGAGGACAAAGGCTGAACACACATGGCATCCCCTTTGTTTATTTGTTTTCATTTCTAGAAGCTTCAAAAACACAGAAAAAGATAAAAATGCATTCATATATTGTACTCACTCCATTTTACTGAAATAAAAATCACAGGAAAAAAGACAGGGAAAATTCTAACTAATTCTCTCCAAAGACTGTGTTCAACCTGGTTTTTAAAACTTATTTTATTATATGCATTTGTGCTTTGTCCGCACGTATGCTTGAGTACCATGTGGATGTCTGGTGCCAAGGAGCCAGGAGAAGAGGGCATCAGATGCACTAGAACAGGATTTAGAGAGTTGTAAGCTGCCCCGTGGGAGCTAGGAATTGAACCTAGGTCCTCTGGAAGAGTAACAAGTACTCTTAACCAGTGAGCTATTTCTCCAGCATCTTCAACCTTGTTTTCATTCATATTCTTTGTTTTTATTATTTATTTATTTATTTATTTATTTATTTATTTATTTTTGGTTTTTCAAGATAGCTCTAACTGTCCTGGACTCGCTTTGCAGACCAGACTGGTCTTGAACTCACAGAAATTTACCTGCTTTTGTCTCCTGAATGCTGGGATCAAAGATATATACCACCATGCCCAGCTTTTCATTAACATTCTTATAGCCACTTTTTATTTATGAATCCATGAGAAGAATATATTAGCTCATCATCTGTGCTTTAAAAACTTACAAGCCGGGCGATGGTGGCGCACGCCTTTAATCCCAGCACTTGGGAGGCAGAGGCAGGTGGATCTCTGTGAGTTCGAGACCAGCCTGGTCTACAAGAGCGAGTTCCAGGACAGGCGCCAAAGCCACAGAGAAACCCTGTCTCGAAAAACCAAAAAAAAAAAAAAAAAAAAAAAACCATGGTAAGTTCTGTTCTGAAGGATATTTTTTTATTGGTTCTTTGTGAATTTCACATCATGCATCCTCATTCCATTCCATCTCCCCGTTCCTTCATATCCGCTCTCTGCCCTTGCAATCTCCCACCAAAATAAAATAGTTTAAAAGAAAAACCAAAACCCCAAACCTGACAAACTAACTAACATACAAAAAAAGAAAAAAAAGGTTTTGGCGTGTGTGGAGGCACAGTGAGACACACAGGAGGTGAAGGGTGACTTTTTTCATTGGTATCGCCTTTAGATTTTTCTCATGTTAATGCAGTGCATCAAGCTTATTATTTTTACTCAGTGTAAGGTTTCAACATGTATGTGTAGGAGTTCCCACTCATCCATCACGATCAATAAATACTTGGTTGTTTCCCCATAGTCTTCCCTTGTAAGCACGGCAACAGTGAACATCCTGTATTTGAGCCATCTTTGATCTGCACTCTGAAACCTTTGGATAGAGCCTAATGCATAAAACATAGGGCATATCATCACATAATTATCAATTTGTTGATCTTAGAGTCAAAAATGGAAGCAGGGAATCTTAATTAACTTCCCCCAGATTTGCAAGTAGGCTTGGTCTGTAGCATGAAGAATTGTCAGTTCAGCTTGGAGTGAATACATTTACTCAGGAAGATACGGCTAATAAGACAAGGCAGGAGGTGATAAGCATATAATTAGGGGTACCATCAGTGCAGTTAGAGCTTACACGGTGCGGCTTTGTGGCGAAGGGATCAGGAGGCAGAAGGCGTCTGGATCTTGATAATTAAGCAGGATTTCATCAGGCGACAGTGGGGGATAGTCAAGGCACGGTTAATAACATGAGCACAAGTAAAGAGGCAGAAGCACATATGTAATGAGCATAGTAAAAAAAAATGCCTTTTAGACATCTGAAAATAGCCTAGTCAGGATCCCCGCTACACTTACGGCTGCTCTGGATAGCCAGAACTCAGTGCCATCACTCACTCCGGATAACCAGACACAGTCCTAGAGTCCCAGGACACTCATTGGACAGGATACGAGCAGAGACCAAGAGCAGTTCTCTGCTTTCCACATCTGGAGAGAAACCACCCTGGTCTGCCCTGCAGCTGGTGAGTTTCCCCCAGGATTCTGACCTTCAAATCAGAGACTTCCGTTAGAGACTGGGGACCTGACCTTCAGCTAAGATACAGCACACAGGTGTGCAGCCCTGGGGAGACGGGCTTAGAGCGTGAGCCTTGCGTAGTGACCCTCGGCATGATAAAAATGTAACTTTTGTTGTACTAACTATGTGTTACTTACCTTCTTTCTGGTCAGTGTCAGGCAAAGGGAGGCACCTGGGCTCCCCATTGCTCTTTCTGCTCCAGGAAGAGTTACGCATCACAGATTCGGTCAGATTTTAGAACAATGACAAATCTGTGCTCTGACAGTGGGCCAGGACTATGGGATCTTTTCAGATGGTGCATTGGCTATGGCTCTTTCTTCCTTTTCTCTCTGGATAGCCAGCTGTGCAGGGCGGAGATGGCTTGGGCTTAAGGAAACCACCTTGCTCCTTTCTCTGTGATTACTGAACCTGGGTCCTCTGCCCACTACTCTTACGTTAGTGATGGGTGCTAAACTTGCAGTTGGGACTTGGAAGAGAAAAGGGCTGCTTGGTGCTCTGTTCTCTGCTCAAGCTCCACGGGCATCTTGTAGTCAATGCCCACCTAGAATGGTAGACAGCTGGCAGAGAGATTTGGGGTAGAAGTTACAAGCAATTGACCTTGAAGGATAGGTTTGGGTCAGATTGTGATGAATGTAGATGCCAGACTGATGGCCAAGGAGCACCGAGAACCAATGGTTGGTCTATGAAGTCCAGTCTCAGTTAAAAGGCAGCAAGTTTAGAGGCTATGGAAGAGATCCAATGTGCAACCAATTAAAACTCTATTTCTGAAAGAAGAATTAAAAAGAACTAAAAAAGAAAAAAATAGCTATGAGAATTTTTCAGACTTGCCAAATGATAGCTATAGAAAGAGGTGTAAAGATATTTGATTTTTAAGAATAATGATTAAATTTATGTGTATGGGTGTGTTTGCTTGATGTATGTCTGTGCACCTTGTACATGCTTGATATCTGCCGAGACCAGGAGACATCAGATCCCCTGGGACTAGTCTTACAGACCATTGTGAATACTGGGAATTGAATCCCGGTCCTCAGGAAGAGCAGTCAGTAGTCCTTCTGCGGTGTCTCGTCTCTAGCCCTGAGAAATATTTCAGTCCTTTCAGTTTGGATAGCAGATAGAAAAATAACCAAGGATGCCTGAGGCTCTTCGTGATTACATTTAAGCTGCTCAATTGCCAGTCACTCTCCACTAGGCTGTGAGTAATGCAAACCTGGGGCAGGTGGAGAGCCATGGAGTGATGCCCAGGGGAGAAGCGTCTGCAGTGCTGTCCAGAGCCACCCGGAATGGCTACCCTTAATCAGTGCAGATTGTGTTTGGAAAACTCACAACACTTTGCAATGTGGATGGATTCAGTCAATCCTCATAGCAAGCAATGAAGTGGGTCCCATTCCTAGTCCAATTTTGTCAATGAAGAAACTATAACTCAGAGAATTTTCATGCTTGGCTCAGGTCACAAAGCAGGTAAGTAGGCCATTGGCCATAGGCATTCAGGTACTCTGGCCTCAGAATTAGCTCCTAACTATGTTTCTTTAGCTTGATAATCAGGAAGCCTTGAAAATGAAACATGTATACTAGCTGCTGAAGATAACTGGTTGCCCTGGATGACATCAAAAGTTAAAAAAAATGTAGCTTTTTATAAATGAAATGATCAGAAGAAAATAATCCCTTCTTTTTCTTCCTGTTTTCCCCTACACCCCTTCCTTCTTTTCTTTCTTCTTTGACCACTTTCTTCTTCTTAACCTCCTCCTCTTCCTCTTAGTCCTTCTTCTTTTTGAGACTGGGTTTCATGTGGTCCTGCCTGACCTCAGACTTGCTGTGTAGCCAAGGTTGGCCTTGAAGTTCTGTTTCTCATGCTTCAGTCTCTCAGCATATTCTATGATCTCTTCTTTTGATAAACATAGGTAATGAGTTGAGAGAGGTTAAGAGAAGTTTTATCCTATTATTTCTTTGTCTGCAAAAGCTATTGAAATCCCTCCTTTTTGCTGCAAGCCTAGGGTATGATGGTGTTGTTGTGTAACAATTTCTTCCCAACTAAAACATTGCATCCATTGCCAGAATCAAGGAGACTGAGGCAGGAGGATCTTTGTGATTTAGAGGCCAGCCTAGTCTGCATAGAAAGTTCTGAATAAACCAGAGCTACATAGGAAGACTGTGTTTCAACAACAACAACAAAACAAAACATTCCACACCACAGAAGGTAAAGGAAGCATTAAGACTCAAGAATTAAACAACTTAGAAGGCTCAGGAAATCCCTGAAGCTTAGCAGATTCACAAGACCCCTCCCTCCCCAAGGTTATAGAAGCAGTAAGGACTTCTGAAGAGAAGTGACTCTCCAATTTGTCCAGTTGACTGCAAGTTGTGCAGAGTGACAGCTTTCATGGGTTTGTCACCTATGGTAGGATGGGCTTTCAGAGATGCTGCTACATTGTGACATCTGTATTTCTGTAACTCCTTACCTATACTCCTGTAAGTAACTCAATAAACTCATTGCCTCATGAAGTTGGACTTTGATGGTGTCATTGCTGTTGTCAGTCCCCCATGTGGGGTGAACAGATATTGTTCATGTCTTCCAAGAATAGTGTCAGAGAACAGATGGTCCCTTAGACTATACTCCACATACCTATTTTTTTTTTTTTGCCAATATCTCCCTATGTTCCTATCAACCCTATGAAACCTGAGGCCCTATGGGTTTGGCTGATGTGGGATTCCCCTCTGTATGCTGTGAATAACATTGGTTAATAAAAGAATTGCTTTGGGTCTATAGCAGATGCCATATCTTTAGCCAGTAAGCCACAGCCACGTGGAGATACACAGACTAATAGAAATGAGTTAAATTAATATGTAAGAGTTAGCCAATAAGAAGCTAGAGCTAATGGGCCAAGCAGTGATTTAAATAATATGGTTTCTGTGTGATTATTACATGAGTCTGGGTGGCTGGGAAACGAACAAGTAGCCTCCTTCCTACACTTGGTACTTCCTGATGCCCTTTAATGGGCTTAGCAACATAATGTTTTATCGAGTAAAAGAGCAAACAAAAAACTAGCTACTTCTCTGTGTGCAATGGGATGCTTCAAACCAAGCATGTGCAGAGAAGGCTTCCTACTGCTGATGGCATCCCATTTCGAGGATGAATTGAGCTAGGGGATTAGATGGGGGAAGGGTTTCTAAACAGAGGGGCTAGCTCATGCAAGAGCAGACTTAGTATTGGGGGAGCTGTCACCTGTCACTGTGTCTGTAGGAGAGGGAACAAGACAGGCCATGAAACTGAAGGGGCACCCAGGGAACACACCACCAAACTTTGTGCACCACAAGGAGGAGCTGGGTCTATGGTCTGAGGCCAGCAGGGAGTGGTGGATAAAGGAACAGGAGCTTCTGGTGGGAAGAACATGGTATCCTTTTCCCCATCCTTAGCCTCTGCAATGGGGACAAAGTTAGGGACCAGAGTCCTTAAGCACCACTAAGGGCAGCCATGGGGAAGTTAGAAGACTTCTCTAGAGTTTGAACTGGCACTCACAGCCCTGAGATTGGAAGCTCAGTGCCTTAGTAGATAGGAACCCAGAGAGAAGCTTTTATTCCCAGTTCAATAAAAACCATTAAATAAATGTTGGCTTGAGGTTAGGACAATAGTTCCAGTTTCTGAAGATGCTAAACATTCCACTATTTTACAGCAAGTATTTGTGCAAAGTAGAGTTCTCAGCATTGACAACTATAAAACCAAGATACTAATTGATTGTAAAAAAAAAAAAACCGAACATGCTCTATGAACTGAAGTATCAAAAATTCAGCCAAGTTTTAATGCTTTATGTGAAAATAAACAAGCACATTCATCCCATTAGCGTGCAGTTTTGCTTTCATATATATAGATTCTTAATTCTGAAATTTATTCAATTATGGAAACTGAAAAACCAGTCACTTAACAGAGGCAAGATAGACAGTGAAGAGACAAAGACACATACAATTCTGACCTCTGAGAAAGCCCAGATGAGTCAACAAGACAAAAAGGTGTGATGGCTCCAAGTTAGATTAGGGTAAACCTGGAAGGTCTGCAAGAAAGAGATAGGGATTCATTTGGGTCACTCAGCACAGTGGGATTGACCTGTGTGAAATGTGTCTCAGAGTGCTTAGGGAAAGGCAGAAATGAAGACTCTTGTATAGTTCACCCTGCTGTGGAGCTGTAGATGGTGATGGCGAGGAAAGGAGAACGGTGTGGGGGGTGGGAGTGCAGCAGAGGAGCGGCCACTGCAAGATGCGGTGGTGTGTCTTTGAGATAAAAAATTATGGGATAAACAGCTTCCTTTCCCGGGGAGAGAGACAGAGAGACAGAAACAGACAGAGGCACACAGACACACACAGAGAGACACACATACAGAGGGACAGAGATACAGAGAGAGAGAGAGAGAGAGAGAGAGAGAGAGAGAGGAGACAGAAACAGACAGAGACACACAGACACACACACACACAGACACACACAGAGGGAAAGAGAAACACACAGAGAGGTGGCACACAATGATAACTTGTGCAACTTGTGTGAGTTAATAATTGGAGTGACCACTATCTAACCCACTTTGTCCAGGACAACACTTTAGACTTCTATATGAGGACCATTCCAAATCACCTAGGACATGTTGGTCATCTTACACAAAGTGTACCCTCATTTTTGTGAAATATTTACCATATGACCATCATCCACATTAAGTCCCAGGAGATTCCTCTTGTCTACCAGTCAACATGCCTTTCCTAAGGCAACTACCTGTCATGGTTTGGACATGAAGTATCTTCTAAATGGTCCAATTATTGAATTGAAGAGTTGGTCCCAGAGGACGGTGCTGTTTGGGGACATTAGGATCTGGGGCCTAGCTGGCAAAATAAATCACTGGAGGCTTGTCCTTGCAAGTTTATCTTGTCCCAGATTTTTCTGCCTGTCTCTTTGCCATGAGCAAAGTAGTATCTGCCAGCATGATACTTTGCCCAGAGTCAGTGGCTCTAAGAAGTATGAATTGAACCCCCTGAAACCTGAGCTAAATTATTTTTCTCCCTTTTAAGTTGATCTGCCAGGTAATTGTCAGCAATGGAAAACTAAGATACTATTATTTTAAAAATCTTACCATAGAAGTATTGCTTGTTTTTGAGCTTTATAAAAAAGAATTACAAACTATTTTCTTTCAAGCTTATTTTTTTTTTAGCCATTCAGTTTTACATCTTAAGATGCTGCTATCATTTCTTTTCTGTTTCCTAAATGGCGCCACTTTTCCTTTCCTTTCATTTTACTTTCTGTTCACAGTGTTGGGAATTTGATGTCAGGTCTCAAATACACTAAGGAAAGTGTTCTTGCTTCCCCACATTCCCATCAGCACCCAGCATTCTTTGTCTCTTATATTCTGTCATACTTCTGAATGTGAAGTCATATTTGATCACTTTAATCTGTTTTTCCCTAATAACTAATGATGCTGAGAATCTTTGTTGGCCAGTCATAGATCTTTTGCTAAGTGTTGTCTATGCTTTCTGCCCATTTCAAAAGCTGGGTTGTTTGCTCTCCGTGGTTATTGAGCAACTTATACATCCTTGGTGGAGTCCTTTGTCAGACATGCATATTATAAATACTTTTTCTCAGTTTGCAACTTGCCTTTTATTTTATTTTTTTTTTAAAGGAATTACTTTTATTTTTATGTGTATATGTCTATGTATGCCATGGAGGCCCGAAGAAGGTGTTGGGTCCTCTGGAACTGGAGTTACAGGTGAATGTAACCTGGGTTCTGGGAACCAGACCCAGGTCCCTCTGGAAGAGCAGCAAGCTCTTTTTTTTTTTTTTTTGAGACAGGGTTTCTCTGTGGTTTTGGAGCCTGTCCTGGAACTAGCTCTGTAGACCAGGCTGGCCTCGAACTCACAGAGATCCGCCTGCCACTGCCTCCCGAGTGCTGGGATTAAAGGCGTGCGCCACCACCGCCCGGCAGCAAGCTCTCTTAACCACGGATCCATTTGTCTAACACTGTTATTTGCTTGAGAGTCTTTTGAGAAGCAAAAGGCAGAGCTCTAATTTAGAGATATAACTTATTATATTCCCCCATTATTAAATATTTTGTGTTCTGTTAGGAAATGATTGTTTAGCATATAGAAAATACTCATCTTCTTCTAGAAGCTTTATACTTTCTCTTTGCACTTAGATACATGATCTACTATAAATAAAATTTTATTATAATTTTCAAGAAATATTGAAATTCGCACGCCAACCCCAGAAGCTATCTGTTATTTCTACACAGTTTGTTTACAAGAGAATTACCATGGAGTTTAATACATGATCACACATGTGTGGATCTATTTTTAGCCTATTAGTCATCAGTATTTGTGCCGAAACTACAACCAACTGATTGTTATGGTTTTATTACTATAAATTACTATATTTATTACTATATATTACTTTGCTCGGGAAACCTATTACAGAATCTTTTTCTTTTTAAATTGTTAAGGCAACTTTGCATTTTCTATAAATTTTAACACTTTAGTAATTTAAAAAATCTCCTAGAGTTTCTATTGGAATTATATTTAATCTGATATTAACTTGTGAAAAATTAATATCCTAAAAATAATATTGTATCTTCAAACCCATCAATTTAATTGTCTTCATAGATGAAATTTTTAATCACTTTCATAGCAACTGATAGAATAAATGGGGAAAGGAATCATTAAGGATTCGAAAGTTTGAACAGCATAATTCAACATAATTGTCCTAATTGAATAATGAACCAGAAGAGTTGCTGAACATATTCATATTAAGTGCATTTAGGACATTCACCAAGTCCCATGTATCAGACTATGAAGCAGGGAGACATCACTACAGAGCCTACAGACACAAAAACAAAATAAGACTGTGTTCTAAGAATTGACTTCTCAGAAGACTGGTGTGTGTGTGTGTGTGTGTGTGTTTTGCTAGGATGGAACCCGGGGCCTTGCAGAAGTTGTAACAGTGTTTTACCATTGGGATTCATTTCCAGCCCCTAGAAGACTGACTTTTAAATAAGGAGAAACATGAACAAATTTTTATTTTAGAAAAACTACTCTGGCGGCAGCTTGGAGAATGATAGATGGATGCAGGGCCAGTCACTGAAGGTGTTATTTCACTGCAATAATTTAGCCAAATGTGATGGTGACCTAGGGAAATGGTGGCGAGTGGACTGAAGAAAAAGGCAAGCCAGGACTCAGCAATAAGCAACACTGCAGCGCAGGCACTGGATATAAGAGCAACACAGATATGGATCCCAGCTTACAAATAATGCTTACCTGTGATTTGTATCAGAGATGGAAGCTGTGTCCTCTAGTTTAGATACAACACAGCCAGATTATGGAGGAGTAACCTCTATTACAGGACTTATGTAGCCGGTGCATCTGATATCAGCACAAATATCCTTATATCTGCTTTTTTGAGCCACTGTGATGGCAAGGATCTTCCAGGCAGCAATTATTGATTTAAAAATTTATAAGATTAAGCTGAACCTTCATACATTTTTTTTTGGTTTGGCTCAATGTCATAGACATTAGAAGATGGCTATTTCAAGAAAATCAATATGCTTTCCTTTTAAAATGGAGGAGAGTTCTTTGTCACAGTGGCATATGTAATCTGTTAGGCACTGACACCGAGGTTTGACAAAGCAGCTTTCTCAAGATGCTTTATAATCACCTTTGTTGAAGCAAAAGATGTATGAGGCCTGGAGCTCTGGGCTCATCTAGTTTGCTTTTAATTGTGCCTCTGGAGCTATGGGATGCTGGAGCTGGAAAGGAAGGGCTCAAGACCAAGAGAGAAAGAGTAATTCATAGCTACCCAGCTACTTTTATATAGACCTGGGACTCCTATCTCTGCAGTCCACGTGCTGGGACCCTAGCACTCAGATAGGCATCTAGTTTTTTTCTGCTTCATATTTTAGGAACAATTTAACTTGAGTTTTGGGTCTTTAATCCAGCCTCAGCTCTGTAACATGGTTTCTATTGAAGGAGAGGAATGGCCTAAGGTATAAAAGGCAGAAGAGGTACTATTTGGGTTATTTCAAGATTTTGGGTAAGGAATTCCATCTACTTTAAATATCTAAAATATCTAAGATAAATGTTTTCATTCTATAAGAAAGGATGGTGTCTACAGAACAAATGTACCCAGGAAGAGAAACCTGAGTGCTTCAACTGATATGAACAGCCAAATACTGACCTTGAACATCTCCCGAGAGCACCTTTTATAGTCAGAAGGGAACGGAGCACACAAGGGTACCTGGAGTCTTAGGGGAAACTGGAGCTATTACCGAGCATGAAAGGCAAAGAGGTGGTGTGTGCTTTGGAGGTGGAAGCAGTGGTGAGGCAGGAGCAGACGTTTAGAGAGAGAATTATTCTATGATGTCATTGACTAGACTCTGCATCCCGAGGTGGCCACATCCTGATCCTGTACCTCTATTCTGAAACACTACCATCTTGAGTGCCAACAGCAAAGACAGGAGAAGGGAGTGTTATAAAGCTAGTGAGTATCCATCTAGCTGTGCTCCACAGAAGAACACCAAGACCGGCAGAACCAAGTCTGCCTACAGCTTCTGTGGTATGGTTGTTCACTACAGCTTCTGTGGTATGGTTGTTCAC
>JABTXL010009415.1:3173780-3212724 GCA_025134845.1 Neodon shergylaensis
GAGAGAGAGAGAGAGAGAGAGAGAGAGAGAGAGAGAGAGAGAGAGAGGTCTTGAAGATCAACCAGGAGTTCTCACACTAAGCTGATGAAGACGTTGTTAGGTGGGAGGCCCCAAAGGCCCAATGGGGGAAGCCTAGGCTCTGACCCAGGTCCTTAGTAAGTGAAGGCCTTGACCTCCAGTTTCTTTTCTGTAAACAGGACTGGAAGGGATCCCGTTTCTCCTCCGGACTCCCAGGGTCAGTATCCAGGAGTATTGCCAGCATCCAGCCAAGGTTAGTCTGTATCTGAGGAAGCTTCTGAGTGCTGGGGCCTTCAGCGTAGGTGATGGGACTGCTCTCATGTGCCTCCTACAGCCCAGCTCCTCACCCTACAAACCTCTTCCTTCCTGGGAGCAGGATCAGCTTGCCACCGAGACTGGGCACCTGAGCACAAGTGTGTACTGACATTTAGGCTCTAAAGGTCATCTCACTACTAGTCTGTTCAGCTGTGCCTCCTCATTGGGCCCACCCAGATGCTGTCCTGGGCCAGCACTAGTTCCCTAAACATTTGTTTTCTTTTTGTAATTCCCAGCAGACACATTTTCTCCCCAAAGCAGAACATTATTTTTAACATCAGCTGTGGTTCTCACAGTCTGTCACCTTCTGTCCCAGGCTTGTCCCCATTTGCTTGTCAGATTGTAGGGTCTGAGCCTCTTCAAGAGAAGGGCGGGTGGCAGCCTTGGCTGGATGTCTAGATTGTATCTCGTACACTCCCCTTGAATTCTGGAAGATGTTTTGCTGGTTTTCTGCACCAGGCCCACTTAGTGTTTGCTGGAAGGATTTGAGAAGCTGGGAGTCTCTGAGCTTTCAGTCAGCAAAAGCATCTGAGGAGATGCTGTCAGGGTTCCCTCCGGCTTCCGAAGCAAAGCAGCAAAGCTGGTCTCCCAGGCTCTGCAGAGTTTGCCAGCTGACGCTTGCTGCAGGGGGACTAGCCCATCAGTTGGGGGCCCCCTGTCATCTGAGGAGTGGTAGATTCTTGGTGGTGCAGCCCTAGTGCACGAGGTGATCCAGTGGCCAATCGGCCGGGCTTGATTATTTTATTCTCTGGTCTATTCCCTGTCATGAGAAAGAGAAGAGCCATGGCACAAAAACATTACCTAGAGGAGCATCATCAAAGTTAAGACGGTGTGTGTGTGTGTGTGTGTGTGTATGCACACACGTAGATGAGACTGTGTCTGTCCTGAGTGTGTGTTAGTTGTATCTGTACCAATGAGAGGATGCCTGCAATGTGTGTACCTTTCCTTTCAGGTTGATGGAATGTATCACAACATTCCCTTTGCCCACGCTCATATACTGGCAAGCCACGGACCCTCACTTGCACGTGCATGCCCATTTCCTACAGAGGAAGCACTACTTCTTTACGTGGTATATCAAATAGAGCCTCCCAGTGTCTCTAGTTCAGTGTCTGATTTCTATTAGGAGCCAGCTGAGAGTTGGGTATGGTGGCATACACTAATGCCACCACTTGGGAGCAAGAAACAGGTCAGTCTCTGAGATTTAGAAGAAAGTCCTGCATGCAGGGCAAAATGGTGGCATCTTTGGAAACTGGCTTCTGCATCCTTGGTCTCTGCATGGTGTTCTGAACCTCTGCTCCCTGTCCAAAATGTCAGAAAAATGGTGCTTAGGAAGCCAGTCATTTCTAACCTAGCGTGACTGTAAGCTGATGTTTTATATCTCCCAGAACACTTGTTTTGTTAGCCGTAGCTCTGATTTCTAAGTAGAGCCATTTTCCTTACAAGATAATAGCAAATTATTGCTCAGATAGGAGAGAACTTTCAGGTCTAAGAGTAGCGCCATCTTGCTCAGATGGGGCATGAATGCTTCCAAGGATGCTTGCTTATGCCGGAAACCTTTTCCTCCATGTTCCATCTTAGTAACCTGAACATTTACTGTACAGTGTTCACCATCTTTCTGTAAATATTAAATTACCTCTCTTGAAAACCACTGTTTCCAGAACAGGCTCCTAGGGTAGGGGCAGTGCAAATTCAGGAGACCTGAGTCTGTTGTTAAACGAGAAAGAGAAAGAGAGAGAGAGAGAGAGAGAGAGAGAGAGAGAGAGAGAGAGAGAGGCAAAAGAAAGTTTAAGATGGTAAACCTCACCAATATGAAGGCCTTGGTAGCATTTGAATTTCTGAAACACCATACCTTCCTTGAGGCCCATTGTGTCAGAGCCTTTGAGCACTGGGCCTGTAATTCGGGTACCTGCCACTAGAGGTGCAATGTTGCTTATTAGACTCCAACCAAGGAGTCCTACCCACTTTGACAGGAGGTACAGTTGAGTACTGGTAATTGATGACTTACAACAGGTGCTTATATGTTTCTGTGTATGCTAAGGCGGTGGCGGGGAAGAGACAGAAATCTTTAATAAATAAATAAATCAATTAAAAAAAAAGACCCTAGGCTCGGCCGACACCCCCTTTGCAACAAATTTGAGCTTCATCAGCTCCACACAAGGCACCTGGGAGTAGGCATCTGCTCCCTTAGAACCTTCCACTAATTGGAAGCTGGTTTAAGGAGCCCAAGAATCTGTTACTAATAATAAACCAAGTCATCTTCCTGATGCCATTTGGATAAGTTGGGTTTGCTTATATCCAGAAAAACAGTCTTCTGAAACCATCCTGGTCTTGGCCCGCCCAGCCTGGATGAGCACGTATTATAGCCCAGAGTGTCTGGAAGCTTTTTCTGAGTCATCCCATAGTCCAATCTGGCCTGATTAATCTCAGACTTCAGCATCATGGGTCACAGCATTCGTCTCCTTGGCAATGTCTGTGTGTCTCTTCTGGAGCAGCCGCATAACCAGGCCTGGCTCCTCCTGTCTTTCTGTGCTGGGAAGCAGCTCCAGTAGCAGATGTACAAAAAGATGCCAAGCCAGCACCACACATCTGAGCCTCAACAAAGCCCAGGAATGATCATGCTTGAAAGCATGGCCCTCAGGACTGCCTGGTCCTGGAGAAGAGAAAACAGAAGCACAGGCCAAGACGGAAGAACTTTTGTGGTTGAGCGGTTAAAAGCAGCAGAATACATCAATTTAGTTACTTACTGATGTATTTACGTATGGATTTACATATGTGCTGCCTTGATCCAGATCTTAGAGTTCCAAACATATTTTCAAAGTTTCAAATACTCATTGACCACCTGCTGTGTTCCAGGCATTTTGACCCAATCCAGATACAAGCATTGTCTTAGTAGAGTTGAGAGTCCCGTGGAGGAAACGAATTCTTACAATCAGTTCACACCAACAGTTTAGTGATCACACCAATAGCTCAGTGGTCACACCAGCTCACACCAACAGCTCGGTGGTCACACCAGCTCATACCAACAGCTCAGTGGTCACACCAGCTCACACCAATAGCTCAGTGGACACACCAAATCACACCAACAGCTCAGTGGTCACACCAGCTCACATCAACAGCTCAGTGGTCACACCAGCTCACACCAACAGCTCAGTGGTCTCACCCTCTGAGAAGCTCGACCAGGAAGAATGGTATGATGGCCAATCTTGATTGTCCATGGGTCAGACAGAGGAACACCTAGGAGGACAGTAAACTGTACTCTTGGGCGTGTCTTTGAGGAGGCTTTCATACTGAATTAGATCAGGGTTTTGACCTATGGATGGTTTAATCCAATGGTGGATCCAAAATTGTCATGAACTGTCAGGGCAGAAGGTGAGGCAGAGGGGACAGAGTTACTAAGGCTATGTCCTTAGGGCCTATGGCTTGTCTTAGCTCTTTCCAGTCACTGTCCTATGAGTCACCTGTAGTCCCTCCACCCAAGACCTTGGGCTATTTGTCCCCACAGAGGCGGTGTTTCTCTTTTAAGGAAGGGGGGAGGTGGTCACACTCTCTTGGGTGGTGAAGACCGAGTCACACGGTTTGAAGCAGTGTGTGTTTGGTCCCCAGCTTTCTAAGGACTCTGTAACTGGATTTACCATACCCTGTATTCACAAGTGTCTTTTCCCCCTTCCATATATTAATAAATCCTTGATGCCCTTTATTCAGACATACATGGATTTCTCTTACAGCCTCCTCTTCTGCACAAACTACACCGCCATGAGGGTCGGCCTCAAGCAACAGAACAGCAAATGGACTCAAACTGCAAGTCAAGTGAATCAATCCATCTTTCTTTCTTTAAGCCACTTACTTGGTCACAGCAACACTAAGCCAGTAGAGGAATGTGCTAGTGGACAGTGGTCACCAAAAGTTCAGTTTCCAGCAGGGTGATGAGGTCAGTTGCTGGCCACCACTAGTAAGAGCAGAAATGGACTTACCATTAAGTAAGCTGTATTAAAAATGTGAACACATAGAACACATATTTAGAGTTCATCACTTTCTTTTTTTTACAGTTTCTGCTGCGGAAGGTGGCTTTGTTCTTTTGTGTTTGTGTGGGTGACGGAAATCTAGAATGGTGGGTTCCTGCTTTCTGCTCCCAGCCTTGTCATGCTGGGACATCATGCTGGTAGCTCAACACTGGCCACAGTGGCTATGCTTATAACACAGAGAAGCAGCGAAGACTATGAATTAGTGCTGTCTTTGTCCCAAAGAGCCGGGGTGAAACATTTTCTAGCATAGCACCACCTGGGACCAATTAACGCGGAGCTGGGGGTTGAGCTGGAAACAGAAGATGTATGCAGGAAGGGGCGGGGCTAAGCATTTACCACTAGCTGTCTCCTCTCATTCTGATCTTGCTTTAGAAGCATAGCTACCATTGTGCCCTGGAAGCCACTTGCTCAACTATTCAATTGCATATCCCAGCCTCCTGAATGCTCAGCCACAGGATCCAGCTGCAGCCAATGACATGGGGGGGGGGGTGTTATGAGGTAAGCCCACCAGAGAACACGTACCAATAGTCATAAAGTCAGATAGAACGTCTGTATTGCTGGAACTCTCCCGAATTATGCAGCCCCAAGCCTCACTCTTGTCTTTTATGCACAAAAACCACATTCTGGTTGACAGACTTCAGTTAACAGGAACCTTTAGCGGGAAGCAGAACTACAAAGCCAGAAAGCAAGGTTACGCATTTAGGAACTTGCTTGCATCCTGGAACTATGGACCCGGTCTTTGATGGACCAGACTTTTGTATCCAGTTGGACAGGTATTGGGCCTTTGTGCTGGGTTTTAAGGTTATGATGGTACCTCCAACATGGTGCCAGTTGTGTGCTCAGGTCTGGGAGTCTGTTACAGGAGTGAAAAATCTGAGGATTTCCTGGATAAGCTACTTCTTGATGTGGGTACAGATCCTTACTCCACCTTTCTTTCTCTTTCTTTCTTTCTTTCTTTCTTTCTTTCTTTCTTTCTTTCTTTCTTTCTTTTCTTTCTTCTTCTCCTTCTCCTCCTCCTCCTTCTCCTCTTCCTCCTCCTCCTCCTTCTTCTCTGTTTCTTCCTTCCTCGTCTTCCTTATTCTTCCTTCTTCCTTCTTTCCTGGAATGATGGGCTGGAGGAGATATAGACATCTTGTGGCCATAAAAAGAACATATAGAAGAAGCATACCAAGAATAGCCAGGCCAGAGAGCAGGCCGGACAACTAGAGTCTCTCCCTATCTGAAAAGTAAACTGGTTTATGCAGACTATTCTTAGGTCTCTCTTCATGCATAACTGTAATTTTGATACTGTTATGAATTGCAATGTAAATACCTATGTTTTCTGGCAATCTTAGATGACTTCCGTAAAAGGGATACTTGAGTCCCCCCATAAGAGGTTGTGACCCCCCCAGATTGAAAACTGTTTACTAAGACCCAAAAGGCATCTTGAGAGGTGACTTTTGAGTGTATCTGGCAGGAAGCGGCAGGTGTTAGTCTTCAGCTGAATAGAGCATCTACTTTATGCTAAGGGAACAGGACGACACTGTTGCATCTCAGAGTCACAGCCTTGAGCACTTGACATTCCCTGCTTTAAAATGCCCGGACTTTGCTGGGTAAAAGGGAAGACTCTGGTGGGATGGCAGACGCAGGACCAGTATTGTGTCTCTACAGGTGTCAGCCTATGGATTATTCAGGAGTGATGTGGGCTTCCGACTAGCAGGCTGCAGAATGGATTCAGGTGGGAGCTGGCCAATCTGGCACCTAAGCTGCAGCCTTCCTTCCTTCCTGCCTCCCCCTATTTTAGCCCATGAATGGCTTTCAAATCATATTTCCAAATTCTCAGGTTCTGGCTAGAGTAGCCAGTTCTTTCATGCCTGCAGTGAAGCAGCTTTCCCAGGGAGGGGCCTTTTGAACTGAAGCAAAGCAATGAAGGGAAAAAAAAAAACCCACCAAAAACCTTTTAGCTGGTTGCTGGCATTCCATGTACCCTGCTTTCCTATTAGAGATGCTCGTTTCTATAGAAACTGCCTCGTCACTGTTGCGGACAGTGATGGCTAGACCCAGGCAGGCAGCTTCTTACAAAGCAAGCCTCCTACTGGCTTCTTCTTGGACACTGGGATCAGGAAATAAGAGGACCCTGGAGCCATCTGTGATGTTACATATGTCTCTCCACCTTCTCTCTCTTCTCTTCCCCTCTACCTCTCTCTCTTTCTCTTCTCTCTGTACAGCAAACAGGAAAGAATTCCAGCTGTGTAGAGCATTTCTCTATGTTGTCTTTCTAGTTTCTTTCTTATGTGAGGAAAGTTTGTCACCCCCACACACCTGAACACTGCCCCCCATACACACCTACACCCCCACACAGCTGAACACTGTCCCAATGCACACCTACACCCCCACACACCTAATACCCCCCCCAAGCTCTGCACCTGTGCAGAAAGCACAGAAGGGACTCATTTCGTGGATCTCTCTAAAATTCATGCTGTTTATGAAAATACAAGGCTTGCTCAGGCCAGCCTTCCCCAGGTCCCCTCAGGTCACTCTAAGAGAAGTTGGTGGGTGATGAAGGGTTTTGGGTACAAACCCTCTTACTGTCTTAGAGGGCAATACAAGGTCACACACAAGAGAAGGGTCTGTTCTCCATGAACATTTTTTTTTGTTTTTTTATGATGATGCTCTCCTCCTCCTTCACTGAAACACAGGTAGTCTGTGCCTTATAACGAGCAGGGCATCCTCTGATCGGGGCATTTATGAGCGGAGCCCTCGGGAGGTGTATCAGTACAATTCCAGGGTCCCCCTCAGATCTTCCAGAGAGAGCACTAGAAAAGGGCTTCCAGCACTGCTTTCTCCCCACAGAATTGGAGGTTGTCTCATTCTGCAATGGAATTTGGAAGGTTTTGGATAGTGTATGGACTCAGAAGTGAAGAGAGGAATTATGTTAGTGAAGGACTTCTAGATGTTCAAGAAGACCCTTGTCTATGTGGTGTTCGTGCCTGTGTCCCTGCAGGACAGTCTCTGGCTGGCAGCAGCTTCTGCTGCTGCACTCAGGACACAGTTGCCAGCACGCTCCTTGTCTCACGGTGTTCTTATAAGGCTGAGTCACCCTCCTGTGTCTGGCTCCCTGGCTTTGTACACAGCCAGACTTTCGTCTCTTTGTAAATTGAGTGCTGGCTGGCTGGGGACAAGCACAGACTTCAGATCACCCCAGGCCTCTGTGTGCGGGTGCCAGAGCCCTAGATGGAGGGAACCTGTGCCACAGATTATTCCACAGGGCAAAGTCCCCTCGTTGCTCTTTCTTTTGTGGGGACTCACGGCCTAATCACGCTTGTCGATTGGTCCAGATAAATTTTAGTGTCAGGTAACCCTTTCACATGCCTTTCCTGAACTATTATTTCAGACTATTAATGGAGTGCGTACCTTAGGATGGATGCTGTGCTGTTAAGTGTTCCTGTTTCCGGTTATGAAGCATAAGGCCTGTTCCACCCTTCTGTTTGACTGTTCCTTTTTGCTAGCTGTTGTTTGTTTTGTTGTATTTTGGTTTTGGAGGAGAGTGTTTCTTGCTTAATTAAAAAAAACTAGACAAACAAACAAACAAACAAAAACCCCAATGGCCTCTTTATATTATCTAGGCTGTTATTGAACTTAAAGTCCTCACCCTCTTGAGATTCTTTCTTTCTTTCTTTCTTTCTTTCTTTCTTTCTTTCTTTCTTTCTTTCTTTCTTTTTTTGAAACAGGGTTTCTCTGTGTAACAGTACTAGCTGTCTTGGAACTCAGTCTATAGACCAGTTTGCCCTCAGACTCACAGAGATTCACCTGCCTCTGCCTCTCTAGTGCTGAGATTAAAGGTGTGTGCCACCACCGCCCAATAACTCTCTTGAGTATTAATATAAAATCTTGGATTATTAGATCAATATGAACTTAGTATCCTTGATGCTGAGTCGGCAATGACAAGAATATCAGACATGTAGGAAAAGAACCCAAAAAACAGTCCTGCAGTGGTTCATTCTACATCATCACTATCAGGCTACTTAAATCCTACAACTAGAAGGCAAACATTTGCCATCAGGTAATAATAACCATGGGTAAGGCAGCATCCTGACGTCAGAATGGTACTGGGCCAAGCATGCCAGTGTGGAAAGGGACAGAGGTGAGTTAACAATTCTAGCACTTACTTGATCTGTCAGCTACTATTTGTGACACTCCCCAACCCGTTTTTAAAAATGTGGACAATGCCTCATGCTTTATCCAAAACTGTTATCTTCCAATGTTTGAACTGCTGTATGGCATCTATGAGCTATAAAACATTTTCAAAAGTGAAATACTGTGGTTATGTTTTATTTTCTAATAGGAGGTTCTATTTTAGGTTAATAAAAGCCCAGCTCCCAAAGTGGAGATTCTTATAGGTCACAAGAACTCATGCCCATGTTCTCTGAGCACAATCAGAAAGAAACTTGGTCACAGAGAGGAACAATTAAGGACCAGTACACAGTGAACAGCAGGCTCTACCTGGTTTGGTGGGTCTCACACTGAGTCATCCCAAGCAGGAGACTAGCTCACCACCATTAGAACAACCCAAGTGCAGGGCGATTTTATGTCAGGTAGAGCCTACGGAGCAGCGGGTCTCAACCTTCCTAATGCCGGGACCCTTTAACACAGTTCCTCAGGCTGTGCTGACGCCCAAACATAGGATGTGTTTCATTGCTACTTCGTAACTGTAATTTTGCTACTGTCACAAACTGTAATGTAAATATCTGATAAGCAAGATGTCTACTATATGACCCCAAGGAGGTGGAGACCAACAGAAGCAGAAACTCTCCTAAAGTGTCCCCCCCTTCCCCTGCCATCTTCCTCCTTGTCAGCAATATAGGAGGTGAGATGGCTCAGTAAGCCCTGGTGTTTGTCAGCCTGCACCTACCCATTCAGGTGGGCAAAATGTCTGCCTGCCCAGTGAGGAGCAGACCTACATCAGCCAATAAATGCAACCTTCTATGGGATATATGAAAGTGGACGGTTTTGCATCAGATAACACTTACTTGCTGAAGACAGACTGTGATCTTTTCATGGTTCCCCAGTTGCCACTCCCACCAACCCAGGATGGTCCTGGGACTTCTGTAGGCATGGCAAGGAGCTGGTCAGTTAAGGTCTTTTCATCACTTTAAATATTCTTAAAAATTAATTTATTTATTTTCCATCCTGACTGCAGCTCCCCTCCCTCCTCTCTGCCCACTGCCTCCCCACCTCACTCCACCCCTCCTCTGTAATCCCATGGGCTTCAGCAAAGTATGACATACTAAGCTGCCACAAGACCAAGCAACCCCCCCCAACCTGTATTCAGGCTGGGCAAGGTGATCCAGCAGGAGGAATAGGTTCCCAAGAGCCAGCCAGAGTACCAGGGACAGCCCCCTTCTCCATTGCCAGGATTCCCACATATAGATCAAGCTACACAACTATCACATGTATGCAGAGGGCCTAGATTTGTTCCATGCAGGCTCCCTGGTTGTTGGTTCAGACTCCGTGAGTTCCCACGAGTCAAGCTAGCAGTTTCTGTGGGGTTTCCTGCAATGTTCCGGCTCCCCCTGTCTCTTACAATACCCCTCTCTGTCCTCAGAAGGATTCCCCAAGTTTGGCCCACTGTTTGGTCGTGGGTCTCTGAATCTGCCTCCATCAGTCCCTAAATGAAAGCTCTCCAGTGACAAGCAGGATAGTCATCAATCCAACCACAGCAGATGGCCAGTTCAGGCTATGCATCCGTTGCTGCCAGTCTTTGCTGGGGCCATCCTCATAGGCTCCTGGAAGTTTCCTTTGTATCAGGCTTCTACCAAACTCCATAAAGTCCCCCTTTCCAGTTATCTCTCTCAGTACTGCCCCCCCACCCCAAACCAATTCCTCAAGTTCCCATGCCCACCTACCCACAATCCAAACAGGAGATCTCTTCTATTTCACCTTCCCCAGGAGCTCCATTTCCCAGCCCCCACCCTGTGCCTTCCTCGTACCTAGCCTCCCTGGGTCTGTGCAATCTACAGATTCAATGCAATCCCAATCAAAATTCCAACACAATTCTTTACAGACCTTGAAAGAACAATACTCAGCTTCATATGGAAAAACAAAAAAACCTAGGATAGCTAATACTATCCTATACAATAAAAGAACTTCTGGAGGAATCACCACCCCTGATCTCGAGCTCTACTATAGAGCTACAGTAATAAAAACAGCATGATATGAGACTGGCACAAAGGTGGATCAATGGAATCAAATCAAAGACCCAGACATAACTCCACACAGTTATGGACACTTGATTTCAACAAAGAAGTCAAAACTATGCAATGGAGAAAAGAAAGCATCTTCAACTTGTGGTGCTGGCATAACTGGATGTCAGGCTATAGAAGAATGCAAATAGATCCATATCTATCACCAAGGACAAAACTCTTGTCCAAGTGAATCTTTTCATCGTTTAAAAAGCAGCACCTCAATTTCCCCGAAGCAGAAACCTGTATCTGTTTGGCAGTGGAGGCTGGGCACGGCTATAGCTTCACTGTGGACCTCAAACTTGTTTTGCTCAAATGTTCTGTTAGTAAAATGTCATTAACAGTGTTCCCAAATTTTTGCAAACACAGGGATCTGATTTACCCCGTGAATCAGAAGCAGAGACAGGCTGTACCAGTTTTCTGGGACGACAACATAGCTTGTTGAGATACAAACCCAAGTTAAAAAATAGAAGTCAATGCTTTTCATCGGAATAAACCTACTTAATAATAAAAGAAGGCAGAAGCATTAAAGTAATCTATGTGCAATTCTGCATAAAGGGCAGGATGCATAATTCTGTTCAAGTTCCCCCTCTCCCCCACACTGCTTGTAAACACCCCTCCCCCACCTGCTGCCTAGGATTGGGGATTGAGGCTGGGCTTCACATAAACCGACATGTGAGCTACCACTACGTTTTAAACTCACTCTATTCTGTTACGGGTTAGGGAGGGATTGTAATTTGTGCTTTATGTTAGTTCTTTGCTAAACACTATGTGAACTCGCTGGATCGCACCATCACCTTAAGATACAGGCAATCTCCATGTTGCTTGTGTATGAATAGAGACTCAGGGAGGTCACACCACTAGCAGAGCTAAAAGCCAGGAGGCCAGCCAGAGCCCGCTGGTCCTTCAGTGTCTGCTTTCCTAAGCACACAGAGAGGCTGCCGTTTCTGACCAGTGTTGTTAGTTTTAACTTCTTAGTGGCCTTGCCCAGGTCTCCAGGGAAGAGTTCCAGGAAAGGAGATAGCACTGTTACGGCATACGAAGGGTGTAGAACCTGGCGGGCCATGGCTGGGCCATCCTGGTCTCGACACTCGAGCCTACGGATGTCTCAGTTCTTCTTCTCAAGCAAAATACATGGATGTGCAGCTGGCTTCATGTTACGAAGACAGATGTTATGAAAATGTCTACTAGAGTGTAACCTGCATACATTAAACACTTTCCCTCACGTAGTCAGAGACTTTTAAATACCTGAATTCGATGGAGAGGTTCTGAACAGCCCCACAGACTGCAGCCTTCTCTGAGGAGCATACAGCTCTGTCCTAATATCTCCATTTCACTCTGAACACCCAAGCCTTCTGTCCGAGTCTTTGTTTCCCAGGATTCTGTGCGCGGGTGGGAGGAGCAATGCGCGAGGGCAGAAATTCCCTCGACTGGGATTTATATCTTAAAATCACGCTCACGAATCTACCGTGGACAGGAAACTGAAGAATACACTGTCAGTGTCGAGCCTAAGTCAGACCAGGACCGCACCCCCCTTCTTCTGATCAAAGCTCTTGAGCGTCATTGTTTAAATTCCCTGACCTGGCAGACCCGAGAGATTTGCTGGTTGGTAGAAAGGACTCCAGTCAAGTGCCATGAACTACAAGCAAGCCTGGTTTAAATATCTACTCACTATGTAGATGCTTAAAAACATTTTTATTTATTTTTATCTTTTTTATGTATATGACTGTTTTGCCAGCATGTATGTATGTGTGCTTTGTGCATGCCGTATCCAGGGAAACCAAAAGAGGAAGCCAGATCCTCTGAGAGGGAGCTACAGATGGTTGTGAGCCATCGTATGAGCACTGGGAATCAAACCCAGGTCTTCTGGCTTTGCTTCTTAATTGCTGAGTCATCTCTCCAGTCCCCTGGATATAAAGATTGCAAGACAGTTTTGAGACCAAGTCAACTTTTATTTTTGTCTGAGTTTGGTTGTTATGGCAAAATACCCAAGGCTGGCTGAGCTATAAAAAGAAGGAGTTTATTTCACCCAGTGTTACAGTCTGAAAGCCTCCTGCTGTGTGGTCGCCTCAGACAGTGATGAGGGCTCCTGGCCGCCTCACAGAAGGGTGGATGGTACCTCAGGGAGGACACATGAGAGTCACAGAGAGGCAGGAAGCAGGAGTTCAAGTGAGGTACCCTTTCTCTCTTACTGTTCTGCCCTTGAGGTGGCTTACCAGAAGAGCCACACCAGTTCTTCCCAGTGGCATTGTGCCGTAATCTTATTAGCGTCTGCTGGGAGCCTCCTCTCAGAGGTTCTATCACAGGGCATGGAGGGAGGATGAGATTAAGAGCTGATCTTTCAGAGGACTGGTTTGACTCCCAGCATCCACATGGTTGCTAACAACACTTACATACTCCAGTTCCAGGGACTCTGATGCTCTCTTCCAGCCTCCGATGGCTCCAGACACACACGTGGTACATGCAGGCACTCCCCCCACCCCCCACACACAAAGGTTGTAGTACTTTTCAGCACCATAGCCCCAGTGAGCATTCTCCTTCCTACTGTGTGACCCTTGAGGAGACACTCAAACCCTAGCGACTCCTGACTCCTCCACTCCCCAGGCTGCAGATTCTGAATTTCAGAGGGCAGTTCTAGTTTATCATTGTACTTCCCTCCACCCTTGAGCTCTGTGGCATCCCTCCACTAGAGTAAGTCCTAGAAGCGACATATGTTCTTAGTGATGCCTGCCGCCAACGTTCAGGCTGCAGCTTCTGAGACCAAGCTTCATCCTCCTGTACATATCTATGCTGGGAGAAATGGTGTTTTCATGCAACAGCAAAAGACTCGTGACACCCTAGAGCACCGCCACCCGTCACGGGGAGAAGACACAGTAGACTCACTCCTTTGCACAGCGCCATACTCTGCAGAAGTTAAACGAGTGACGAAAGCTAGAGACTGGCATCAGAGTCGCACTTCTAGACACAACAGGAGCAAACCGGAAAGCTGCATGGTTGTAAAAGCAGGTCGTAGCACAGAGGCGTGTTCGAGGTTTAAAAGCAGGCGAGCCAGATCATATTTTATGTATATATATATATGTTTGTAGTAAAAGACAAGGGAAGGCCTGGAACATTTCACAGTTAGGACACTTGTTAGTTCTTATAAGGTAGGGAATTTTCTAGTGTTTTTTTTTTTCCTTTGCTTGGTTTGGTATATAAATACTAATGTTTAGTATGTTGTTCTCTACATTTTTCTAAAAATTGTATTGATATAATTAAAAATGAAAAAAAAAATCAAAATATCCGTAGTAGTTAATTCTGAGGGAGGGAGTTATAGGTAAAATTTCCCTACTCTTCATTTAAAGTCCCCCCCAACTTGTCCATTTTTCTATTTATTTTATGGCGGACAAAAGATCATTGATATAAGAAAATTCTTTCATCAATCACAAAATATAATTCCCCCCCTGTAACGAGGTGTGAGGATGAATAGTGCTCCGACATGAGGGGTTTCCACACTGTGTGCACTAGATGCAAGCTGGGTGGGTGCATACGCTCGCTGTGCAATGTGGGGAACTCATATCAACTACACTTCTTACTAAGATGTAAGTGATTGCCATGTGACTTAGGAGCAGCTGCCAGTGAAGAAGGAGAAACAAAATCAAGACAGGAATTTGGAAGACGGGGCGGTAGAAGGTGAGGTAAAGAAGATAAAAAAGAAAACCAAAAACAACAAGAACAAAAAACTTAGCTGTTACACAGAGAAACCCTGCCTCAAAAAACAAACCAAAACCAAAACAACCAAATAAAAAGAAGACAAAAAGTCAAACCAAACCAAAACAAAAATGAACACAACCCTATCAAAATCAAGGAGAAATTGGAACCCCAGAGGTAAAATATATGTGCTACATGGGACTCAAGACCAGGAATCTTTCTCATAAGCGCAGGATCTTCTGCACCATCGTGGAGAGTGCTGGCTGTGTCCCCTGAGGTACTACTTTGCAGGGAGGAAACAGAAACCTGGTGGTTTGGGGGGCATTGCTCTTTGCCTCCTAGGAAAAGGACAAAGAAGGCTGATTGTCGTCTGAGTTCTGCGTGCTGATCAGCCTGCCTGGGGCCTGGGGCATCTTCCCCAGAATCTAGCTGATTCTCTGGAATCATCTAGAGTAGATGTAGTTCTGCTTTACTGCTGCAATCACAACGCTTGACTTGTAATTGAGGGAAGCGACACATTTCTTTAGTACACACAGAGGTAAAAGATTGATTTATGCCTCTCCCCCCCCCACACACACAAGGACAGCTTAATTTAATGGAGCTGAAGGGGGTGGGGAGGGGGTCTTGGTGAGGCCCATCTGGTCCCGCTCCTGTTTAGCACGGATCACTTCCCACTCGTCACAGGGATGCTAATTGTGAGTACTACTTCCAAACGCCATAGGATGTGCTGTAATTACACTGTTCATAAAAAAATTCCAAACCCGGCTCTGTTTTGAATTTGATAGAACATAATGAGAAATCTCGGTGACAGATGACAACATTCTTCTTTCAATTAATGGGACACTTGCTTGAGTCATCCTCAGAACCATTAGGCACCGATTAGCAAGATTTATGGCTCCAAACGGACCTAAAACAAACATTCTCCAGCTAGGAAAGTGCAGCAGGATGATCTCGTTTGAGCATCTGGGAGGTCACGCATTTGAATGTAATGGGCATAGGCAAAAGAATTCTCTAGAGTATTTTCATCCAAATCTGAAAGTCATGTTGCCCCAGTGCAAATCTTATTAGGCCATTGTGTGTAGTGTTTCATTCCTTCCTTTCGTATGCAATCATTCATCCATTAAAAACCACCCAAGAGATAAGCATGCAACACTGTTGGGAGCAAGGTATAGGTTTGACTGTGTTAACCTTCAGTGATGAATCAGAAAGGGACATTCCTCCCAGGAGGACGCAGCGTATTGGCAGGAGAACAGCTATGAAAGCTAGCTATGTGACTCTGGATGATTCGCTTAACCTCTCTGTGCATCAGAGTCCTAAAGATAGGATGAAGTTATTCCCGCTGTCTAAGCTTCAAAGCATTGCTCCGAGTAAAACGATGCTCACTGACCATAGCGAGCTGCGTAAACGGGGAAGGCTATTGATGTTAAGACACTTACTGCCCGAGAGGGTAATTTAAAGCACGCAGAAATACCTATTATACAAGCAAAAAGCCAATCTTGTTTTGTTGGAGGTACGCATTTATTTACTGGCTCCAAGCATCTATTGAGTCCTAATAAGGTCCAGATGATGTCCTCAAATGAAAGCGCATAGTTGTTCAGAAGACGTATATGCTAGTCTTTACCTGCTTATAGCGGCGCTGCCACAGTGCCTCTTATTTTTGCCAGCGATTAGAGCCCTCATTGTGCCTGCTTTGATTTCATTGCATTACAAGGACCTGCCATTGCTCTTGGAAGAATCGCCCAGACTCTCCCCGTTCCTCCCCCTCCTCCTCTCAGTTGAAGATGAGAATCGGAGGGAAAAGTCTTTGGAGACACATAGGCCTGCTTGGACCCTCCCTGTTCAAGCTAGGTGAGCCTAGTGGGTTATTTGACTTCTCTGAGGGTTATTTGACCTCTCTGAGGCTCCATAGCCCTTGGGCTGGTGCAGGGAACCATACCAACCTTACGGTAGTTGGTTTGTTTGTTTGTTTGGTTTTTGATTTGTTGAGACATGATTTCTATGTGTAGCCCTGGCTGTTCTGGAACTCACTCTTTGGCTCAGAGATCCATCTACCTCTGCCTCCTGAATGCTGGAATTAAAGGTGTGTGCCGCCACCACCCAGCCAGATGAACACATCTTAGATAGTCTCTGGCATATACAGAACACTTTCTGGCATCTGCAACCATTATCATTACAAGGGCTGTCTTAATTCATCTGCCTCACTCACTCCATTTATGGAATGACTTGGGTTTTGAGAAACTATTTGATTCAGCAAAGCCATATTTTTTTTCAGTTACTGGAAGAAGAAAATGAACATGTTACAATTTCCAGCAGCCTTCAGAAGACAAACGGCTCTAGGCAGAGCACTGACTTCTGCCTTTTTTTCTGACTCTTAGCTCTGAGGTGGACTCCTCTAATCCCTGGGACCCTTCTTTGGGCTTCGGACTTAGCAAGCTTTTACACATTTCCCATCTAAGTGTGAAGAAGGCATCCTTTGGTCTGCTTTCTCTGGGTTTAATAATTCAGTTTCCAATTGTGAAAGGGAGCAAAATACATAAATTTAGCCAATGCAAGACCTTCTCGCTGGATAGTTAAATATCTGCCCAACTTATTAGAGTGCTAGAAATAGCTATTTGTGTTCATTTCTGCTTACAATATGAAAGCACTTTCCAAAGACAAATATAAGTCACTAGAATCAGTGGACAGTGTAAGAACTGTAAGTCTTGGGTGGAGGGGCTGCTGGGATAGGCCACAGTGTGGAATCAGTGGGTGAGACTGAGTCTTTGTAATGACACTTGAGTCCCCCACACAGAAGCACTGACGGTTCCCAGCTCATTCCCAGCTCCCATCCGCCCTGGTTTAGCTTCCTTTCCTGTACTGCCCAGTTTCTATGGTAACTAGTGTGGTTATTGGGATTAAAGGTTTCTGTCATTACTGGCTGGTCTGTAAGACTGGCCAGTGTGACTGTTTTTCTTTCCCAGTCCCCAGGCAAGCTTTATTTATTAAAATGCAAGGGAAATGCCACTACATAACACAGTCCTGCACTTGTCAGCCGGACCTTTTGGGGCCCCTAGTCAGAAGCCTGGAGAGGACCTCAGTGCTTATCCAGTAATCAAAATCATCATAGGTCTCAGAAAACAGCACGCGCAGAGGCACCAGTGACCTGGTACCCTTGTCTATTAGTTAATCTCTCGGGCATTTGTCATTTGCTCACCGTTCCGTTGTCTTTTCTCCCATCATCAGGGTTCACATATCTGCAGTTTCCCTCGAACTCGGCATTGACTCACAGCTCATCAGATGCTTTAATTAATCCTGTGAACATTTGTTCAGTGTTTGCTCACTTACAGAACACCATGCCAGCATCTGAAACTGGGAATTGCTGGTCCTTTATAGGGTGGCATTCAATGCTCCCCAGCCTTCACGCTGGCTCTGCTTGTTCCTGTCAGGGCTGCAGAGCTACAGAATGATTCCCGTTGTCTTTCTTGTTCAGGGGGAGCTGGTTCCTGTGTCAAGGCAGGAGCTGACCCACATGAACGACCCTACCAGATGAAGAATCGTGTGTTTATGTTACTGCGCTCAGTAAGATAAGCGGGTGGATGAAGGACTGCATTAATTGCACACACATGGGTACCAGCCACTTATTATTATTATTTTTTTAATAGGAAAAGCATTTCAAAGCACTTGCCTTACCATTGATGGACGTGAGTTATCTCACATAAAATCTCAGGCCAAGGACTCAGAGCGAGGAAACCGGCTGAAGGAGACCGTTGCTAAGGTTACGTGCCATTCCGCGTGGGCTAGAGTAGGTTTAACAGGGCTTTACCCACACTAAGCAGCTGCCGTGCTGAGGCTGATGGTGGAGATGAGGCAGAGCAGTAGGAGTAAGGCATGGGGCTTGTATCGACTGAACTTGCCTGATGCCATTGGCCACGCCAGCCTTCATGGCCTGATACCCTCGGGTCACCCTCATGAGTGACGTAGACTTGATGCTCTCAGGCCTTCACTTTCTCAGATGCTCAGCCTTCTCTCTTCCTCCACCTCCCTCAACCGAGATGGCCCTGGGTCCTCTCCTAATTTTCAGTCTCCACTTTTCCTTTCTTATGCTGCTCTCTACTGAACCATCCCATCCTGGGTAGTGCCTGCTGGCTCTGGATACCTTGTCCATTCATCTGTTCCATATGATTGTTCCCTATGTTCAGCTTTGTAGTATGTTCTGGGCACACAGAGGTAAAGACAGCTTTTGCCGCATGGAACTCAGCGATTGGTGAGAAAGATGCACAAACAAAGCAAATAAATTGTAATCAATTCCATTCTGTACAATAGTTGTTCGCTAAATGCCTAACTATTCCAAAAGACCTTTTGGTAGGATTCCGGAATACAAAGGATGACCTTCCCTGAATTTCAGGCAAGATGAAAACTATGTGGAAGTTGTATTTAAACTGCTTTTTTGTTTGTTCCTTTGCTTGTTTTTTGTTTTATGAGACAGGTTTCTTTGTGTAAACTCTGGCTGTCCTGGAACTCACACTGTAGACAAAGCTAGTCTCAAACTCACAGAGCTCTGCCTGCCTCTGCCTCCCAAGTTTTGGAACTAAAGGCATGCACCACGACTACCTGTCTTTAAAATGAATTTTAAGACACACATATTAGCTAGCATCACAAGACAAACAAGTTGACCAGGTCAGGTCAAAGCCACTGCTATTATTCTGGTATCTCTGCTCCCTTAGGCAAAAGGAGAGACAACAGGGAAATGCAATTTAATCTGAGGTTCCAGACAACTGCTGCCCATGAATGAAAAGTGCTCTCCATAGTGGTATGTTTTCTTATGTCTGCAGGAACACTGGCTGGGTGTGGCCGGAGGAACTGATCTCCCCTGTCTTGTTTATATCCTTCGCTTTGTCCATGATGCCTGAGAGGGAGCTCTTCTCCCAGAATCTCGGCTTTGCCTGGTGGGTGAAGAGGAGGGAACAAGAAGGTAGGTAAGATGCTCTTCCATCTGTTAGGTAAGCTGTGAACTGCAGTGTCTCCATGACTTTTCACCATGTCCTCTGGGAATCAAGGGGAGAGCTACCCACGATAGGTCCAGACAGACAGGTAAAAGATGAGATTCAGACTAAGCTCCGTGCAGTAAGATTCAGGAGCACAGGTTCTATCATTGTCCTCTTGTATTTGGCAGGAAAGCTTCCACATCATGGCCGAGAACGAGGACTCCATTTGACGCATCTAAGCTTTTGCGGGAGTTAATAGAACTTGGAATTATGGGAACGCTTGGATGCAGCTGTGCATGCACAGGCTTTCACCATGGCTGTTACTCGTGTTTCCTAGCATTTCTGAAACTGTCCAGAAAACAGGTATCTGAAAGCCCCGCCTGCTCACTTTCCCACACTGCTGTGGAGGATTTTACTTGTTTACTAGTTTTATTTAGTAGGGAGAATATGTTAGTTATTTTGTGTCCTGCTGTGTCATACTGGATCATCAGAGAAGATGCAATCAATCAGAACCAAGTAAGTGGAAAGAGAATGTTTGTGAAAGGGGCTGTGTGTGTCAGGAGAGGCAGAAGGAGGCTTCCGACTTCTGATCCCGGGCTGACAGCTGCACCAGGGACACAGAAAGGAGACCTGGGTGAAAGGAGCCTTAGACTGTGCAAGACTCAGATTCTCAGCCCAGTCAGCAGAGCCCCAGAGCAAAGATTTCCAGGTAGAGGATGCCAAGTTGGGCAGGTGTGGCTCTGTTCTAGCGTCTTATCATGCTCCACCGAGTGCGGTCAGCCTGTGAAGAGCAGTGCTTGGGCATGAACGCCAAATTCCATCCAGATGTGCGTAGCTGGAGGACCCAGATCTCCTCACCTCATAATAGGTTCTCCTGAGAGATCTGTTTGGGGTGCGTCCATGCCTGTGATGGTTTGAATAAGAATGGCCTTCACAGCAGTAGAACAATGAGTAAGACAATGCCAACCTCCTCCACCTCTGGGGCCACAAAGCTCCATTTCCCCACAGGTCTTCTCAAGCGGTTCCCTTCCAGGTCCTGTGCGCTTCTCTTCCCGAGAAAGAAATTGAAAGGCGAGATAGGTGAATTCATCTACATCTCTGCAACTGGCCATTGTCTCCACCTGATTTGTCCCTTCTCAGTGTTACCTCAGAAGATCATGATGGCCACCTCGTGGGTCGACTCTACACTCTTCTTTCTAAGTGATCCGAGTCCCCACTACATCTGGAGAAAGAATACTAAAATGTGTTTGGCTGGTTTCCCGAGTCTCATCCCTGTCTCTTTCCTGATAACCGGGGACCATTTATCTCTGCCAAAACGATGCCACCTCTTCTGGTTTGCTGATCTCTTGGCTCTTTGAGACGGGAACCTCTAACCCCGCAAGGGTCAAAATTGTGAGGTAAAGTAAAAAGGCTTGTGTGTTATTGGGAGTGATAGTGAAGAGAGGTCACTTTAATTTTTAGTCTTTAGCTCCTGGATAGTTCAAAGTCAGTCAGACTGTCAGAGCATTGGGTGGGATAGTTAACACATCCCTGAGACAAAATCAAATAAGTGCTGTTATCTAGTCCATGGAACACAAACCGCCTCTGATCCTGCCTTTTAGTTAGACTAGGAAAGAATGCTAACTCCATAGCCCCATACTGTGTCCCTGAAACTGTGCTGAACATTTCAGTGAGATGCTGTGTCCCGCACCTGTAAACAGACCTGGTCCCTCCCTCAGTCTGCGGTGATTTGTAGACATCCTCCTCAATCCATCCTGTGTCTTCAGAGGCCAGACTCATGCCTCAGAAGGAGACAGGAAAGAACACTAACTACTCTTACACTGTTTAGATCTCATTCAGGGGTCCCTCTCTCTACCAGTCATACTTCCCCCAGCTCTCATTCCCTAAAGAAAACAGCTTTGGATGCAATCCCTGTACTAGTATTTGTGATATTTTCTGGGAGATCACCTTCAGGGGTTTCTATGTGGCCTTTTTCATAATGGTGATTCTTCCTCACAGGCCAAGTGAACAACGAGGGTCACTCCAAATGCCAAGCATGGCTTCCTGGCATCAGTGAACAGCAGGCCAGAACTGCAAGATCCCCACAAATTAAGTGCCATAGAGAATTACTGAATACAAAATCAACCCATATCCTATGAAATGCCTCAGTATTACTTGTTCCCTGTATACCAACTCACTCAAACAAACGATCATAGGTCCTGGAGGAAGGACCAGGCCCTTCTTCCTAGAGAAGTGGCCATTTCTTCCATCAGTGAATTCCAGATCACAAAATATGCTCACACGAACATGGCCTTCAATTGAAGTGACTTCCTTCAGCCTCTTTCCCTATTTTTGCCTTATTCTGATTGCATTAAACCATGCTGTCTGCTCCCTCATCTCCTGGACCATGTCACACTGACCCATTTCCCCACTTGCTGCCCCTAGCTCTCCCCTGCCACCGGTGGCTTCATCAGACCTTTCTCAGCGGCTGTAACAAATCTGTTTCTTCTGGTCTCTCTTTGCAATGCACTCCTCAGCTGGGTCTTCTGATCTCACATACAACATTGACTACAGCTGTCCCTTCCCTTGTCTCTTTCCTTCCTCTGCCACCTTCCAGGACAGCTCAGGAGAGTCCCCTTTCCTGCTGTTAACCATCACTTTCTTTAGTCCTAGCCACGAATCTCCTTCCATACTCCGAGGGTCTTCTTGTCCATGTCCTAAGGAAGTGCACAAAGCCAGTGAGTTAGCCACAGCTATTCCTTACTTCTCTGGTCCCAAGGCCCATCAGCCAGTCAGACCTTACTATTGCAAAGGCGAGACAAGGAGCACGGCGAGAGATTGGCAGCCTATGGGATGTCTGTAGTTGCTAAGACTGCGGCTTGGGTTTAAACTTCTGTTTTAACAGGTGGCTTATGCCTTCCTGCCTCTCTTGAAGCTTGCCAAGTATACTTTTTTTTTTAAAGGATGCTTAATAGTTGGCATAGGAACCAGCCTTTGAAGACTAAGACCATGGGTTCTGAGGCAACCTCACTGCTGTCTCCCTAAAGCATTTGCCCAAGCCAGGCCTCCAGAGTCCCACGTAAGGCATGTAACCAATGAATCCTGCTTTGCACGGAAATGAAATGTGACCCCCAGGGATTTCCTGCCAGGGCTGTTTTTCAGTTCAGTTAGTACATCTTGGCCCTCAGGAAATCCCAAATACCAACACATCACTTCCTAAACAGGTGGGCTGGCCTCTCTCCACAAGCTCAGGGTTCCTAACAGGGTGGCAAGATGATCCATAGGAAGCAGTGAGGAGGGGTGACATTCTGAGCCTCTTCCTAAGTCGGGGGGAGATTGTGACGGCAATGCTTTAATTCAGCACATAGGAATTTTATTTATACACCTGATGTATAGTCTAGAAGTAACTTTCACAAGGGCAGGGGTATTTCTGTCTGTATAAACTATATCCCTGGAACAGCGCCTGGTCTATAGCATACACTCAGGATTTTTTTTTTTGGTTTCTTTTTATTTTAAGAATTAAGTAATAATTGGTATGTGCTAAAATGCACAGATCTCAGACGTATGATGAATTTTGGCCAAATGTATATATGCATCTAATCCAAATGCAAATCAAGATGAGACTATTTCCATCACCCAACATGTTTCCTAAGGTCACAGCCGATCTCCTTACTCCTTAGGACATAGCTGCAAATAAGATTTTATCATGCTGGGTGGTGGCAGTACATGCTTTTAATTCCAGTGCTTGGAGGCAGAGGCAGGCTGATCTCTGAGTTCAAGGCTAGCCTGGACTACAGAGCAAGTTCTGGGACAGCTAGTAGTACACAGAGAAATCTGTCTCGAAAAACAAAACGAAACAACAACAAACCAAACCAAACCAAAACCCAAATATTTATCACCTGGATTAGCATAGAGCTTATATAAATTGAGCCATGCAGATGTACGTGCACTTTAACTTAAGACTTTTGTTCAGCTTGATGTTCATGATCTTGTCTGCTTTCTTGTGGGTTTCCAGGATTCCTTTCTACTTATGTTGAGCAGGTTACATTTGTGAGTTCATGGCAACTTGTGTATTCTGTCAGTAGTTAGTGTTGGACTATTGATCCCAGTTAAAGCAGGCAGGAAAATTCTTGAATAAGTACTTCTGCAGGCAAATTTTTCCTTTCCCTGGGTGAAAACTAAGGAATAGATTTGCAGGTTGTAGGTTAGTTGCACATTTAACTTGCAGAGAAAAAAAAACAAGTGATTTTTAAAATTAGGGATTATCCTAGTAATGTTTATTCTTAAATAAATAAAGTTTTGATGGTGTTGATCATTCTAATTTTAACCTATCTAGTAGGTGTGAGATATGTTCAATGTGGTTTTAGTTAGCGTTTTTGAGATGATCAGTAATTGGAACTATTTTCATGTGCATTCTTAGCTTTTATGTTTCTTGTTTGTGGAGTGTCTGCTCAATTCTGACCGGTATTGTTGCTTATATTTTAATTATTTTCCTGTTTTTTATTTAATAAATGTTTGGGAACTTCATACATGAGCACTGCATTACTTCTATCCCCTCTCTGCTCTCCAACTCTTTCCATTTCCCTTCAAATTTATGTTCTTTTAAAGAGTATATTGTCACATGCCCAAACACACACATACATATACATGTATGTATGTATAACCTATTGAGTGCACTTAGCTCTGCTTGTATGCACACGTGTTCAGTGCTGATCACTTGGACTTTGACAATGTCTGTGGGAGGACATATCTGGAGGAGACTAAATCTCCCTCTGTCAGCAAACAATGACCACATGGAGCTCTCCATCTAGGGGTGAGACCATGTGGAATCCCCCATCCATGCTGGCATGACAACCAGGCCGCCATATGGGTGAGAGCTCATGGGTACACCTTCCTTGTCATATATGAAAGACACTCTTTCACAACAGATGTCCTGGGCATCGGGATCTTAGAAGCTATCTGGCCCCTCTTCTATGCTTTTCCCTGAGCCTTAGATGTAGAAGTTGTATTGTAAAATGTGTCTATTTTAATTATTAGTACTAATGAGCTCTTTACTATTATAATTAATATATTCTCAAAAAACAAATTCATGCATCAAATATGGAGAGAGTCTAGTTTTTGATGTTGATGTCCACTTATAAGTCAAATTTTAATAGTTAATATTAAACATATTAAAATATATAATATGTAAATATTATATAACATTTTTGGAATAAAACAACAAAAATATCTCTCTTTGACTACCAAGGGAGCCTCTATGGTTTTTAATGTCAGGTTTAAACTTAGGGCAATGGTCTATCTCAAGCCAGTTCTTCTGTATGGTGTGAGGTAGGAGCTAAGGTGCTAGAGAGTTGATTAGTTAGTCCAGCATCATTTGTGAGCAAGACTTTGCTTTTCCTACTCAATTGCTGTGACTGTTTGTGACTGAATAGATGCTGGTCCATGTCTGGGCTCTCGCCTCCATGTTGCTTTATCTATCCTTATTAAATCCCAGTGTCCTAGTATATCTAACTCTGTTACTTTGTTCAAGATTCTTTCTACTTTCTAACCTTTTTGTTTGGTCTAACGTTTACTTTTCACAGTTTGTCCCAGAAAAATAAGTCTACTAGGTTTTGATAGGAATGACATTGTCTCTCCCCTGGGGAGAAGGCAATTTAGCATATTGAGTCTCTTCCTCTAGGAATACAATACAATGTATCTTTCCAGGCTTTTGTGTCTCCTTCCTTGGTTTCAGTGTTACAGTTTTTAGCACAGAGGTCTTACACTTCCAAATAGTTATTCTTCAGTGGTTTATGCTTTGTAACACACTACAAATAAAATTTCATGTTTCACTATTTATTCCTAATATGATTCCCATCATTGATTTTTGTTTTTATATCCCGATTTTGTATACTGTGACCTTGTTAAATCTAGTCATTATTTTTAACAGCTTGGGATAGATACCTTCGAAGTCAGATTTGAAGTGAGCACAGTTGTCTCATCCTAAAGGAATATATTATTTATTTCCTAATCCTTCAATCTTTCATTTCTTTTTACAATGGCACAGAACTCTAATATAAAGTCTACTACAAGACAGTATTTTTTTTATTGATTTTTACTGAGCTGTACATTTTCTCTCCTCTCCCCTTCAACCCTCTCCCAAGGTCCCCATGCTCCCAATTTACTCAGGAGGTTTTGTCTTTTTTTTTTTCCATATAGATTAGATCCATGTATGTCACTCTTAGAGTCTTCATTTTTGTCTAGGTTCTCTGGGATTGTGATTTTTTAGGCTGGTTTTCTTTGCTTTATGTTTAAAAACCACCTTTGAGTGAGTACATGTGATAATTGTCTTTCTGGGTCTGGGTTACCTCACTCAAAATGATGTTTGCTAGCTCCATCCATTTGCCTGCAAATTTCAAGCTGTCATTATTTTTTTCTGCTGTGTGGTACTCCATTGTGTAAATGTACCACATTTTCCTTTTCCATTCTTCAATCGAGGGGCATTTAGGTTGTTTCCAGGTTCTGGCTATGACAAACAATGCTGCTATGAACAGAGTTAAGCACATTGTCCTTGTGGCACGATTGAGCATCCTTTGGCTATATACCCAAAAGTGGTATTGCTCGGTCTTGAGGAAGGTTGTTTCCTAATTTTCTGAGAAATCACCACACTGACATCCAAAGGGGCTGTACCAGCTTGCACTCCTACCAGCAATGCAGGAGTGTTCCCTTTACCCCACAACCTCTCTAGTATAAGTCATCATCAGTGTTTTTGATCTTGTCCATTCTTACAGGTGTAAGATGGAATCTCAGAGTTGTTTTGATTTGCATTTCTCTGATGACTAAGGATGTTGAGCATTTCCTTAAGTGTCTTTCAGCCATTTTAGATTCCTCTGTTGAGATTTCTCTGTTTAGGTCTGTACTCCATTTTTTTTTATTGGATTATGTGTTCTTTTGATGACCAATTTCTTGAGTTTTTTGTATATTTTGGGATCAGACCTCTGTCTGATATGGAGTTGGTGAAGATCTTTTCCCATTCTGTAGGCTGTCATTTTGTCTTGTTGAAAGTGTCCTTTGCTATACAGAACCTTTTCAATTTGTGTTGAGTTCCTTTTATTGATTTCTTAATATTAAACCAACTTTGGCTCCCTCCTCTTTATATACTGCTCAACTATCGCAGTGTTGAAAGGATCTCTACATTTAGGATTATGAGGACTATGGATCTGTAATTTCTTCTCTAGTGTCCTCATCAGCTTTCACTGAGTATTATGAAGTGTTCCCTCCTCTCATCTTTATTCTGACAGTTAATGTGAGGTTGCTATTATTTCTTGGTTAAATATTGAATAGATGTCACCAAGGAAACCAGGCCTACTAGGGCTTTCTTTCTGTGAAGATTATTATGAATTCAATTTCTTTAATAGATAGATAGGTGACATATTTTGTATTTCTTCTCACATTACTTTTGCTATATACCTCATTAAAGTTGTCTATTTCATCCAAATTGCTGAATTTATTGGCATTAAAATTTATTTATGACTTTTATTAGCCTTTGGGTGCTTATAGAATTTGTAGATTTCCCAATATTGTCTCCCTGGACCAGTCCACTGAGATTGTAAGTAATTACATCATATCCTTCTCTTTCCTCCCTCAAAACAATATCATGTACTTCTCCTAGCTCCCTTTCAAGTTCATAGATTCTTTTTCTTTAATTGTTGATATATATATACATATATATTCCTAAATACATAAATAAAACCTGCTCAGTATGCATAGCATTACCTGTATGTGTCCTCAGGGCTGGCTGACCATTTGGTATTGGGTAACTAACTGGTGTGCTCTTCCCTGGGGAAGACGATTTCCCACTCCCAGCACTGTTAGTTGCCTGCAGTTCTTTGTCCACAGTTGATGCCTCAGAAGCTTTTCCACTCCCGCATTAGCTTGTCCATTGGTGTCCTTGGCCATGGCATGTTTAGGTAGATGTGTCTGTGAGACTTTGCAAGTATAACTTCTGTCATTCTAATAGGCATGAGCTCACAACAAACTCCATGCTCCTTTGGTATTTCAATCTTTCCCTTCTGTCTTCCATAAGGATCTCTGAGCCTTAGGTGCAGGAGTTGTATTGTAGATGTATCTGTTAGGATTGGGTTCCACAACCCTACATTTTTATTGGTTGTAGTTTTCTGTTGCAGAGATATGTTTCCTTGATGAAGGATGAGGACCACACATATCTGGCCAAGACTCTGGATAACAATGTTTATCATCTTTTTCTCCATGGGTAATTCAGAAAATGTGTTATTAAATTTTCAAATAATTTAGGACTTCTGTAGATATATTTTTTTTTTTTGGTTTTTTTTTCGAGACAGGGTTTCTCTGTGGCTTTGGAGCCTATCCTGGCACTAGCTCTTGTAGACCAGGCTGGCCTCGAACTCACAGAGATCCGCCTGCCTCTGCCTCCCGAGTGCTGGGATTAAAGGCGTGCGCCACCATCGCCCGGCTCTGTAGATATATTTTTATTGTTGAGTTTTTTTGTTTGTTTTGGTTTTTTGGAGACAGGGTTTCTCTGTGTAGCTTTGGAGCCTGTCCTGAAACTCACTCTGTAAACCAGGCTGGCCTCAAACTCATAGAGATCCACCTACCTCTGTCTCCTGTGTGCTGGGATTGAAGGCATGCATCATCACTGCCCAGTGTATTGTTAATTTTTAACTTCATTGTGTTATAGTGAGGCAACGTACATACAACCCCTTGAACTGGGACGTGGTTTGTATTGCATGGTTCCATGGACATCTGGAAAGAAGGTGAACTCTGTGATTGTTGGGTGTTTTATAGCAACTAGATCAAGTTGGCTGACTGGAGGAGTCAGATCTTTCTTTTATCCCCAAAGTCAGCAAAGTTTCGCGGGAAAACATGGAAAAGACACCATCTCAGCTCCATGTGTCATATGCTTGCTGTCACAGCTTCTCACCCCACTTCTGCAGTGCAAACCAGCCACGCGCAAACACAAACACACAGACAGCCAGTTGTCAACAGTTGCTGTAGGGAACACATCCTTACCTCTGCTTATCTTGAGTTAATATTTCCTCACTTCTCATTGTGATGAAATTCCTTGTAAGAGTGCTGGTTTGAGTTCTTTGAGAAGCTGAGGGCAAGGAGGGATTAGATATGCTGTAGATTGGGCTGGCTTGGTGGCTCAGTGGGTATAGGCACTTGCCACCAAGCCTAACAACTTGGATTTAATCCTCAGACCCACGTGGTAGGAGAGAACCAACCCCCAACTGTTGTTCTTTGACCTCTACGTGCCATAGCAGAAGCACTCCCCCCCAAACAAATAATAAGCAAATCAGTAAATGTAAAAATTAATCTTAAAAAAGACAGGCAGGGTACTGTGGGAGCATCTACGAAGGATAAAGGTTGAGAAAACATAACGAAATGGAGGCCCCTTCAGGATGCAGTGCAGGTTTGATGCCTGCAGCAGGAGAAAGGCAAGATACGTTTGCCCATGACTTCTTGGATTGCAGCAGAGTTCTAAGGAAGTCTTGATTAAGCTGAAGAAGCCGGTGAACAAAGGATGCCCTGAATGTGCCTGGCATTGGGCCCAAACGGACTCCTTATAACACTCTCCATGATGCTCAGTTGAAGGCCGGCAGCAGCCAGGGAAGCTGTAACTAGACAGAAAGCCATGGTGAGTCTAGAGAGGCGGCGATTAGACGTTATCTGTTAACTGCCTCCCACAATAGGTTCTTTTATGAAAAGAGCCAAACAATAAACCTCCATAGCTGCCATAGAACATCCATTACACTGTATAGGCATTGTTTTCTGTGTATGTTCCAGAAGCAGCTATGGGTCCCTTTCCCTCAGAGAAAACAGAAGATAGAGTTTAAGGGGGTAATGGCAGCCATTGCTGCAGATGCTGACAGAAATGTGTGAGGTATATACATTTTACCCATCCTTTGCTCTCTACCCTAGGTTTTCCTTAGCCTCAGCTAACCATTTTTTTGCAGGAGATGGTAATTTGCCTCTTGAGGTGGTTAGACATAAACCATCACTGAGGAGTCAGAGTTCTCAAGCCAAGTTCACTGCCTATGTCCACTGGTGGTGAGAACTAAACTCCAGGAGGTGCCAAGTGTGTCAGCTGGCTTCTACAATGCTTCCTCCTGCTTGCTTGTGTGGAAACAGCTTGGCCTCCGTATCAATTAGTTGCTTCTTCAAGATAACGACTCATTTTCTTGTTGTTCTGAAGACACCAGGTGACTGATGTGCATTGGCAATAGCCACAATTTAGGATTGGCAGGGCATCCACTCTGGGCCTAGCAAGATGGCACCAGGCTCACCACAGGCCATGGAGTGAAGGAATAAATGAAGCCTCTTTCCCTTCATCTTTTAGTCTCCAGACTCAGCTGGTCTTCCCTATGGCCCCACAGAGATCTCTGGCTCATTGTAGACACCACAGTCTAAGGAACAGAACAACCTTGACTAAGGTGATCCAGGTAGGGTGTCAGTAGGTCTTTTCCGTGCTCTGAGAGATTTCCTCAGTGTGACTAGATGTGTTAACCATTGAGGTTGCAATGATAAATCTCCCACTGTAAAGGGGGCTCCCTAACAGCTGTGTTGTGTGGGTCTCTAGACTCCTGTCAAACATTCTACAACCATTAAGTCATTCCTCTGAGTCATGGGGCTCACTGAATTAAGCAATCAGGAGAGGAAAATCCATAACAGAATAGATACCTTATAAAGGAAATTACTGTCCCTTTTAATATAGAAGAATCTCCAAGTATTAAACCTTCTATGACGTGACCAGTTGGTCTCTTCTATTAATGCTATAGCATCAAGGTTTATAAACATCGCTGGCTCCTGTCAGCTTATGTGTTGGGAACAACAGTAGATGTATTGATCTTAGCCAGGAGGCATCCATGTTGTGATTTTAGGGGTGCTGTCAGTGGCCATTCCCATGTCCTACAAGGCCGCTGTACACTGTACACTCCCTGATGTAGCACATGACACCAGTGGATGCCATGGTCAAGAGCCGGCTTCCAACTGTTTACTGTGAAATGGGTTCCAAGAGCAGATGCTACCATGGCAACTATGTTTATGCATCATGCTTCCAGTTCGGGGGTGGCAGCCATGAGGGCGGGCTAATGTCAACTATCTGAAACATTTTGTTTACATTGTTATTCAATGGTTCTTCAGTTGAATGCTTTGGGGGGGGGCTGTTAAAACACGACACGAATTCACACATTGTTCCCACTCCCATGTGTCCCTCCACAAGCCTCTACCCCACCCAGTCTTGTCTCTGATTTTGTATTTGTGGATGATTTTCATATCTTATATATTACTATATAATATACAGCATATATAACACATGCTATAAGAATATCTATAAGTATACTATAAGAATATATATTTATGCATTCTTACGTCAGGCTATTTCTTCCATTCAAAGTAAGTGACTGAGGTTACCACTTACAGCTCCACCTACTGAGACAGCTTTTGTTCTGCCTTAAGGTCACCACTGCAGGCTATTGTACTGTAGCCCTGTTTCCAGCTGGCTCCCTCGAACTCGCAGAGATCCTCCTGCCTCTGCCTCCCGAGTGCTGGGATGAAAGGTGTGCGCCACCACTGCCTGGCATCTCTTGCATGATCCATCACCAGGGAATAATTTTTCCACCTCTGTGTTGCTGGACAAATTGTCAAAGGCTTCTTCATGTTGTGTATGCAACTATAAGGGATTGTAACCCTCATTCATGATGATTTTTGACACAATTACTTCTTAAAGGTTTCATAGCATAGGTTCTCCTCTTAGTAGCATCACAATTAGGTTAGAATTTCAGTATTGAGCAGGGACAAGCATAAACATTCAGTTCATATTTCCCACCACTCAGGTCAGGCAATCTAGCAGGCCCTATGGTATGGAGATGGCTGCTGTAGGAATTCCTACTGTCAGTAGCCTTTAAGTTACCTGTCCTCTTGGGCGTGGCCTCTTATAGTATATATGCCAATGTAAAGCAAGCGTCCAGCCTCTTTTCCAGCTGCGGGATTAAGTTGCTGTTCCCCATTCCAGCAAAGGATTGTGATTTGTGAGTCTATCCCTAAATAAGTAACCTTTTATTATACTCAGTTCTGAGCTAGTGTGGGATTTCTTTTAAGCATCCTTCTTCAGATGTCAGTGGTTGGGAAAGATGTCTGATGTATCACGATATACTCTCTTCATTAGCTACTGACTGACCACTACACTATGCAGAGCGTGGGGCTTTTGAATAATTATAGTAGACGGAGATACGAACAATTTCACACTGTAATGGAAGCAGATTATTTCAGCTTAAGTCTAGACCAAAAAATGACAATTAAAAACAGCTAGACCTCACCAATAGAATAAAACATGTAGTTGCTACTATGCATTAGCATAGTCTCTCGATTTCATCTGAAATCACTAGATTACAAAACTTAGCCTATTATCTAAATATGTAAATTATAAAATATAGCCTATTTTGTATAATTAATATATGCTAACTAAAAATGAATGAAAAGATAAAATGAAGAACAAATCTAATTTCCTTTTGAGCTTAGTATGTGGTACACACCTGTAATCCCAACACTCAGGAAGGTGAGGCAGGAGAATCATGAGTTCTAGGCCAGGCTAGGCTACATAGCAAAACCCTTTCTCAAAATTTAAAAAATTAAAAAAATAAAAAGAATTGGATTGTTTTATTTTTAAGACATTGTTCCTATATTAGAGTATATATCTGATTTATTCATTATTATTAGCATATTTTCCTTTATGTATATAAATGGCCTTTTAATTTTTAAATATACATTTATACAAACTGCATTATTTAACAATTTAACATTTGTGCCTACTTGGATTAATTTTTTATTGACTTCAGTTTTTTTCTAAACGTTGATCATACTTTCCTGCATCTTTGTCTAGTGATTTTGCTATTAGTTATCCTGAATGGGATAAGGGAACATTTTTCCATGTGCTTATGGGTCATCAACTGGAAGCTAAGAGGGCTACTGACTGACTGTCTTAAGTCAGTTATTACCGCTGTGATAAAATACCAGGAGCAAAAGCAACTTGGGAATGAAAGGGTTTATTTCAGCTTACAAGTTCAAATATGGCTCATCACTAGGGAAGCCAAGGGAGGAACTCAAGCAGGAGTCTAGAGGTAGGAAATGGAGGAGAGACCATGCTTTCTTATATACCCCAGGACCACATTTTTAGGGGTAGCACCATCCAGAAGTGTCTGGACCCTCCCAGATCAAGCATTAACCAAGGAAACGCCCCATAAACTTGCCTACAGCCCAATCTTATGGAGGCATTTTTTTTTTCCAATTGGGATTCCTTCTTCTCAAATGATTCCAGCTTGTGCCAAGTTAACAAACAAAAACAAAACCCCCAAACTAATCAACACAGTTGACCCCTGTCAACTTGACATACATACATAGCACTATTAACCGTAAACTTGACTTTCTTATTTGTTCCCAAGACATCATGTTGAATATAGAACACAGTGTAACTTCAAAAGTCCTACAGTCTTTAAAAGTTCAATCTCTTTAAAATATCCAAAGTCTCTAAAACCCCAAGTCTCTTTGAAGGTCCAAAGCCTCCCCACTGTGTGCTCCTATACAATAAAAAAGAAAAGTAACAAGGTACATACTTCCTGTTCCAAGAAAGAAGAACCAGGGCACAGTTAGAATCAAAGCAGGGCAAAGCCAACATTCTACAGCATTAACCGTTTCAGTGCTCAATGTCTGGCCTCTCTCACATATTCTGGTCTCCACAGGGCCTGTGCAGTTCACGCTCTCCACCTTCACCATTTAGTGCACACAGCTTGTCCCATGGGGTCAGGCCCAGCTCCCTCACTGTCGTTGTTCCTGGGGGTCACCCCACAGTCCTGGAACCTTCACTATGCTGAAGTCTTCATGGCAACTTGGTGGCACCTGCTCCAGTAGCCTCTCCTGGGTTTTCTTCATGTGCTCTGACCCTGCCACATGGTGCCAAATCTCGACATCTCTCCCACCCCTAACCCCCGTCGTGGGTTTCTTACTGTAATCGAGCTTTCACTTTCACCAGTGGCCTCTCCTGGCCTCTCATGTTGCCAAGTCTCGGTTGTTCTCCATGACCTCTTAAATTCTGAGACTTCCAAGCTGCCAGAACCAGTATCACCAGAGAAACATATATGCATTACCAAGCTTGGCTGCCGGCATGAGATGCAGCCTTGGCCCCCTCTGGACCACAACAGCTTCTGTGTGTTGCCCTTGATAAAATATACCTAGAAGGGGCTGGAGAGGTGGCTCGGCGGTTAAGAGCATTGCCTGCTCTTCCAAAGGTCCTGAGTTCAATTCCCAGCAACCACATGGTGGCCCACAACCATCTGTAATGAAGTCTGGTACCCTCTTCTGGCTAACTGTATACATAATAAATAAATAAATATTTAAAAAAATATACCTAGAAGGTTCCACCTCAGTGATGTTGGTTTCTTCTTAATAACAGCTGATTTCTCAGCCCCAGCTGGCCAGAATCATTGTCCCAGCAAAGCAAAAGCTTCGTTTGAGTGATTCTAGTCTTGCCTTATTCACAACTGATTCTTTAGCTCCAGATGACCACATCCACAGATCCTTAATTCAAGATACTACATGAACAGCCCTGATGGAGTCTTAAAGGAACACCTAACTTCCCCCCCCCCCGAAACTTCATGAACCAGGGTTTTGTCACGTGCATTGTTTGAACCAGTCTCTTCTAAGCCACCTTGGAAAATTGTTACATTTTGGGCATTCAACAGCTTTTCCAACTCAAAGTTCCAAATTCTGTCCACAGTCCTCCCCCAAACAACTTGGTCATGTCAGTCACAGCAACACCCCACTCCTGGTACCAACTTCTGGCTTAGTTAGATTTCTACTGCTGTGGTAGAAACACATGAACCAAAACAACGTGGGGAAGAAAATTCCAGCTTCTAAGTCCTAATTGAGGGAAGCCATGGAGGAACTCAAGCCAGATCCTTGCGGCAGGAACTGGCGCAAAGACCATGGAGGAACCCTGCTTACTGGCTTGTAACTCCTAGATTGTTTAGTATGTGTATACCACCCCCGCCCCCACTACCTCCAATGGGCTAGGTCCTTCCATAACTGAGAAAATAACCCACAGGATTGCCTATAGGCCAGTCTTCTGGAGGTGCATTTTCTTAGCTGAGGTTCTTTCTTCTCAGATGACTCTAGCTTGCATTAAGTTGACAAAAAAAAACTAACCAAACAAACAAACAAAAACATCTCACCATTACACTGACTAAAATGAACATTTTAATGCACAGCTTTGACGGCAGATTTAAGACTGCAAAGGAAAGAAATAAAACCTGTGAACATGAAAATAAATTCAAAGGACACAGAGAACAGAGAAGAAAAACTAACATAAATGCATAGTGAAATATGAAATAATTCATCTATGTGTTCTCAGAGTTTCAGAAAGGCAGAGAAAGAGGCAGAAATTATCTGAAAAAAAATATTAACAGAGCCCTCCACATGTGAAGAAAACATTAACCTTCTGATCTAAAATTGTCACCACATCCCAGAAGGATAGGCACAAAGACAACCCCAGCCAGATGCATCACACCCAAGTCAAAGACGGAGAAAATCGCAAAAGCGGAAGACCATGACAGTCACATAAGAGGCAACAACTACACAATCATGACTAGAGTCTAAAGATCCTGGACAGAGATTTTCAAGGTGCAAAACTGCTCTAAGAATTGTATGAACAGTGAAATTATTCTTCAAAAACAAAAATAAAAGTTAAAGCAAATGTTTTGAAATCAGCAAAGCATGAAGTCAATGCTAGAGACCTGTAATACAAGAAATGTCAAAGGAAGTCATTCAGGCTGAAAGGATAACACACATGACAATAATCGCACAAAAGGGTGCACTGGGGCATGCTAAATGCCTAGATTATATGCATTAGTGATTGGAGTCACCAATAATGCATTGATGTTGCATTAAAGAAAGGAATAAAAGCACTTCCCCTCGGAGTCGTGATTTGAATTCTCTACTTCCTGCTCTTTGTGTCTTCTGCCTTGCATCTGTCTGTCATATGAGCCTGAATCTGTGCCTGCCTGAAGGCTGTCCTGTGAATCTGTTTGTCCCTATGCGTGTCTGTCTCTGTGCACATCTGTCTGTTTCAGTGTGTGTGTATGTATGTATGTCTATGTGTGCTACATGAGCTGTGTGTCTGTCTGCATCCCCAACAAAGGGTTTGCTCTGTATTTATTCAACAGCAGAGAAAACACCACATGGGGGGGGGGGAATGAGATGCTTTACAGAAATCTTTAACAGGGTTTCCTAAGGGATTAAATCACTGGTTCCAACTGATTCCTACTGACCCTGATGACGAATAGCACTGTTTATCAACCAATATCCGTAAATGGTTGCTTTCAACATTTACAGGAGATTTTAGGAAGTTTATTTCAGCTTCTGTATTTGCTGCTTTCAGCAGATGGTACACAGGCACTGTTCTGGGCCAGGGGCATGGAGGTTGCATGACTTAAGATTGCAGCTGCAGCTTGGGTTGTAAAAGTTGACGACATGGGTAAACGAGTAAGGTTGGTTGTTACACTGTCTTCTTACAAGCAGGTTAAACAGATAGTCTGAGTACACAGGACAGCAGCCGTAAGTGACTTCAAGGTATACTGTTAACTTTGACTATCGGATCCAGCAAAAGTTCCAGGCTCTTAGAATGTAAGGGATGCGTTTAGAATGTTGCATTAACACATTTAAAACACATGGTATTAACTTGGACTATGATAACATAGAGATGCATATTTTGGGGTGAGAGAGGCGTTTCCATGGTTAAAATTCTTGCTGCATAACCTTGAAGAGCTGAGTTTAAATCCCAGCATCCATGTACCAAGCCAGGCTTTTTGTCTGTGCAACCAGTCACCCCCACACGTGGGCAGGGTACAGAGATGGGAAGGTCACTAGAATTTAGGGGCTGCCAGTCTGTAAAATATATACATGCTCCAGGCTCAGCGAGAGATCCTGCCTCAGATGAACAGGCGGGCGATAAAAGAGCACCCGCCACGTCCTCCTCTGACCTCCCCATGCACACACAGGCATGTGTGTGCACACACCACACAAACATTCATGACTATATTAAAATTATCCGAAAATGAGTATTTTAATCTCTAGAGTAACCACTAAAAATAATTCAGAGATATGTAGCTGAAAATCAGATAAAGAGTAAAAGCGGTGTGGTAAAAAGATGTTTATCAGTCTAGAGCAAAGCCGTATAGAGAGGAGACAAAGAGAAAGGCCAAAAGCTTCATTAACTCAACATATCCCCCATTACACTAACTGTGAATACACTGTACAGTCAAAGGGTGAGGATTCACGGGCTGCATCTTACAAGGGAGATGCGGGTCTGGTTATCCACAGTCTTTCAGGATAATAGAAGTATTCTAGAACTGAGTTATGGTGAGGACTGCATAAGGTTTATGCTTTTCTAAAACTGATCAAGCTGTATAGTTAAAAACAATGCATAATAGTATACATGAACTATGTAAGTGTATCCTCATATGCTAGTATATGCCAGTGTGTGACAGCATATGTTATTATATGTTAATGTTACTGTATGTAAAATTTAGTGATGACGCTGCATAAGTAATGTCTTAATGTAAAAAGGGGTGTACTCCAATCAAACCTATGACGAGACTAAAGCAAGGCACCCGTAGATACGCATGGGATGTACTTCCTTCACTAGGACATGTCTGAGCAAGAGTGTTAGTTCCAATGTAACAGCTTTGAGAAGACAGCAGAGCGGCTTCCCTTACATCTCCAGCAGCTATGGACTGCAGTGCCCTCCCTGCCTGTTGGGAGCAGTGAGACCCCAGATCCTAAATTTCTTGTAATCCCCTGATCTGAGTGCCTACAGCTGCTCTGAGCACGAGACCTTCATGAGTTCCTGATGGCAGGAGAGTGGTTTCTGGTGGGTTTGGCTTGGGTGTGGCTATCTCTATATAATCTGCCCCTGAACACAATAAAGGGGGGCATTCTTGGGGAATTCAAAGATGACCCGTGTTGCTGTCTCTCTGTTTGTGTGTGTCTGTGTATTTTAACCTCCAGGCCCTTGCCCGAAGCTCGGTAACTGGGTGCCAGCGCACAGAGCGCAGACACCGGGGCGCGGTGCACGGCACCTGCCAGCGGCGGACATGCATCGCCGTTGTTCTACTGATCTGGCGAGAGCTCTTTTCTCAGCACGTTTTATTACCCTTACTCTCTGCATCTGTGCGAGGTGGGGATATATTTGCTATTAACTCTAAGGCACGTTTCCAAATCTGTGTGTTCCCGCTTCATCAGAGGCCGCCTGCCTATGCTGGGCGCGCACCCTGTTCTGCACAGATGGAGTTGATGGGGTGCCTGTTTCTCCATGGGCCGCCGGCCTCATCAGTGTCCCAGCATGCTCCACTGTGAATCACTGTTTCCCAACTCTCCCTAGCCAACAGACCTCAGAGCAGCACAAGCAGGGTCCTCAGGAGATGTGAGGAAGCTTTCTGGGGTGCAGTTCTGTGGAAGGGGTGCATGCTCTAGAGGCTAGGAAACATGCTGGCTTAATTTAGAAAACATTTTTACCGAGTCAAGCAATCAAACCCAGTAACGCAGCGTCCCTGGTGTAAGGTCCTTGGTCACCAGTACATTTTCTTTTCACTCTGAGCTGAGTTACTGAAAATAACAATGTGTTTCGGACAAGAGACATGAAGAGGGAAGAGGGCATGAGAACCAGATAGGAGAGAGGAATGGCAATTATTTTAACTTGCAAAAGGAATATATTAAACGCGACCAAATGTCCACAGTGGGAAAAGGCGATGTGTGTCACTGTGCGCAATCTTGAAGCTGAACTATCATGGATACTGCTGTTGTGAGCCAGTAAGGGGCTCTGCCTGGCCTGAGTCACATGGGCCAATCCCAAGGGAGGGCTCTGGTTACATTTTCTCCCAGATTCAAGGTGCTGATGAAAGAAGGGAGTGAGCTTGGCAACAGGGAACAATTGATTGTGCCGCCACTGCCTTCTGCTCCATGGCTTCCCCGGAGAGTACAGAGCCCCTCGGTGAAGGAGCACGATCAGTCTTCCTGTTGCTTAGACACCTCATCACATCAACTCCCTCTGTAAACTTGAACATAGCATCTGCTGTCTGCTAGATTCCGAACCAGTGCTACGTCCTCGGATCGCATCATAGTGGTATCAATTTGCCATCTGTCCTTGTTTTAGAGACTAACACATTTTTATCCTGGCTTTATCTCATCATAAAGACATTTCTGGAAGATTAACGTGGCTATTTTTAGGCATTTAGACTTGCTTGTGTGCTGTGAGGCAAGGTGTGGACACAGGAACTCCAGCTGCTGAAAGGGATGAGCGGTAATTACATCTGTTCAATAGACTTTATTTTTCACAGTGGCTAAGCTGCCTCTGGTGATAAGCTAACCACTTAGGAAGGCGTTTTCACGGTGCTCTCCCCACTGGGTTTCTTGGGCCTTTGTGCCTTTGTCTGTACAGGGTCCCTGTAGGAAACATGCTTGTTTGCTCCAGTCACCAGCCCTTAACTGACTGTATAGTCCCAGCTGACATTTATGGAATCCCCTCCACGGATCAGGCACTTAAACATTTGGGTTGAGATACAAAATAGATAGTCCTTGCCATGGAGAATCTGGGAGCTTAGGTGAGAAGAAGAAAACTCCACATACACACAGACAGACAGACAGACAGACACACACACACACACACACA
>JABTXL010009415.1:3212734-3237412 GCA_025134845.1 Neodon shergylaensis
AGAGAGAGAGAGAGAGAGAGAGAGAGAGAGAGAGAGAGAGAGAGAGAGAACACAAACTTGGGTATCAGATACTTTAGGTTCAAATCTCATCTCTGTCCTCCCCTCTCCTTCCTCCCTCCCTCCCTCTCTTCTTCCCTCCCTCCCTCCCTCTCTCCTTCTCTCTCTCTCTCTCTCTGTGTGTGTGTGTGTCTGTGTGTGTCTGTGTGATTCCAGCTGTTTGACCTCAGGACTGGGGATGTAGCACAGCTGAGAGAGTAGCACATATGCCTAGCATGTGTGAATCCCTGGTTCTTTCCTAGGAAGCATATAAACCAGGTGTCGCAGTACACACATGTGGGCCCACTTAGGGCCTTGCTCAGGGGAGGTATAAGGGATGCAGCTCTGGGAAGAACAGAAAAAAATCTGTCCCAAATGCAGCTAACATTTGGATTAAAAATGAAACAATAGATACATGATACGTCAGCTAGGAATAGAGCTGCAGAGAAAGCAAGAGTCAGGAGAAAGGGGGGAGGAGGAAATTCTGGTTCGGGTGGCTCCGTGGCATCAGATGACTGAGGGCTTATGTGAGAAGATTTTCCCTTATTTCAGAGAACAAGGCAGGCCCTGGTGCCCATCATGTCTCACTGGCCAGGGCTGGAACTCTATGAGCAAAGGGAAAGAGCGAAGAGGCAGGATGGAGGTGGGGTCAGACCACCACACCACTAGCAATGTTCTATGGGTGCTTTCACGGTCACTTCTTTTGGGGATTTCCTGGGTAGGAAGGACTGTGGTAGTCAGTGGCTTGCAGTGTGATTTGGTCCCATCCCCAGAAGGTAAAGATACTGAAGAGGCCATGTGACAGACACTAGGGAGCTACAGCAGAGGGGTGCAGGGAAAGGCATGAAAATAAACACGTGCTCAAGAAGTTCACGGGTGAGGAGGAGAAAAAGGATGAGAACTCAAAGGCGACCATGACCGGTGAACTAAGGACCAAGTCTCTGAAGACACTGTTCTGATGGCGGGGAATGTTCTGGAATTCTCCCTGGCCCTGTCATTGAGGTCATTGTCTCATTGTCAGCTCCTCCTCCCCAGTATCCTGGCCTAGCATGGTGCCCACTCATGCAGTGGCAGGCTTTCAGGATGATCATCTGAAAGCATCCTATGCATGAAAATGCTGCGGCCGAGTCACGCTGATATTACTGGTTTCTTCGATGCTTTCTGCAGTCAGGTAGCAAATGTGCTGGGTGTTTAATGTCGCCACTGGTGCCCTCAGAAACCGGTGCTGAAGAATGAATTAAACACAGTAGAGCAGTCAGGAGGAAACCTCAGCTGACCTCTGAAAGAGAGTGTGGAATACATCACTAGAGTACACCTCATCACCCCAAGGGGCGGGGTTCCCGTGGAGTTCGCCTTGTTCACAGCTGAGAGTCACAGAACCAAAAGGCAGTAGAGGTCTTCGGGTCATTCTGGTTGATTCTGATGGTGATAATGTTTTTACTGAAGGCCATGTAGAGCATTTAAGCAACGGGTCCCCTAGTGTTTCTGAACAAAAGCCATTATTCTTACCCCAGATGTGGAGCTGGGATTAACAGGGAAAGGTGCCCAGCACCCTGCTTCCTCCCAGTGTGGTCCAGGTGCTGATCTAAGCAGTAGATGAATTTTTTCCTGATCTGGGGGAGAAGTTTAGATGAGAGTGAAGGAGGAACAGACCAATCCAGGAAAATCAGCAGCCAGCCTGGTTGCTAGGAAACAAGGAGAGATGGAAACAGAGCAATGCTGGGGCTGAAGTCAAGCTAAGAGAAAGGCAGGCAAGGAGACGGAGTATAAAGGAGTCCAGGGAGCGGAAGAGGAGATGCTCTACTGCCAAAATCACAAGCTTATTGCTTTTTAAAAGCATCAGTGCTGAAACAAGAAAATAGGAAAAATAAAAAAAAATAGCTATTAGTCAAAAAATAAAGAATAATAAAAAAAAAGCTGTCTTGTGGTTAGCAAGATGTCTCATGGGGTGAAGAACCGTGCTACCAACCCTGACATCCCCAGGGCCCACATGGAGAAAACCCAGTTCTGGAAGTTACCCTCTGACCTCCACACATGCACGGTAGAACTAGGCACACCCCTCCACACACACACAAAAAAATTAATTAAATATATGTAACAAAACAAAAATAATTGTGTTATATGTTTCCCCACAGACTTATGCTATTAGACTTTGTATTCTAATCTTCTAATACACCATAGAAATTACTTTGACGTTTATGGCTTCCCATTTTGAAGCCTTCCTGATCCTGTCATATTTCATTTTGTGTGGTTTAAGGATACAAATATCAAAGTTAGCCTTTTAGTTTATTTTGAGAAATGAAACCTTAACTCTTTTTTTTTTTTTTTTTGAGAGAAGAGCTTCATTGACTCAGTCACTAAGGCATCAGGTAGATATCCTCCTGTTAGTCCCGCACACATGGTGGCTGCACCTTGTGGGCTGGGGTGGTGAGGAGTCCCTGTTATTTCAGCTCCTATGGTCCACTGCTGAGAGACACAATATTGCGTAAAAAGAAGAACTAGATCTGTTATGTTTGTGAGATGAATTCTGCACAGCTGTAGACCAGGCTGCTCGTTTGTGACATATGGCTTATTTTGTTTCCAAAACCATTTTGAAATACAATTAGGAAAGTTAGTATTTGGATGTGTTGAGGCCTAATTAAAATGCAATATTTTACCTTGACAAAAACTTGAATTAAAAATAGATTATGTAGGGCCTGGACTACAGCTCAGTCAGTAGAGAGCTTGCCTAGTGTACATGAAAACCTAGGTTCAATACCCAGCACCACCTAAACTGAGCGAGGTAATACAAATCTATAATTGCAGCGTTTAGAAGGTAGAGGTGAGGGCATCAGAAGTTCAAAGTTCTCAGTTCAGTCTGAAGTGTGGCTTCTAGTATTCTCTGTAGGCTAGTTGGGTAGACATGAATCAAAAATCAAAAATCAAAAATCAAAAATTCCTACTGCATTTCAAATATGTATCCTTATACCCACGAATAAGAGTAGATCTCAACATCTATTTTTTTTTAAAGTTTCTTTTTGTACCCAATGGAGACTATTCCAGAAATCTACAGCTGGTTAAAATGCGGATAATAAATGGCAGAGTCCCTACATGCAGGGTTTGAGGGACATCCCAAAAGAGGCACTGGGGATGGGAAGATTCCAAGAACAGAGGACCAAGAGTCTAGCCTAAGTATCCTCTATCTATGATAGAAGGAGTCTGCACCCTGAACTCTCAACAATACGATCACCTCATCAAACTCTGCACAGAAATGACACTTGGCACTTGATGTACCAACGTGGATGAGGGAAATCTCACAGGCCCTGCAAAGAGCTATGGACTGTTAATGACTGCTAAGAGAGAGAGAACCAGTCTCCTCCGAGGGCTAGCCAACCCCAACTAGTCAGTCTTAAACACATTTGGAACAACACTAACTGGATTTAACAGGTGTGTGTGTGTGTGTATACATATATATGTATGTATGTATGTATATATATATATATCATACATTAGATGACATAGAGATAGATATCAGTTCAAAATAACACGACAGAGAGGTGCCTCCTGGGTTCACCACACCAGCCACTCCCTTAGTCTTCGCTAATAATTTGCCTCCTCCTACTCCCACAGCTGATAACCCAGGCAGGACTACTATGGGGAGTTAGGCCGTGAGTCCTGGAGCCTCGCTGGTCTCTTAGTTGATCTACATAGAGAGAAAGAGACGCCACAGACACTGAGAGGATGCTGGACTCCAGAAAAAGACCAGCCTGAACCCCAGCTCTCCCACAATCCTTTCAGGCTCTGAACCTCATAAAATAGCCTTGCAGACATGGCCAGGTCACCTGGCTGAAGGGTACCTGTGTGCACACCCTCCTTTAAAAAAGTTCCTGGGCTAGCAGGAGTGTTAGTGTGAATGTGAGTGAATGTCTCTGCCCTCCCAGTGTCTGGCTTGAGGAAAAGAGAGTAGGTAAACACGTCCCTTCATGCATTGTGTTTGACTCCCTGCTACTTCTGCTTAGGATTCGAGGCACCCAGTATTAATGTGGGGTTGGACACACAGCATTGAAGTGGTGTATAAGAACATAGATATTCGTCGATTCCTGTTAAATCCACACAAATTGGATCAAAGCTTAGTGAAGTCACAACTTTGGAGATTCAGAATGGATTACCGATCTGCTAGTTCGGGGTCTGGTCTGATCAAAAATCCAGGTTGAACATCATCTGTAATCCCAAAATCTCCAATCAAAATGCTCTAAAATCTGAAATATATTGAGTACCAGCACAGTGCCACAAGTAGGAAATTCTACACCATTAAACTTCACAAAAGGTATTAAGGATATTGGGTAAAATTGCATCTAGGTCATTTGTGTAAGGTGCTTGTGGCACACAGACAATTCTTGGGATTGGACTAGAGTTCCTTCCTCAAGCTATCTCATTAAATATGTGCAAATATTCCAATATGTAAAAACCCAAAGTCCAAACCACTCCCGCTCCCAAGCATTTCAGATAGGGATTATTCAACCTATAACTTCACAGTTTGAACAAGAACGAGGCTGACCGAGGGTCATGAAGCCTGCAAAATGAAGGTACAGTGTGGCCAGAGGAGAGAATAGAGGATGTAAACAGAATGTCCAGTCCTTCGGGTGCTATTTATTTTGGTCTGGATCGAGATGGTCCTTCCTCCAAAGCTCTGAGCTGAAGGCTTGACCCACGGTAGAGCTGTGGCCAGAGGTTGAGAGTGACAGGGTCACAAGGGTTTTGACCTCACCACTGTCAGCTGCAGAACCCTGAGGAGGGAGAACCTATTTGGGAAAAACAGCTCACTAGAGGCAGGCTTTTAACAGGTCTGTTCTGTCTCCATCTCCCTGCCTTTGCTTCTCTGTTCCCTCAAGTATTGGGTGGTGCTCTGTCACAAAATCCTCATCTAAGGGACGCTCACCACAGAGCTTCCTTGTGACCCGGGAAGGCCTGCTGGCCTCATGCTCAGCTAGGGGACTTGCTATCCAGCAGTGCTGGTGGACAACGGCCATGATAGGTGACCCATCAAACTGGTAGGAGCTGGCTTAATTTGCATCAAACCCCAAACTACACTCATTGCTAGCTCTAAGGCCACCTGAGGTTGCATGAGCAAGACTGCTTATTTGGTCCTCTGGCACAGGACTAGAAACACATTCATGAAGAGGGATGAGGTCTCCTCTCCTTCCTGCCAGGTTGCATCCTGTCCTCTGCCCTACAGCATCACAGTGTCCTCTTCTGTCCTCATGTGTACTCAACATGTAGACCCCTCACTTGAGGGATCTGTCAGCAGCATTGCTGATCAGTTGGTTTCCGGGGTAAGTCCTGAGACCCTCTACATCATTGCTTCTATGGGAATAAAAACCTTGCTAATTCCAGTGGCCTATTTGCAAATTTTTGGAGAATGACCCAGTTACAACTTGGGGACATTTTATTCCTATAAATTGGTCTCTCCAGCCAGCATCTGAGAGTTGGCTGGGCAATGCACTTGGTGAATCTTTCCCAGTCATTTGGGGAAGGGCAGAGATGTTTCTAGAAGAGGTGAGTCAGGCTAAGGGGTGGGCAGTAGGGAGGGAAAAAGAACAAAGAGTCAAGCGATATTCTGAACACAGAGTTGGTACCCAGCCAGCAACAGCAGGCTGATCCCGCTCTGCTGAAGACTCAGATGATGAAACAAATACACGCTGGGAAATCGTTGGACGCTTCCGGAGTGGAGACAGTGCTCTGCTTGGTGATGAACTGAGGAGGTTTATGAGGAACACTTTCTGCTGGGCAGTCTTGGTAAGGCCATATTCTCTCCCCGCCCTGAACTGAGAGTTAGAAATTCAAGTTTTATATCTCAATCAGAATCCAACAGGATCCCACCAACTTGAACTTCACAAAGTAATTGGATGGCTGTACACTGACTCTAAAAGGCCCAGGGAGCCATCTGAGACACAAAAGGACAATGGTTGGCTTTCTTCCAAGCTTCTCTAGGAAAAGAGTTGGAATGGAAGCCCTCAGAGAACCTTGAGAAATGTGGGGGCCTCTGTCCAGCAGGACCAAGAGAGATCTGAGTAGAATGGAAACAATCAAAGGGCAAGTCAGAGGGGCTGGGGGTTTAGTTCAGTTGGTAGATCATGTGCCAGACCCTCACTTCCATCTCTAGTAAAACCTAGTAAGCCACGCCTGGTGGGATACATCTATAATTCCAGAACTTGGACAGGAGAGGAGAGGAAAGGAGAGGAAAGGGAGAGATGAGGGAGAGCGGAGGGAGAGGGGAGGGGAGGGGAGAGACAGAATGGGGGGAAAAAGAGAGTTCATTGTTGACCCAATCCTTCCAACCTCAAATGAATCACTTTCCACTTTCCCAAAGGAACCACAACAAAAATTCAGTTCTGTCAGAGGTTCATTCATTCATTTAACAGGCATTTGTTAGCTGTTCACCATGTCCTAGGCTGCTCCTGCTGGCCTAGCGGGAGTCACAGAAGGCATGCCGCCATCTTAGAGGAAGACATAACATGTCTGAGGGGCTTTGAAGGCATAGACGAGGACAGCCACAGAAAGGGAGCTGGAACCAAGGCCAGCCGTGATGCCCCCACTGAGGTCACAGAGCACAGAGCAGGTCTGGGCTTCCAAACAGAGATGGACAAGGAGGCTGGGCCCAATCCTGCCTGGGAAAATATTTAAAGCCACTCCAAATGCATAGCCACACATGTAAGCAAGCACACAACCACACAATGACCACACTGGGGTCTGTATGCTACAGGACAGAGGGATGCCACATTAGAAGTGATCACAAGGGCAGCTCAGGGGCAGCCCAGAGTGACAGGAGTCAGAGCCCTCACAGGGACAGGAAAGATGAGTGAGATTGGGGCAGACGGCACTGCTGCTGTAACAGTGTCTGTCAAAGCTGATTTACTCCGTGTCTCCTCCACTTCCTACATGGTCTGCCTGAAGATGCTGTCAGGGCAGCCTCAGATGAGCAATGGCAATGCTCAGCATGGGGCTGAGCTGAAGGTTGCAAGGCAGGGTTGGAATGGAGCTCCCAGCAGAGCTCTGACCTTCTCCGGACTTGGGCATCTTCATCCAAAAAGTGGGGAGAGTAGTGGCCTCCACCTCTCAGAGATACTTCATAACAGACAAAACAGAGGGTTCCCCGTACCAGGTTGATGCATCACAAGTGGCTAGCATGGATGCCTGCTCCAGCTGTTGCCAGTGACAACAGAGAACTATTGCTTGATGTTGGAAGACAGCATCCTTTCCTGAGTGTCAGTGGACTGTAGGGGGAGCTTCCAGACGAGAGAAAATGAAAGCAACTGCGCGCGCGCGCACACACACACACACACACACACACCTGCCTGAGCTCTAATTAATCAAGAGCTGCGGTGGTTTAGAAAACGCCCTCTCCCGCTCCTTCCTCAGTCCCCCTCCCACACTTGTGAGCCTGTCCCAAGGCCACAGTGGAAGAGGCTGAGGGAGCTGCAAGCAGCCAAGAGGTCTATTTGTGAAGGGAAGGGGGGGGCACTTCTGGTACGAGGGGAAAGAAGAGGTTGGGATCAACAAACCTAATTATCAGTGATGACTTCCTGAGGTCTCTGAGGGGGGGGGAAACTAAAAGATAACCGGCCCCATGGTTAGTGGAGGGGGTTCAGTTTGTTGGCTGGCAGATTCTCAGGACCTGTGTTCTGGTAGAACCCATCCAGTGTTCCCAGAAACCACAGGAGGCCGGCCAAAATTTGTCCGGAATGCTGAAGAAGGAATGGACAGGGGTGGTTTAGATGGAAACTTGAAAGGTCTGGAAAGCATTCAGAGAGGTGAGCCCGAAATGAGGGTGGAGGGAGAAAGGAAGGAAAGTGACACCCCTGTGTCCTTGCAAGAGACAGAAGTGCAAGGGGGAAATGTCAGGAAGAGAATGGCCATCCTGAGTTAGAGGTACAGAAAGATAATCCACATGAATTATTTTGGAGATGTCCTTCTAAATTAATTAATTTGAATAAAGAGTCCCAGAGAGGTTAGAAACTCACATCAAATTGCTATGGCCTAAAATGTTTCTGTGTCTCTGAATGTCATATGGTAAACCTTAATGCTCCCACCCCCATATTATTAGGAGGTGGGAGCCTTCATGATAAAGCTAGTATTCTTATAAAAGAGACCCCAGAGAGCAGTTTTGCCCCTCCCTACCCATGAGAACACACAAGGGAGCCCTCTCTGCAGTTAGAATGCAGGCCCCAGTAGATGCTGATTTGCTGGCTGGCCGGTCTTGGCCTTTCAGCCTCCAAGCCCAAAAGCCATACATTTCAGTTATTTATAAGCTGACTGGTTTAGAGTGCTTGGGCCTAGCTGCCCACTCGAATTAAGACACAAGTACTAGAGTCAAGACATAAAAGCTAATTCAGACAGTATCTCAAATCATTGCCCAATAACTTCTGGTCTCCACTCCTGGGGCATAGATAGCAACCCCTGAAGGCCAATATCAAGACTGCCCAAGCAGAGCCACTCATAGCTACTACCTGCCCCCAAGAGGAGGGGAAGAAAATGGGTAGTCAGTTGAGGTGGGTAATCGAAACATCAAGAAGTTAGATGCTTGCAGACAATGGGAGGACTCAGAAAGAAAGGCGCTGTGCATGACTTAGATTTGGTCTGTAATTGTGTCCCTTAAATTCCTCGTTTCTGTCTTTATCCAAGACTATGAGCTGAGTTCTCCATCTTACCATGGAGATTCCTAGAGTAGACCTTTTAATCAGGATACAGTAATCAGAGAGAAACCCCATGTAATCCTCACAGTCTGGCTCCACCCTCGTCTCCCTGCATCCATCCTTAATCCTAGGTTTGGGTAATTACTTACAGCCTGAACTCTGCTGCCTTGGGAATATTTTGATATAGAGACTTGGAGTTGTATTAGATTCTTCTAGAATCTATCCCCTTTGTCATTCATGCCTCTGCAGGCATGGTAGAGTCTCAGACAATGAATCTGGAATGCTCAGGGGATGCTCACACCAATGGATTTAGAATAAAATTTCTCTTCTACTTCTTGGTGTATAGGAGAAGTTGAGCTCTTATCTCAATGAAATTCTCCCCATGATTATTTGTAAATACCCGTTTCTCATATTTGTGCAGTTTGGAACCATGGGGACATCTTGGTCCCCTTCCTATTTGTTGACAGAAGTTTCTGTCCTGCCCGGTCCTGCAATCATTCAGTCCCAAAGAAACACACAGAGGTCTACATTAATTATAAACTGATTGGCCTAGTAGCTCAAGCTTCTTACTAACTCTTATAACTTATGTTAGCCCATAATTCTTGTCTGTGTTAGCCACGTGACTTGCCACCTTTTTCGGTGAGGCAGTCACATCTTGCTTGCTCTGTGTCTGGGCAATGACTGCAAACTGACTTTTCTCTTCCCAGAATTCTCCTGCCTCTATTTCCTGCCTGGTCACCCCGCCTATACTTCCTGCCTGGTTACTGGCCAATCAGCGTTTTATTAAAACATAATTGACAGGGTACAGGCCATTGTTCCACAGTAATTCACTGCCACACTTTTTTTTAAACAAGAACTCTGAACTGAATCTCCTTTGTTTAGCTTTTCTACTGACCATTATCCATAACAACTTGTAACCCACATTCTAAACAAAGGCAAACATTTATAATCCATGTTTTGGGAATGTGGGCATAGTTTTTCAGGCTACCTCCTGCTGATTGAGAGTGCTTATAATCTTATGGGGACCTAAAGAAAATTTAGAATTAAGATCAAGTCCTGATGAGAGTATCCTGTGAGGCTTGATCATCTCAGGCAGCAGTCTTTGAACTGTTCTGGATGTAGAACTCAGATATCTGGGCCATTCCTCCTATTGGAGATTTCTCAGGGGATCTTCCTTGGTCAACCTGATTTTTCTTAACACAGAATGAATCCACAGCCTCTCATTTCCTGTGAAAACAAAAGAAAAGCCTCTTCTCCAAAGTAACATATCTTTTGACTTAAATTTTCAATATGTATATATTGGATTAATCCAGCAGCATTTATAATCAAATGTCTTTTAGTAGCTTTTGCTCCTTCCTCAGTCATCAAACAATTTAAAGACAACACAATAACATACAATATCCAGACTCGCTGTGTATTTTTCATCTTTATGTGACTTTATTTTAACCTCTATTTCTTTGTTAGCAGGAGCTGCTTGTTTGTCCCGGCTGCTTAGCCTCAAAATAATCACACAGAAACTGTATTAATTAAATCACTGCTTGGCCCATTAGCTCTACCTTCTTATTTGGGTAATCTCTTACATATTAATTTAATCCATTTCTATTAGTCTGTGTATTACCATGTGACAGCGGCTTACCAGCTAAGGTTCCCAGCGTCTGTCTCTGACGGCTCTATCACTTCTCTCTGATTCCGCCCTCTTTCTCCCAGCATTCAGTTTAGTTTTTCCCACCCACCTCTGCCCTGCTAATGGCTCAAAGCAGTTTCTTTATTCATTAATGGTAATCGCAGCATACAGAGGGAAATCCCACATCATTTATTTTTATTTTATTTTTAATTTTTCAGACAGGGTTTCTCGTTGTATCTTTGGCTGTCCTGGAATTTACTCTGTATACCAGGTTTTCCTTGAATGCACAGAGGCCTGCCTCTGCCTCCCAAGTGTTGGGATTAAAGGTGTGTGCCACCACACTCAACTACTCTCTTTTTTTCTTTTAAAGACTTTATCCCTTTTTTTTTAAGCCTACATATATTTTTAAACACACAGTAAACCATTTAGAGGTTTTCTTCATCTTTGAATCTATATTTACTGTATATCTCTCTTTTTCTGACCACAGGAGTCTTTAATTTGCTAAATGATATGGCTAGGATTAAAGCTGTGACTTTGATGGCTGGATCCAGCTCATTCCTTAGCTTTTTGAGAGTCTAGCCTCATGATGGAGGTACCAGCCAGAGCCATGTTTATTGCCACAACTCTATGGCGTTTCAAGGTCCCTGACATTACCAGAAAGCATGTGGTCAGTTTTTCATCAATGACATTTAAGTGTTTCGTGGCTAAAGCTGAGTCAGGAAGCCTCTCTTAAATGAGAGCGCTTGCCTCTAGCAAAGAGAGCAAACCCAAGAAATTGCTGTTGCCAAGAAGCCATACTCAATGCTGTTATTTTGTGTCTAGAATTTCTTTCTAAACCCTCTCAGGTTTTACATGAATTTGGTCTGCCACGTTGGTGCACCAATTTGTTGTGAGGAGGCTGCTTCTTGGTTCCTGGCGGCTCAGCCCTGAAATAATCACACAGAAACTGTATTAGTTAAATCACTGCTTGGCCCATTAGCTCTAGCTTCTTATAGGCTAACTCTTAACATATTAATTTAACCCATTTCTATTAATCTGTATATTGCCACTTGGCTGTGGCTTACCGGCTAAAGTTCCCATGTCTGTCTCCAGAGGGGCCACACGGCTTCTCTTTGACTCTGCCTCCTTTCTCCCAGCATTCAGTGTAGTGTCCCATCATCCCACCCTCAGGCCAAGACAGTTTTCTTTATTAACCAATGGTATTCACAACATCCATTTACATATACCTAGACTAGGGAATGTGTAGGCAGGATACTCAACTTGCTTAACATTAAGGAATTCAACCTAGTACATGGGCACTTTGGCTCATTTGGGACTGTGAGGTACCCAGGAGAGGAAGCAGTTGGGAGCTAGATGCTGATGCCTTCCAAATGCTATTTCTTACCTCTGACACCAAGATTTTCAGAATAGCTGAGAGTTGGTAGTGCCTTCAGAAATGAACATACTTTTCAGAAAACCTTTCATTCACACATCTTAAAGTAGAAGATAGATTCTGTGACACAAAGAAGGTATTTCCAAAAGCATAACTCAAACATATCTGCTTATTTTAAATGAGTAAGATGCTTCACGATCATGCTGGGCAGATGCAATATCAGAAAATACTCTGGGCCAAGAACATGCTGCAGAATCCCCCCAGCTGAAGAGGAGGCAGCTCAGACACCCACAGACGAAGAGCAATAAAACATGAATAATTGAAAGCCCCTGATATTACCCTGCCTACACATAACGTGTCTTTAATAATTCATTCAACTCGATCTTTTAAAGAAAAATTCTCTTCATGACTTAAATCATTCTGTCTGCCTGATGGCAAAGGGAGCTCATTGCCTGTTCACAGTAGAGTTCCTTTCCCTGCTTGGGATTTGCCCCTCCCGTGGGAGGGGTGTGAGCTATGCTTAGATTTCCTCTGCGGTAGGTTTTCAGGGTTGTATTCTGCACATGCTCAGTGAACTCCTCCTCGCTGGAAATTCTCCCACAGGTGCTCAGCGTGTTCTGGAACTGTTTTAGTGTTTCATATCTAGTGACATAATCCCCACAATAACGTATTCTTCCTGGTTCTTCTCAATTGCACAGATGAAGAAGGGACTCAAGAACTTGGATTAAACAGCCTTACGGGACACCACCAGGACGATTGCCCCCCGTATTCCTCATGAAAACATGGGGATACATAACTCACTTCTCCGTGTTGATGTGGTTCACCTGTGTCCAATAAAAGCCTTTGTTTTAAAAGAAGAATGTCCCTTTAAATATCTGATTACCCAGTCCTGCTAAATCATTCATACCCAGAAAGCCTTGGGGGATGGGGAAGCGTCAGGGTGTTTGAAAAATAGCTGAGGAATAGGGGCTTCAGATGCTTCAAATGTAGAAGGCGAGGGACCATCTGGGAGACGTGGAGACTGGGGTGAAGGAACTCAACATGTTCATGTTTTCTAAGAGAAAGTTTGCTATAGAAATGGAGATTATTCCAGAAGTTTGGAGCAAAATGCTGCTGGGGACAAAAAGCAGAAATCTCTCAGCCTTTTCTTAAAAATTAGAGCAGGGAGATTCACAACCATGTGATTTCAGGTAACTAAGTTATGGATGGCAAGTGTCCTTGAGGCATGCCCTCTTAAAAATGTCTGAAAAGAGATTAAAACAGGCATTGAAGATTCAGGACTCATGCAGCCTGCCTCTAATAAATTGTATTCTAAGCAGAGTAAGCTGGCTAAAATCAATCGGAGCACTTGGCAGGGAGAAGCAGGCAGATCTCTATGAGTTCTAGGCCATCCTGGTCTACAGAGTGAGTTCCAGGACTTCCAGAGACACATGGTGAGACTCTGTCTCAAAAAAAAAAAGTGTTCTATCTCTATTCCCTGCTTCAGGTGAAGATGTCATGTAGCTTGTTGATTTTTTAATTGAGGTATAAAATACAAAAAATTAACATGTAAAACCCATGAATCTTGAGTGTTTAAGTTGATAGATTTGAATTTTGCTTACAAACGTCAACATAATTGATGTTCAACTCAAGATACAAAACAATTCTCCATTACCCAGAAGGTCCTAGGTGTTTCTTACCCATTCTCCTAAATGTAAAGGCTATTCTCGCAGTCTCTGTGTCTCTCTGTCTCTGTCTCTGTCTCTGTCTCTGTCTCTGTCTCTGTCTCTCTCTCTCTCTGTGTTTGTGTGTGTGTGTGTGTGTGTGTGTGTGTACTTGTACAGGCCAGAGACTGACCTTGAGTCTCATTCCATTGGGGTTGTCTACATTGTTTTTTGAGACAAGATCTCTCCCTGGGTCCTGGAACTCCACAGTTAGGCTAGCTGGCTGGCCATTGAGCCCCAGGGATCCATCTATCTCCGCCTCCTCAACACTGGGATTCACTGCTCTGTGAATCCCACAGTTCACATCACTGTGCCTGGCTTTTAAGATGGGTGTTGGGATTTAACTCAGGTTCTCAGGCTTCTGCAACAAGCATTTTTACCAACACGCACACACACACACACACACACACACACACACACTGGCTTCTCATACTTACTTCTAATGATGTGAGCTAGTTTTGTTTGAGCTGATAACTGATGTGACTCACACTGTGTGTATTATTTTGCCTTTTGTTTGTTTGTTTGTTTGAGACAGGGTTTCTCTGAGTAGCCTTTGGAGCCTGTCCTGGAACTCGCTCTGTAGACTTGGCTCTGGATTTTTAAATTCAGCACCATCACTGGGAAGAGCATTGGTTTTCTCTTTCATCTTTCAGTTTTCATTCATATCCCATAGTATAACAAAGCTCTTTATTTATTTGATCTTCAGTTTTTGGGCATTTGTGTTACTTCTATCTTGATACTGTTATGAAATTTTCTGGACAAAGTCACTCATTTCGGGCTACTAGGCTGGATATATGTCTAGATTTAATTGCTAATTTTGAGGCCCCCATCTTGCTCTCTCTCTCTCTAACACACACAAAGGTAGATAGTGCCTAAGGAATGACATCCAAGGTTTTTCCTCTGATTCCCACTAATATTCACTCGCACAACTGGTACCTCCCCCAACACATGCACCCCTCCACATGAACATACACACTTTAGTGAGCACAATAACGTTCCTTCTAGATATTCTTTCCAGACAAAGGAGCGAAAGCCTGTGTTTAGTTCATACACGGGTTGTCAGGGACACGGGGATAAGCCAGCCATGCATGGGGGCTCACACGAGCACACTGGAATGCTCTGAGGGGAGATTCCTTCAGTGAGAAAGCTTCAGGCATGGTCAATGGACTTTGTGTGATGAGAAAATGGCCCAGTTAGAAAATAATAGCCTCAGAGGCAGCGACCTGTGGTTTATCCAGTTGGGCAGGGATTGATTCTGAAGGAGAGAAGCTGAAGGATCAGGAATAATGGAGTCCTAGGGAGGGGAGTGAACATGAGGGAGCAAGCATGTCCTGTAAGTGTCCTGGTGTGTGTGCTAGCATAGAGAGCACTCACTATCCTTTGAGCCTATAAAACGCTATCAGGCCAATAAGGACCAAGCCTGTTGGAGTCAGCCAACCACACCCATTGACCAAGGCTGATCTAGTTAGAGCTGCTATTGGATGGCCAGATTACCAACCCTGGAGACCACTGATCAGCTCCTGACATGGCACCATCCTCCAGCAGATCAGCCACCACTTGCTGGGAAGTTGACTGTGTTGGACCCTTCTCCCATTCAACAAATGGAGTGGAGGGCTGTTTCATTTCGACAGTGATAGGGGAATGAATATTCAGCTATAGGTTTGTCTCTCCTGCCCAGATGATCTAACTCAATTCTATTACCATGGAAGATTCCCAGAGTGAACCCCTACTTTAAAGCAAAGGTTAGGCATGTGACTTCAGGATCCTTTCCACAGCTCAAACACCATGTCATTCAGAATCAGCCAGCTCAGGGGAGTTGATGTGTTTACTGGTAGCATCTTGGAAGGATTGGGTAGCCATGCTAAATCAACAACCTTCCCATCATGCTGCATACTCACTATACTGAACACACTGGTCCAGGAACCAAGGGGTGGAAAAAATGTGATCTTATCTAACGACTCATCCCTGTATCTGGGCCCCTGTGGGTTAGAGATTCTGTTTCCCAGAAATTTAGGCCAAGAGACCAGCTAGCAGAAAAATAAACAAACAGACAAGAACTGAACTGGCAAACACAGTTTACCAGATCATCAGGAGAGCAACCAGATCCCTCTTCATGTACCTGAGCTCTATCCTGCTGGCAGGAGGGCAGGTAGTGAGATCAATAGCTCAGACAGTAAAGGGCTTGACACGCAAACATGAGAACCTAGTTTGGATTCATATACCCACGTCAAAAAATTGGGTATGGCGGTATGTACTTGCAGGCTCAGCACTGACTACCAGAGAGGGAATCACTAGGACTCCATGACCAGCTAAGTCTATTCTAATTGGTGAGTCTCAGGCCAATGAGAGGCTCTATCTCAACAGCAGGGTTGACATCATCTGAAGAACAAGAACGGAAGTTGGCCTCTGATTGGCACATCAGCACACACAGACAGGTCCAGTCATCCTAGCCTGAGATGACCACGGTACTGATGACGAGGCATTCCTTTAAGAATGAGAGCCTGGGTCGCACCAGCAGATAAGCCCCTGTGCCCAGCAGTTCAGGGTAGAGGGTGGGGGAATCTAGCCTGTGTGGGAAAGGATGTAGAAGTTGAGATGAGTCAGATGGAGCAGACTGCGTTCTGTCCAGCGATGCGGGAGGAGCTGATGCTCAAACTGAGAAGTGGAGTCAGGTGACTCAAGGGTCGGATGAGGGAAGCTGTTTTGTGCTACTATAGCCCCAGCTAGGAGACAGAGAGGCTGGAAGTCAGCCTCTAGGTCAGCCCTCTGCAGAATTGCCTTGATTGATGATTGATTGGTTGTCTCACCCCAGATCACTGTTCCTTCCCAGGACAGCCTTCATCTAATAGATATTCATCACTGAAATATAAAATGAAGTCCTCTTTCCCCCAGCTCAGAACATCTCCAAATATCAGTCTCAGCTTGACTTCCCTATGTGGCCAGCTGATGCCTTTCCTGAGACTGCCGTATCACTAGCTGTTCCCAGTTCCCAATCTCCCCTTCTTTTCCTTCTCCTCCTCCCCTACATTCCCCTTTCTTCATTGGTCTCGAACAATCTGCCCAATAAAACTCCCTGCATACTAATCTTTGGGAAAATCAAACACTAGAGATTTTCAGACCAATTGGCCCAGTGTACGCTCCTGCTGGAACAGAGAGAAATTCTGATCGCTCTACACCTTCACCAGATCTGGTGTCAGTCTTTGTCATCTGAACCATTCTCATAGCTGCATACTGAGAGTCCACTGTGGTTTAAATTTGTACTGAATCTGCATTTTCTTAATGACTAATGATGCTGAGCATTAGAAATCCAGTGTCCATTAGGAAACCGGGACTCTCCTTTGCCCATTTTGATTGATTTGTATATTTTAAAATTGATTTGTAAGGACTCTTTATATATTTGAATGCGAACCTTTCATCAGATAAATGTATACAGAGCATTTTCTCTGACTATGGCTTATCTTGTTACTCCCTGGGCCACAGAATGCTGTGACCTTTTAAAACTTTCTATTTTGAACTAATTAAAGATCCAGAGGATGTTGCAAAGATAGCCCAGAGGGAGTTCTGCTTTCCTGCATTATGTCGTACAATACCAAAGCCAGGAAACTGACATTGGAGCGATGTCAGCACATACGCTCATGCCACTGATACAGGTGCAGATCTGTGTACGCTTCCCTGCTACCAAGATATAGAACTTGTCATAGGCCCTACGGGACATCTTACTACCATTATTTTTGCTAGCTGGACATAGCACTAAATGACCTTCTAAATGCGTGTCTTCATAGCACAGGTTAGTTCAGCTCTCAGTCCTCCTCAGGGAAGCATCCTTCCACAGCAGGTGACATGGAGACTTTGGTAAAGGGTTTATTGAACACAAACAAGTGACCTTGGAGTGCTTATCACCAAATGAGACGTCTGTATCACACCCTCCTCTTCCACAAGGTCGAGGGAACATTCTGGAAGAGGAATTAGAAAGATGGTAAGGACCAAGCCAGAGGTCAGAGAGGACCAAAAAAACCAAAACAAACACAAGCAAACAAACAAATAAAAACAAGTGTGCTCTGGGTAGGATGGGGTTGCCTCACTCATGAACTCACAGAACCGGTGACTGCTCGCACAAGACCTGCACTAGATGGAGCCAGTCATTGCTCCAATACAGGTGGCGGAGGGGCTCATGAGGCTCCACCCCAGCAGAGGAGCTGTTGCTGTTGGCAGTTAAGAGCTTCCTGGAGGAAAGAGAACTTGCTTCCTTTGAGGATGTGGTCCCTGGTAGGTTTCCCATGCTCCAGTGATGACCTTCAACTATGTACAGATGGGCAGCCCTGTGGACTCAGCGGGTCACAGAAGCTGATTAAGTAACTAATTCATGAGAGAGGAGAGAGAGAGAGAGAGAGAGAGCAGAACTAAACCATGGTCACCTTTGTGTCATCTTGTTATAGTCATACTCTTCCCTTATCCAGCCTCCTTCCCTCCCCTGTCCTTAACCCTGGGCAATTTGTTTTCCTTTTGTAGAATTTAGTCAAGATTTGTTTTACAAATGGAATCATACAGTATATGACTTTTTATGATTTTTTTTCTCACCTACAATAATGCCCTTGAGGCTCATCTAAGTTTCTCTCTCTCTCTTTCTCTCTTTCTCTCTCTCTCTCTCTCTCTCTCTCTCTCTCTCTGTCTCTCTCTCTCTCTCCACATTTGTGGGCCAGGAAGCCCCAGCATATCTTCCTGTCTCTATCTCCTCACTATTTTGATTATTGATTCATGCTACCCAGCTTTTTACTTCCACAAGTACCCTGCCTTTGCCTTCCAGCCAAGCCTTTTTTAGCTATTGAAATTGTGTTACCCATGCTTCTCTGCATCATTTAATTTTCTGGTTATGTTTGATGAGGCATTTAACTAGTTTAAGTTTTAATGTTATAAATGGACCCTTGTCTCTCGAATAGACATACAGGAGTGATCATCCCTTGGGTTTTTTGTTTTGTTTTGTTTCATTTCATTCTGGTGTTTTGGAGACAGGGTTTCTGTGTAGCCCTGACTTGTAGACCAGACTGCCCTCAAACTCACAGAGATCCACCTGCCTCTGCCTCCCTAGTGCTGGAATTAAAGGTGTGCACCACCACACTCCACATCCCTTGGGTTTTAAATGTTCACATCAGGTGTTGGGAGCACTGCTCCGGGGGGGGGGGGGAGGGAGCTCACTGCTTCTATTTGTCAGACATGCAAAAGGGAGACCAATATGATGTCCCCAAGTCATGATTCTGGCTTCCGTTATAACCTGTGGCTCCCAGGGTCCCCTGACTTCGTGTTACATGTGTGGAACGAGAATCTCCAACAGAAGCCAAACTTCTTGTTTTATTGATTAAGGAGTAAGAGGAAATGAATGATTCATCTTGCTTTTAAGAATGATGAAATACCGTTTCCAGAATGGAGCATGCTAAAAACCTCATCCATTCTTACCACTTGCTTGCTGAAGAAATTGCAGTATCTTGCCGGGCGGTGGTGGTGCGCACCTTTAATTCCAGCACTCGAGAGGCAGAGGTAGGTGGATCTCTGTGAGTTCGAGGCCAGCCTGGTCTACAAGAGCTAGTTCCAGTACAGGCACCAAAGCTATAGAAAAACCTTGTCTCAAAAAACAAACAAAAAAGAAATTGCAGTACGTTCCCGAATGTGAAGTGCAAGTGATGCTCACCTTACAGGGGTGCTATTTCCTGAAGCCTGGTGTCCCTTTCTGCCCTCTGTGCCTCTGCGGTTTTCTCTTCCAGGGCACTGTGTCCTCACACCTTCCCTAGGTGTCTGCTGCTCAGTGCTAAATATTGAGCCTGCTTCTGTGGCTGTGCATTCAGTCAGCAGCCTGTGAAACATCTCTGCCTCTCACTTCGAAAGTAGCACACCTGAGAGCCAGTTTGGGTGACATTTTTTACAGTCCCTGCACCAAGGGAGGCAGGGCAGGAGGGTTATGCTTGAGGCCAGCCACTCATATTACGTAGTGAGTTCATAGCCAGTCTGAGCTCAAATTTTGCCGCAAAAGTTAAATTTCACATTTAGTAGTCTTTTATTTTAACCGACTTTCCCCCGATCTGGTTGTCGTATTATATCACCAAAACAAAGCAAGTGGTGGCAGTGGCTGCTCCTGCCCCTCTTAGAAGGAACAGGAGCTTCCTGGGTAGATGGGCACGTGTGTAAGAAGCTTGGGCGAATGTGGAGCTGGATGGAGAGGGTATAGGCACGCTGACAGACAAGGAAAGAGTGTCTCAAGAACTTCCCAGAACAAGCAGTGCCCTGGGACCAGGCTTCAAGGATGCTGGAAACCTGAGTCATTTCCAATATTCCACCTAAGCTTCCTGTCAAGGCCACAGAGCACTTCAGCGTCACTAGAACTACTGGGTGCTTCTTTGTGAGTGCCAGTCTTCCAGCTGTTGTGTTCGAGAGCTGACTCCCGCCTTTCCTTCAAAACATTTTGCCCACTGCCCTCTGGGACATCAGCCTCACTCTGTTTGCCTTTTCTACATCCTAGTTTCTTTTTCTCAAGTTTGTTTTTAGTCCCAGCTTCTAAATGCTGATGGTTTGGTCCTCAGAACTGGTCTCATCACCGTCTCTGCTTCTTCCCAAGTGATCTCCTGAACTCAGTAGCCTTCAATAGCACTTCTGTGTTGCCAAGATCTAACCCCTTAGCCCTGATAAATCAATCCCGACTGCATCTTCACCCTGACATCACCACGTGGGGATCTAAGTGACATCTCAGATGTGACACATGCACAGCCAGGTTCATTTCCACCGGTCTTCCACTTTGAAATAAATTGTCATTTCTTCTTCCTGTTGTTCAAGGCAAAATCAGGGGCCTCTCCCCTCCCTGTCTCTCATGCAGGCTACTGATAATTTTTTTAAATATTTATTTATTTATTATGTATACAATATTCTGTGTGTATGCCTGCTGGCCAGAAGAGGGCACCAGACCCCATCACAGATTGCTGTGAGCCACCATGTGGTTGCTGGGAATCGAACTCAGGACCTTTGGAAGAGCAGGCAATGCTCTTAACCTCTGAGCCATCTCTCCAGCCCCTGATAATTTTTAAAGTGTGTATTTTCTCCATGCTATGTTGAAATGTTTAACAGAGCAACATAAGGAAGGAAGAGTTGCTTTTAGTTCACAGTATGGAAGAAAGGGTCAGCATGATGGTGAAGCCCATGACGGCAGGAGCTTACGCCCCAGTCTCATTGACTCTGCAGTCAAGATACACTGAAATATGACTTCTGGCACTTATCTTTCCCCTCTCTTCCTTTATATGCAGTTCAGGAGACCAGCCCATGGATGATGGTGCCCACAGTCTGGGTGGTCCCTCCTACCACCTCCTCTTCAGTTAAATTTCTCTGGAAATACCCTCATGGACATATCCACAAGTGTACCTTCTGGGTGATTCTGAATCCAGGCAAACTGACGATGAAGGTTAACCTCCACAGGCATCACCTTAAATTACCATCAGAATCTGGCCCTGATTAAACTGCTACTGGTACTTCATCCTTGCCTGACTATCACCACTATCACCACCACCAACAATACCATCAAAACACCATCACCATCATGACCACCATCACCACCACCACCACCATCACCACCAACAACATCAACACCAACAACACCATCACGACATCATGACCATCACCACCACCACCACCAACAGCAGCAGCATCACTATTGCCATCATCACCACCACCGTCACCACCATCATCACCATCATTATCACAATGTCTTGCTTGGACTACTGGAATGAATTCCTGGTCTCACCCTGGGCTAATCTCATCCCTCTCAAAAAAACAGATCCACATGGAAAACTAAGGCATTCTTCCCATGAACCTCCTTTAATGCTGTCAATGTCACTTACAATAAAATACTAACTCTTCACCATGACCTGTGAGCACCTATGCTGTCTCTGACCTCCTCTTCTAACCCCCACCCCACCCAGCTTCGAGCACACTGGCTCCTCTGCTCTTCCTTAGACACCAAAATGTCCCCCATCTTTGCATTTCCCATCAAATAGTATCCCTCCCCCAGAATGTCATAGGAGTAACACATCAGAAAAGGGGGTGACTGCTTATTCTTTGGGCCTTTAAAAAAGTTGGCAACTATTTCCAGTAACTGTACATGTTTATTTTGTAATGGCAAGGTACCAGAGCCGTCACTTAATAGCCGAGTTCGTGAAGGGCAGTGTGCAGGCTTCAACACTTTTGCTCAGTATCTCTGTAAAAGGGCTATGGTGCCTCCAGCATAGGATGCAGGGTCTGCAGGCCCTCTGCAGGGGCTTTGCTGAAGGGACACACCATGGGAGCTCCTCTCAGGCTCATCCTCCCCATCCTCATTGCTTCTCTGCCATTCCCCTCCATGAATGAGCATCACGCCCGATCAGGATAACTCATCTCTATGAGGATTCTGACTTCCTCAATTAAATTGCGATGAAATGCCTTTTAATATGTAATCTGGGAAGATACATAAATAGTTATTTTCCCCTGGAGGGTGGCATTACCTGTCATTCTAAAAATTAATCTTGTTTAAGAGAGGCTCTTTATAGGGAGCGAAAGCGCTGGGGCTTGAGACCCAGCAGCTAACGAGCTGTTCCATCATCATGAGCTACGAGTCTCAGTTTTCTCTGTGCCTCCGACCTCGGTGCCATCACTTCTCCCATTTCCTTGCTCCACTGTCGCTGTCTTGAACTTTCTGGCTTCGAAAAAGTCTTTCTGCACAATAGAAAAAATTGCTCTCAGAATACTTGAACTCGATATATCTAACCCCAAACTTCCTGATACACCTCAGGTGTGTCAGGGTGTGTGAAGAGCACACAAAAGAAAATGGTCACACACGCTGAGCTGATCCCCACCCCTTGAGCAGATACCCACAGGTTGAGATGCTCCCCCACATTCAGGGAAGAAAAGCGACTTGGTGCGCTAGGCACCCCAACAGCATCACTGATGGTTCTGACTCCCACTTTCTTTTTAGACTTCGCAGGTGCCTTGGAAGATAATTGGGCAAAGAATTGTGGCATGAGATGATAGATAGAGTGGGGGAACCCATTTATCACAGGTTTTATTATGAGTCTCTGGCCTTTCATGTGTGCCTTTGAGGCTCTTCAGAAAGGTAAAATTGAAATGTGCCTTTAAATGCCAGCCGTCTTTATAGTACTCGGAAGAGAGGGATATTCCCCGCTGAGATCTGGAGAGGGGAACAGACTTTACAGGCTTTGCCCAGCTCAGACCTTGTCCCATGGCCTCAGCACTGCCTCACCCAAGTCCCAGGAACCTGCTAACATGATGACGGTGATGCTTTGGCTGCAATTAGTGTCCCTCGGCTGTCCTGTGTATCATAACTAGCTCTGGGATTTAAAGAATTGCGTCAGACTTTTTAGAAAAATGTGTTGGTTCTGCACTTCCAAGAGAAATTTGGATGGCTTGTGTCCTTTTCTGCATAGTTGGACTTTTTGACTGCCAACATGGGTAGCTCGAAACCTCCTCCCTTTTGAAATGTCCTGCGCTTCCATCTGCTGTACCACGGGGCCTAGCAGCAACCTAGGAGCCAGGTCTGGCTGCACATGGTGTACCTCAGAATCCAGCATAGAGTTTGGCACACAAAGCAAGTATTTGTTGAATAAGCGCATGCATGAATTAACAGAGGAATGATGTCATATCTCCCGTGCATGTTCTAGCAACTGCCTTTTCCACCTTTCCCTCCAGGTAGCCAGAACTCTGTAGGGTGTTCATGTGGAGTAACCGGGGCTGATGGACCGCCCACACAGGCTCCCTGTCACCCTAATTTTGATCTCCATGTTTGCAGAAAGCACAAATTCTCTCACTTCCCTCAGGGCTTGGAATCTTTGCATCATAATTTCTATTAAAATTTTAATAATTAAAAAATTAAAAGCAAGGGTTTGTAATGTGTAAGCACATTCAGTTGTTAATGACAGCATGTTCCAGACATATTCATGGACTACCTTGTCAGCTAAATATTTCATGCTTAAATGATTGGGATTAGTAATGAATAGATTTTGATATTTAGCACCAAGTACTTTCACTGATTATATATAAACATATAACATGCTAATAATAATAATAAGCTAACATACTATCTAGCAGTATATGTCAGGCTCTGCCTTACACATCGACTCATTTCCTTCTCAGGGCAATCACATGTGTAGATACTGTTGTAATCATCCCTATTAACAAGCCAGCAAACCGAGGCACAAAGGTAGTTAGCCTGCCAGCCACATGCTCAAGAGGCAATGTTAGCTTGAGTTTCAGCTGTAAAACCTTGTATGTCAGTATTTAGGGCAATAAATACTCGTAGGGCTCTTCATTCTGAAATCCTTACCTATATCCCCCCTCCACCTCCTAATCCTTACCTATTAATATTAATGATTATTAAGATTTATGGAATATCCACTGTGTGTCAGTCAATGGGGCAAATATTTGATTGTGCCAAAGTCAATAAAAAGATAGCCTATCTCTCAGCTCCCATAATTACCTCTGAAAACATACCATAATTGTCCCTTATTCAGCAAAAGGAAATGGCAGCCTGGAAAAGTGAAATAACTTCCCTCCAAAGTCTCAAAATGGCTGAAGATTCCAAGCTAGGTCTTTGAAGCCTGAACCGTGACCCCCAGCAGGGAGCTTTCAGAGTCACACTTGGCCTTCACTGGTGTCCCTGCTGCTCCATAAGAATCCGCATTGACATATGTAGAGTTTCAAGTAGTTCTGGGTAAATAAGGTCATAACGGGGTGGTGAACTTTTAGGGGTTTCATTTAGCCAGGTGGACACACCTGTGTCCTAGCCCTTTTCCTTCATCCCTCTGTACATAGCCTCTCCAGTGATGGACAGTCCAGAGTCTCCTACACTGCTTCTGTAGGGACACGCTTGGGTTTATTAATAGACTACCCTCTGTCACCTTGGACTATTCTTGACAAGCTATAACACCATTTTAAAAAACTCACACGTCATACCCTCACGCTGCCTGCTTGATAACGATTTCACTGCCGCAGAGCAAGCTGAGCCCTGGCTGAGGTCCAGCAGGGTTGTGAGTGTCATCAGACCGAGGAGCAGGGCTGTCGACAGCACTTAGAAGAATCCTTCCCCCAGTGCTGCCTACTTAGCTCCACTTAGAAAAATAAATATTTTCCAGTAACATGGCAGGCTTATGAGTTACATTTAATATTCTGTGTGTGTGTGTGTGTGTGTGTGTGTGTGTGTGTGTGTGTGTGTGAGAGAGAGAGAGAGAGAGAGAGAGAGAGAGAGAG
>JABTXL010009415.1:3240566-3286283 GCA_025134845.1 Neodon shergylaensis
AGCACACCTGCAGTGATGGGCTCACTATGAGTGTGAGTGTGTGTGTGGTGGGAGGGTTGTGCTATAGTCAACCCCGGCACACCTGCAGTGATGGGGCTCCCTATGCGTGTGTGTTTGGGGAGAGGGTTTGTTGTGCAATAGTTGCCCCTGACACGTTCTCATTTGATGCTCCAAAGGATTCTGGTCCATAAAAGCCCCATTCACCAGTGAGAAGCGTTGCTGTCCACCTCAGCTCTGCCCAAAGGGTTTGTGCTCATATTCTCTGCCAGCCCCAGTCCACCCTCTCCATCTCAGACTTGTGGCTGGGCTGTTGCCAGCATCTGACATAGCTGGGAATAATTAAAGCTTGATAATTAGGGAAATGAATTGTTTACTTTATTGGCTGTCCTTCACGAAGTTGTGCCTGATCACAGGCCCACTTCTGTTCATGCACAGACAGCCTGACCCCTTCACAGTTTATACTGCACTGCTTGTCCTAACTGAGTCAAGGTCACCTTCTTTGCAACGTGGGGAGCTCCCAGGGTGGGGGCTCTCATTCGTCCCCAGCAGCCAGCATCACGTACTCCATGTTTATTGAATGACTGACTGAAAACATCTTCTTAACAAAATGCGGCGCAAGAACGAGCCCAGGTATAGTGGCATATTTCTGTAATCTCTCTACGTGGGAGGCAGAGGCAGGAGGATCAGGACTGGAACGTTAGCCTTGGCTATACAGTGAGGTCAAGGTCAGCCTGAGCTACCTGAATCCCTGTTAAAAGAGTAAATGTCAACAGTGGAGGGGAGAGGAGAGGCATAGGAGGGAAGTCACAGGGAAGAGGACACAGCCTCAGGCGCGGAAAGAACATCAGATATAATCTCAGAAATCCTGCCCTTGCATCCAGCTCCTTGGCTTTTGGCTGTGTGCTTTGGAATTAAGCACTTGGCCCATCTGAGCTTCCATCACTCTGTCTAAAAATCAAAACAGTTGGAGTTGAGCTCTTCAAGGTCATTTCCAATGCTGGCATTGGCTGAGGTGGAGCCTGAGCAAATCCTCCCAAAGTGACTTGCCTAGGTTCAAACTCTGCTCAGGAGAAATCTCTTTTTTCTAAGAGAGTTCCTGGGTTACCCAACTGCCCTAGCCCCCCTCCCTTGACCTCTTTAATACTTCTCTGCCCAGGTACCAGTAAGTCTGCCAGTCTCTTTAGCTCAATTCAGACTTCTTTCTTCTAATGCAGTTTCCCCCATAATGTCCACACTTGTAGGCAGGAGCCACTGAGAGCCTAAGACCTTCCATCTGGACTCACAATCTTCAAATGATTGCCTAGATTTGCTGCGTTTAGGGGGGCAGTATATCACTTGTCTTTTGGGGGGGTTATTAATGTGTTTGAACACATTGGAGGATGTCCTTCAATAGGAACGACCCTCACCACCGTCACTCCAGCGTGCAGAGTGTTGATTGAGCACAAGCCTGGAAGAGAGAGGGAAAGAATGTTATGTAAAACAGACTGCAGAGCCCACCACCCTGGAGTAGGTGTCTGGAAGGTAAGACGGGAACTCATATGCCCTTGCTATTCTAAAGGGTTCAGGGGCTTGGAAAACCTGGGTGTGCACACAGTAAGAGCAGAGATGTGGTAGCTGAGTCTGCAAAGGTTCTATAATTATAGTTTTGAAGGCTGACATATTTAGAAGGGTTTGGTGTTTGCAATAGGGGCTTGCTATGTCGCCACAGGCTTGCCTTAAACTCACGGTGACCCCTCCTAAGCCTGCCAACTGCTGAAATCAGCAAGCACTGTCCCACCAGGCAAATTTGTCTTTGAAACAGAAGAAGGCAGCCACTTTGGAGATTCTTTGCAAAGAGATCCGTTCTGCAGGAATCAAAGTTTTATGAGTGGAGGACCTCCAATAGAATAAAAGAGGTCTAGGTGGGAGTAACAGGCACTCCCCTACATGAAGGGGAAAGGGAGGACAAAGAGTCCTTCTGGGTGCCTCAGAAGGCCAAGCGACATGTGGAGTAAAAACTCGAGCTCTTTTTTAAAAAAATATTCATTGATGGATGATTGATTGATTGATTGATGGATTAATTGACTGACTGACTGACTGATTGATTGATTGATTTTTTTTAAAAAATTCATTCATTCATTTATTTATTTATTAAAGATTTCTGTCTCTTCCCCGCCACTGCCTCCCATTTCCTCCCCCTCCCCCTATCAAGTCCCCTCCCCCCCCCCCGTCAGCCCAAAGAGCAATCAGGGTTCCCTGCCCTGTGGGAAGTCCAAGGACCACCCACCTCCATCCAGGTCTAGTAAGGTGAGCATCCAAACTGCCTAGGCTCCCACAAAGCCAGTACGTGCAGTAGGATCAAAAACCCATTGCCATTGTTCTTGAGTTCTCAGTAGTCCTCATTGTCCGCTATGTTCAGCGAGTCCGGTTTTATCCCAGGCTTTTTCAGACCCAGGCCAGCTGGCCTTGGTGAGTTCCTGATAGAACATCCCCATTGTCTCAGTGTGTGGGTGCACCCCTCGCGGTCCTGAGTTCCTTGCTCGTGCTTTCTCTTCTTCTGCTCCTGATTTGGACCTTGAGATTTCAGTCCGGTGCTCCAATGTGGGTCTCTGTCTCTGTCTCCTTTCATCGCCTGATGAAGGTTAATATTCAGGAGATGCCCTTCAATGGAAGAATGGATGAAGAAAGTATGGAATATATACATATTAGAGTACTACTCAGCAGTAAAAAACAAGGACTTCTTGAATTTTGCATGCAAATGGATGGAAATAGAAAACACTATCCTGAGTGAGGTAAGCCAGACCCAAAAAGAGGAACATGGGATGTACTCACTCATATTTGGTTTTGAGCCATAAATAAAGGACATTGAGCCTATAATTAGTGATCCTAGAGAAGCTAAATAAGAAGGAGAACCCAAAGAAAAACATATAGGCATCCTCCTGATCGATTGATTTTTCAAGACAAGGTTTCTCTGTGAAGCCCTGGCTGCCCTAGAACTCGCTCTGTAGACCAGGCTAGCCTTGAACTCACAGAGATCCACCTGCCTCCGCCTCCTGAGTGCTGGAATTAAAGGTGTGCCCCACCACTGCCGGGCTTCTTGGGCTCTTCTTGAAGAAGTACCACTGCAACAGTGAACTCCAGCTCCTGCCAGTGTCTGGTTGTAGACGACCACAGCAGGGATGCTTCCCATCAGATACCGTCCTACAGACAACTCTGAACAGATGGCGGTCAAGGTTTCTCTGGATGGACATCTGACCAGAAAATTTAACTTCCTGTTATGAGAGGCCCATACAGAGGCCTAAGGTCTAGAAATCTGTTTGCTTCATTACTTTTCCCTTTGCGGTGGGTAGCAGATACCATGACCGGCTCGTTTAACAATGATCCCCACCCTTCTCCCTGACTCTCCCTACATTGGTGGCATTCCTCCTTTTCCGACATCCAGCAGATAGAAGTGACCACATGACCTATGACTAGTTGTGGCCAGGGAAAGTAATTGAAAGTCCAGAGAAGGAGGAAGTTCGTGAGGCCTAAAACACTCGGAAAGAAATAGAGACACATTCAGGCTAGGCTAACTCAAGGACAAACATAGAGGCAGGGCCAGGAGACCACAGATGCTGTAACAACCAGAGCAGTTCCCATTCCTAAGCACAGAGGGCTCGTGAGAAGAAATGTCACCCTGGAGGGTTGTATGTGAATGAATGCTTGTGGCAGAGCTATGACCAGCAGTCCCAGGTTACCTCAGAGAGCAGGGACAAGGGGATGGATGCTTAAACTCCATTCTTCCTCCCTATCCCCTGTGGAGGCTCTGCAAGAGCCTTTTCCAAACCAGGAGACAACTCAGTCTATGTCAGTCTCCTGAGTGTAGAGTGGGGTAAGGGAGAGAGGACCCAACGAAGAAACACAATCTGTCAGGCAAAGGGCCTAGTTCTTCCTCAGGTGTCATGTCAGGATGTGCAGAAGCCATTTTTTTTAAAGACAGGGTTTCTATGTAACTTTGGAGGCTGTTCTAGAACTAGCTCTTGTAGACCACCCTGGCCTCGAACTCACAGAGATCCACCTGCCTCTGCCTCCCGAGTGCTGGGATTAAAGGTGTGCGCCACCACCGCCTGGCTTGCAGAAGCCATCTTGCAAGCATGAAGTGACTTCTGAAGAAGCCAAGAAAGAGAAGTTCACCTGGGAATATGAGCCTGGCAAACTGATTTTCCAGTCAGGCTTGATACTGTAGCTGGGATATACTCAGATTGTTCCCAGTGTTGTACTGACGTTGTTACCTGGCGGTGCTGGGCACAGTAAGCTAGGAAGTTTAGAGCCATAACAGGTAGTGCCCATCTAACCTAGGCAAGCTGGTGCCAGGTAACCTGGGCTAGGTCCCTTCTTATTGACTCCTGACTGCAACTTGGTAAGACAAACACCAGTCCCTATTATAAAAACAAACTCTATGATGGAGGTTTGATTATCCTTCTCTAGCTAAAAAGGGGGACAATGAGTCATTGAGACATTAAACAACTTGGTCAAGGCCGGGAGCGTGGCAGATCGGAATATGAACCTAAATAGAATGGCTACAGGCATTTAACTAACTATTCCACCATACTGGCGGACACATGGTGCCTAATAACCTGCCATTGTTCCTATGGAAATCACTACTACTGCTGCCAGCATTGCTGGGACATGTCTTTCCGGAACAGCACCTGGGTCTGAAGGTCAGAGGAAGCTCTGCCAATTGAAGAAGAAGGAACATCTAGATGAGGCTGTGAGGGGCACAGCAAATGCTGTGAGCAGAGGACGTAGGATCAGGAGCGGTGCCAAGCGATTTGTGGATGGGGTACAGACCTCTGGAGTCCCTGAAATCTGGCAGCAGAACCTGCAGCTGGTGACGGCTGTGGGATTGTTGGAACATGAGCAAAAGGAGGTGTTACTATGTTCTTCATTTTCACACTGGGCCTAGAAGAAGTAGGTCGGAACATTTACCAAGCCCAGACATGGGCTGTAGGAAATTATGACAAACTCCCCTACGATGTACCTCTATCATCAAGAGAGACACCGGTTCCAGGGACTGGAGATCGCCGGGAAGGCTGGATCCTACCTCCAGGCAGAGGACAGAGGCATTGTGGGAAATGTCCAGTATTAAAGACCAAAAAAAAAGCAAGTAAAATCTTCCATGGGGCTCAGCTGTAGTTTCCACCTTCCCTAGGCATGACTTCCAACCTGGGGGTAGCAAAGGCTCAGGAAGTTCCCCCAGACACCTGGACCAAAGTTGACAAGGGGCATCACCACCCACAGAGTGGCCCTGTCTGATCTAATAGAACTCTCATGCAGCAGGCTGCCTCCTCCAACAAACACAGTTCCCGAGCAAGGAGAAATTAGATTGACGAGATCTGTCCTGTCAGAAGGCAAGCTTTATTTTTACCCTTGAGCCTGTGGTCTTCTAGGTGTCTTCAAAACCAGGGAACTATTTTTACCCAGATGTAGAAATAAAATCGTTCCTCTGGCTCCTTGCCTGCGTATCCCACATGGTGTGGGCTCTGGGGGTGGGAGTTGGCTGACCTTTGCAGAGGCAAAACTGGCCTGCAATCTTGCCTGGGCCATTCTCCAGCTAGGCTAATCTACTGAGGTTCTGTTTGTTTATTTTGTTTTGTTGTATTTTTCTCTTTGGATGTCGATTTTCGTATCTATAAAAATGCACAGGGCTGGATTAGGTGTTCCAATGGTATAAACTAAAAAAAAAAACTAACAAAGACTTGTAAAAATGTGTGTTGATGTTTTGTGTTTTTGTTTTTAAGGTAAATTTTGTTTATATATAGAAGACATCCAGCATCACATCTGTAGATGCAATCGGCAGCAAAAGGTAACAGAGCTTCTTTTCTGTGGGAGGTGTCCATTTTGATGCAACTTGTGTTGTCCTTTTTCTCCCTATTTGCAGAAAGAGCATCACACCATTTCGGTAGATCTGATAACATCACTACATTTTCCGGTTTTGTCGTCTGTACAAATGGAGAGGTCAAGTAGCAGAAAAAGTGAAGAAACAGAAGAATAAGTAGGACGCCTCTCATGTCTGGTAGCAGAGCCTGGGGATGTCGGGCACCAAAGACCCACCTGGGCACACACCTGGTCCCGCTCCCTCGCTTGCACCTGCTGCTGGGCCCTTGGCACTTTTAGTCTCTGTTGGAAGCATCATCGGAAGCCTTGCCTCTCAGGATCTACTTTGTGAGGTGCAAAGTAGTCAAGCCACAGATGACAGAAGATGCCTTGCTGAGCCTCTGAGGGCAGAAGAGGATGGGACAAGATTTCTGTCCCCGTGACAGCCTGTGGGAAAGAAGAACGCAACAAAGGGCCACACCTGTAATTGACTGTGTGGGACAATGGCCAGAGCTGCAGGAGACCTAGGAAGGGTCGCCAGGAGGACTGAATTAGAGGAGTCACAAGAAGAGCTGACACTGTGACAGTAGCTTTCCCTGGTGCCCCCACGAAAGGTAAAGGAAGATGAAGCCGCTGATAGATGCCGTTCATGGCTCCTTGGAGCCTTTATCCTGTTAGGACTCACTGACACAGGTTCTGCTTCAGAAAGGAAGATAAGGGAATGCATAAAAACGGAATGTGTCTCTCACACATCCCTTTCTGTAAAAACTCAAAACCAAACCAAACAATAAAAAAACCTTTACAACTTCTCATGCAGATAAGGAAGTGTGCCCGGTATGATTAGCACATAAGTATGTAAGTATGCTTTCTTCTGCTTTATCCTGGACATATTTTAGCTATCATAAAAATCATCCATCTTATGTTATAATCCAACAGTTTCTAGGAAATTTATCAAGATGCGTACAGCCATCACCAGAATCCAGTTTGGGGATAGTTTCATCAGTCCAAGAAAATCAATCCTTTAGGCTCATAGACAGTCAGTCATCTCTCTAGCTCCAGCCAACAAATTCTCTACTTTCTGTCTCCGTAGTTGAGTTTTCTGAGTCTTTCTGTAGTGGAAATATGTAGTGTGTAGTCTTTTATGTCTGGGTTCTGTCACAAAGTGTGGTGATTGTTAGCTCCCAGACCTTGTGGCATTTGCCATCATATTATTTTTATAATATTCAGTCACATTGACATGCAACATTTATTTTGTTGGTAGATGTTTGAACTCGGGCTTTGGGCCGTTGAGAATAACACCGCTGTGAGCATCTGTGGGAAAATGCATTTTCATGTTTTCTGTGTAGACACATAGAGGTCCGCGGGCAAATATTAAACTATGCCTAGCTTTCTAATAATAGGATATCTTCCACGCTACTCATAAGCTGACCGTAATACTGAGAGTTCCTACTTTCTCACAACTGCCCTGGAATTCATTCTGTTGTTAGACCCCTTCTGGAGGAATGGCATTGGTATGTCACTGCAGCCTGAGTTTGAATGCGTCTGAAGGCTTTTCAACTCGTTAGGAATCATTCGTGCATATTCTCTAGGGGAATGTCCATTCTTTTGCTACTTTTTGAACTGAGCTACTTTACTGAATTGCTTTTATATTTTTTTCATTTAAATGCAAATTATTTACCAGATGCAGTTTACACGTATTTCTTTCAGTGTACGGCTTGACCTTTCGTTTTTATAATGGGTATCTTTTGAAGGAAAAGTTTCCAATATTTATGAAGTTCAATTTATGGATCATGCTTTTGTCTCCTAGCCTAACGCAAGATTTTCAAGACCCTTTTTTTTTGTCATTTCTTTCAAAAATTATTGTTTTAGCATTTCCATGTATGTCTACAATTGTCCAAATATTGTTTGCTGAACACATTAACTTTTCCCTCATTGAGGGCATCATTGCCAAATCCCGGTGGCTACAAGTATATTTCTTTGTTTGTTTCTTTCTGAGAAAGGGTTTCTTTGTGTAGCCCTGGCTTTCCTGGAACTCTCTTTGTAGACCATGCTGGCCTTGAACTCAGGTCCAACTGCCTCTGCCTCCTGAGTGCTGGCATTAAAGGCTTGTGCTACTGCTACTTAATTCTGTTGTATTAATTCTGTTCTATCCATCCATGTGTCCATCCTTCCTTACACCAGCACAACACTGTCTTCACTGTTATAGCTTGATAGTACATTTTCAAAGGGAGATGCGACAGTCCTGTACACTCTGCAATCTTTCGGGCTGTTCTGGGTCTGCTCTCTTTCTCTGCTACTGGAGGAACAGAACAACAATCTGATTGCTTGATTTTCAACGTTTTAGGTAAAACAGGAGAGCAGCTGGAATTAGTATAGAAATTTTAGATCAGTTTAGGAAGAATTGCTACCTTAACAATATTGGGTACCACAATTCCCAAATATGGGATACCTTTCTACATAGTTAGATCTCTAATTCCTCTTAGAGAAGTTCCATAAAGTTCATTCATTGTACATATATCATACTTCTTCTGTTAAACTTGTTCCTAAACATTTTTTAGGGCTGTTGTGAATGAAGTTATTTTTACTGTATTTTTACTGTTTGTTGTTTATGGGATCATAATAGATATTTGTATATTTATTGTGTGTATGTGTGTATATGTGCATGTGCGTGAGTGTGCATGCCATAACACGTGTGTGAAGGTCAGAGCACAACTGGCAGGAGTCAGTCCACTCTTTGCTTCTGCCTTGTGGGTCCCAGGAATCAAACTCAGGCAATGAAGTTTTATAGCAAGTGCCTTGAGCACATGAACCACCTCACAGGCTCTACAAGAGACTTTTAGACCCTGCAACATCGCTGGATTTATTAATTCTGGCAGTCATGTTTCTTGGGATTTTTATCTACTCATTCTTACACTGAGCACAATAAAATGAGTCCATCCATCTACAACAGACAAGGGCTACAAATCACAAAAGTGAGCAAGCCACAAAACAGGTACCTGGGTATCCCTAAGAGCTGCCATGCATTTAGCGATAGAAAGACATAATTCCAGAGAGTTGGCAGTCTGGGAACAACTGGGCAAGGGGCGAGCAGCACAACGTATCCCCAAAGCCACTGAGAACACCTCATCATTGGTGACAAATGACAATAAACTTCTCCTAAAGATTTAAAATTTAAAAAGTTCAATAGCATTCATCTAAGAAAAATTAATATTTGTGTCTATCAGCCCACCTAAAATCATAACATTTTCAAGCTAAATACGTCTTTCTCTTCTAGAAATGCCATGCAGAGAGATGCTTCCTGAAGTGTGGCTGTTTCTCTATTCCCTGAATCTGTGGTCACTCTGGTTACTACCAAGGCAACCGGGCATTTCCCCTCTGGTTCTTAAGGGTATCCTGCTTCTTGGAATCTTATCAAATTAATTTGGCTTAAAAATAGAAATCCCATCTGCCAGCCTTGAGGGGTTGGCTAATTTTGGGTAGAGGTTTGAGGCTGCGTGCATGTGTTCTTAGGAAACTAGCCTGGAGCCAGACCCACAGAGAATACTATGCATCAGAACCAAACTTTGCACTGTCCTCTGTGGTCATGGGAGAGGAAGCACGGTGAGAGCGATGTCAAGTGATGCTCAGATCCGAGCATTGCCACCACGGCTGAGCATGCGACCCGTCCCCAAGAGTCTCTTTGCACTTAGTTCCTTCCAGTTCCACGGAACAGCTGGGCAGGGCCTGAGGGGATGAGAAAGCCCTGAGAGTGGAGACATAGATATAAGGCAGTGGAGCTCCCATGATGCTGCCTGGGAAACAACCCCTAGGATGAGGAGGGCTGGGAGAGCCAACTGCTCCACAGGCTTCACTGCTGCTGTGTGTCTTCCAGGGGGCTCTTTCCTGGTTCCAATGGTGACGTGCAGAGTGGGTGCTGTTCTCTGTTACTCTGTTGTATGGTCCTATGTGTGGGGACACAAGAGGGAGAAAGTCTGAACATGAGGAACAAATACGTTGCACGTCAACAATTCTTTGAATGTGACTCTCAGGCCCTGCTGATCTGGGTGTCCTGGCAAAACACTTGTGTTTCTTCCACTTGTCAGACCTAATCCTTACCCTCCCAGGCCTGTGCCTACTCTGAGTTCTCCTTCCATCTCAAGAAAAGCCATTCTCCCTGGTCGTATTCCAACCTGGAGACTCTTGTCACACAGGGAACTATGGGATGGGGAGGGTATTTTGGCCCCTCAAAGGCAACTCTGTAGCAAACAGCAAAGCAAACGCCAGGATTTTTCAATACCCACAAGGAGCTGCTCTGCTGACCTGGTTCCCCGTTGGCTGTTGAGCCAAGTTCAAGTACAATTAACAACAGTTGTTTCTACACTTGGAGCCTCTGAAGCCCCTCCAAGGGCTTAGATGCTGCATGCTGCTTTGCCTCTTAACAGATAGACCATAAGTCCAACAGGAGAAGCCTTCTGGAAGCTTCTAGCTAGGGCTCCAACAAATGGAGCCCCACATGCACACTTAGCCCAGATAACTGAGAGTTTGCTCATCAATGTCTGTCTAACACCAAGTCTGGGTCAAGAGAGGGAAGGTACAGTGATGGTGCCCAGGAGAAAAAAAGAATTATAGACATCAAATCCAGATATAAGGCAATCTAGAAGCCCACTTGGAAGAACAGGACCGCAAGCATGGAGTCAAACTGACAGGTGGGCAGCCTTCCTGAGCTGGGAAATTAGGGTCTGAGTCCCTGGTTCGAGAAGCACAGGCTGAAGCAGTGTAAATACAAAAGTGTTTGTGTGTGGGCGTGGCTGGTTCATCAGGACCTGAGGCTGGGGGTGAGGGGGCGGGTAGGTGAAGCTCTAGCCTCCTGGCATCTGTGAGGGAGCTAAATAGGGGAAGAGCAAACAAAAGCACAGCTTGTCCCCTGTCAAGCAGCCAATCAGAGTTCTCCAAACAGCAGCTGTTCCTTTGACAATAACCAAAGGCTTCAGGCTCCCAGTATTGTCAGGGCTAAGCTGTTCTTCAAGAGTGGGATCACCCTTCAAATGGCACAATTTGTTTATTTTAATAACTTTAAATGTTGCCCCGCAAGCCAATACCTAAAGCACTTACTATTTGAAGAAATAGGTGATGGTGGCCACAATAACACTGAGAGCCTGTTGAAAGGATACAAGAGCCAGCCTGAAAGACTCTCAACAGTCAAAACCAGAACAAATTGGACCACAGAATAAATAATGTTACTATTGGATTATACCCGAAAGAGTCAGTATCCATTATCCGTGGGCTCATTCTGATACAAGTGATTGAACAAACACACATATGGGGGAGACGGGGCAATCTTTCTCATAGAATGCTAAAGAATATGTGTAGGAGTGAGCAGAATTACAAAATCACCATCCAAATACCACAGCAGCAATGACCACAGGCAGTGTTCAGTGATTAGTGACCGAATTAGTAGGTGGCATTTTAGGGGAGAACAGCTTGAAAATATTTCTGCCCGGATTCAGCAGGCATTGTGGAGCCTTTAACAAGCAGTCACCGAGGTTTTTATATTCTCTTCTTCAGGAAGGGGCGTGCTTCCTCTGGGATTGGTTGAATGTGGGTTCGCTTCTAGCAAGTTATATGCAGAAGGAGATTTATAGTAATGTTACTGTGGGGAAAAAAACTGGCAAAAAAAAGATTCCTCTTAACAAAATGATCAAAGTTAACATCACTACAGATATGAAATTACATTTATTTGGGGTGTATGTGTGTGTGTAGTGTGTGTGCATGGTGTGTGTATATATATAAATGTGTGTATGTGCACATGGGTGCACACACACACTTTACCACAGTATGCCTGTGAAGATCAGAGGACGACTTGCAGGAGTTGGTTCTCAGGCTGGGCACCAGGCGCCTTCACCCACTGAGCCATCTTCCAGCCTATGCTGTGTTGGCGTCACAAGTCAATAGATATTACCTGTCTATTAGTGTGATACAATGGGAAGGGAATTTCCCTCCCCGGAGTTCCTCGCTCAAATCCATAACCTTGGTCTCTGAGCAAAACACATTAGATAAACCCAAGTTAGGGGACATCCCAGAAAATGCTCAACTCCTTCTCCTTACAAGTATCAAGTTTGTGAAAGCTGAAGGGAAATGGGAAGCTGGTCTGGTTTGGAGGAGACGGAGAAGACATTGTGGCCAGCTGGTGTGTAGAATCCCAGGATAGACAGAAAAGCAAATCAGTGGAAAAGTTAGGAAAACACAAATTAAGTCTGGAGTCAAGTAAATGTAGTTAAACCTGCGCTAACATGTTATCTAGAGGAATACGTCAAGATTATATAAAATGCCAGGCAAATGGGTTAAATGGGATCTGGGTCGATCTCCACAAGAACCTTCTACTCCTTGCAACATATTTGTGAGTCTAAACCGATCTCACAATAAAATGCTTTAAATGCACTGAGCAGACTCCCCTAGCTCTCGACAAGATGGAATGAGCCACAGCTCATGTTTCCTACCAAGCATAACAAAACTCTGAGCAAGCCACAGAGCGACTCCCAAGGACTCTAGACATGAAAGTAAACTACAATACATGGGTTAGGTAGGAGGAAGTGGAAGAATGGCCAGTACATCTTGGTAAGACGCCTGGTTTCTGAGTGTGAGCCCAGAACAAGGAAGGTCAAGGAAATGTGTCCACAGACGAAGAGCAAATCTCAGGGGAAAGTCTGTCTGTCTGGCCAGAGCATGGGGGAGGGACCTATTCAGCTGGGGAGTGTTGAGAGGATCCACGTGGTATTTTCTTTTCTCTTTTTTCGTTCATAGCTATGTTTGGAGGCCATCTGGCCCCCATCCTCACACCATCACCAAATGTGAGCATCAGTTAGGCATCTGAGACTGAGAAAAGATTTGCCTCTTTAAACCAGGCATAGTGGGACGTGCCTATCAGCCCTAGTCCCCGAGCTGCTAGAGGATGTACAAGTTCAAAGGCAGCCTATGCCATGCAGTGAAACTCTTTCTCAAAAGCCTAGTGAAAGTAAGACTGGATGGAGATGAGAACGGGAGCGAGAATCTCTCTCTACAGGGAGCGAAAATCTCTCTCTACAGGTAGCGAGAATCTCTCTCCACAGGTATGGAGGTCAAAGACAAGTGCTCTGTTGTGCAAAGTTCAGGGCATCTTTCCTCACCTTACTTCCTGTCTTAGTGGACAGTCTAGAGCAGGGTTTCTCAACCTGTAGCTTGTGACCCCTTTGAGGAGGTTAAATGACCCTTTCATAAGGATCACGTTTTTCGATATCCCACAGATCAGATATTTACATTGTGATTCACAACAGTAGAAAATTTACAGGTATGAAGTAGCAAGAAAAAAATATTTTTATGTTTGGGGGGTCACCCCAACGTGAGGAATTGTATTAAAGGGTCACAACATTGGGAAGGTTGAGAACCACTGGTTTAGGGAGAGATCTCATCTTTCTAGTCAAAGGATGGTTCTGCAGAACCTTGAGTGGCATTTGTAGAGGCATCAGGGGCACTGTTGCTAGGCAACCTGGAGGCCTCCAGCTCTCTCCGACCCAAGAGGTTCCTCCTCTGTTGATCTGCTTTCTCAGCAATGGCTGACAACACCAGCGCCAATACCTTCTTCCTGCCAGGTCTGCTGCCCTCCTGAATCGTGGCCACTGCCAGTCACACGGTGTAAGCAGCTTGGCTTTGCCCCAAGACTCTGGTGAGAGCCAGATAAGAAGCTTCCAGTTGTGCTCAAGTCCAATCTCACTCCCTGGGAAAGCCCAGCCCCTGTGGCAGCCCGGCATAGTCGGCTTTAGCCAAGAAGGGGGCTCAGCCAAACCCTGTGCAGTCTGACCTAGTGCAGAGGAGCCCCTTGCTGTCTTGATTCGCTTTCATACCTGGCGATCACCAAGCCAAGCGCTGCAGCTGGTGAGATGTCACAAATGCACCCCTTAGACTCCTGGGCAGTCCGAGGGAGGCACGTTAATCACATTGCTCTCTACTCTGCCTGGTTTAACTCTGATTCAGTGGAGGTGAAAGGCCTTTTCTATGGCCAACTATAAAAAGCCCCCGAAATGAGATCACTGTGGCCTAGCAGAGAGGGTCAGATTCTTGCCCCTCCTCCAGAAAAGCCACCAAATTCTCAGAGTACAGGGCCCTGTGATTTCTCTGCAGCCAGCCCGCTCATACTGGCATGAATCATGGTCCAGTTAATCCCATAGTGGCCTCCCTTGTTGACTCCATCTTTCCTCTCCCAACGACATAATAGAGAGGCTTCTTCTAATCATGCTGTCCTACCCAGTTAACAGACCTTTGAGCCCTCTTTGAAAATGTCAAAATGTCTTACTTGTAGGAAACAACCTTCTGGATTTTGTTTAGATTCATGGCTTTTATGACTTCTGTTTGTGACAGCCTGCATTAGTGTCAGAGATTATCCCTTAATGGCTTAATCATTAGTGTTCACTTGGCACCTTCAGCTCACCCCTGCATGGTCCGGAAAGCCCCATTCTGTCCCTCCCTAAACCCCATCCTCTCTAAGAAAAAAAAAAAGGTGCCAAAAAGCCCAGGTCCACATTCTTGGCAGCAACCTCAGCTCCTCCCCTGAAGCTACCAGCAACCCTGCCTAAAGTGCTGAGCTTTTGGCCATACTTGGGCACAAACACAGCTTGTGGTGGCCATGTCATCATCACCCTATGCCTCCAGGCTACATAACTTCCCTACTTTAATTTGGGAGAGTGACTTCGTTAGCCCTGATCTCTGGGGCTGGAAAACTCACCTGGGAATTGTTTTGCTCAAATAAACCTGTTCTTCTACTTTTTCAATCTAGTCTAATCTGGTTTACAGCATCAGCGGAGAAACCTGTTATCAAAATACAGAAAGTCTATTAATTAGGAAACAGGCCATTTGGCTTTTCTTTGTTCTATTTGTAATTGTTTATTGTTTTGTTTTGAAGGTCTGAGCAGGGTGGGCAGGAAACAGCTTCCGCCTTGGTTGTGTCCTAATGACAGTTGCTCAAATAACATCTTGGAGAGATAAAGTCTGTTTTCACACCAACTAGACCTGGAAAGACACCGATGTGGCCATGATGGCGGCCATCATGGCAGGAATGAAGACAGTATAAAAAGTCACTGTGCCAGTCCCTTTGGCTACTAGACTATTGAAATAGTGGGCCCCAAGAAATCGGAATTGCCATAAAAGCCCCATACCAGCAGAAATAGGAGGCTGAAGCCTGAAACTAGCTGGAGGAGGAGCTTTAAACCAAAAAGATTGCACACAGTTCTGACAACCCGCCAGACCACCTTTCAGGAGAGCCTGGAGCTGGGACCATGATGATGGGCAGTATCACCCCTTGCTGGGTCTACTTAATTAGGCATGCTTCTTGCCCTGGATTTCTATCTAAGCCTTGTCTGTGCCCCAGAAGATGGACTTAGGGGAGCAAGCATACCTCTTTATTTGTTTCTTTTCCTAATATGGCCACACTGAATAACCAGTCTTCTCTAGTTTTCACTATTACTTGTCTGATTGTCCTATCGAGGAAGGGTCAGCAAGCCTAGCTTTCTAGGTCTGCATAGGTCCAGGCTCTGACCTCAAGAATTCTCTAACACCAAGGAAAACCACAGCTATGGTGTTAGGTACTTTACTATCATTATGATAAAACATCATGACCAAGGCAACATATGAAAGGAAGCATTTAACTAGGTTGATGGCTCCAAAGGTTAGAGTCCATAACGAAAGAGCAAAGACATGGTGGTGAGACAGCTGAGAGCTCACATCCTGACCCCCCCCCACCCGCCATCCGCCAGCAGAAGGCAGAAAGAGCGCACTGGGCCTGGCTTAAGCTTCTGAAACCTCAAAGCCCGTCTCCAGTGATATATTTCCTTCAATGAGGCCACACCTCCTAACCATTCCAAGTAGCCACCTAGGAAGCAGGTATTGAGATGCCAGAGACTTATGGGGGCGCCTCTTTCAGACCATAGTGCTTTTCTGCTAAGGCTGAAAGCATCCTTCAGCTCCAGTTAACATCCTCATAGGGCCCCAGCACCAGCATCACTGGGGAACACTGGGAGAGCACGGAGTCTAGTCCCCACTAGTTTCTCTTGAGCACACACAGAGTTGAAGCCAGGGCTCTCCTCGGGTCTTTCAGGCGATAAAGGCATGACACAGGTTAGAGGCAGAGGACACACATGGAAGAAGTTGTGCTTCTGACAGACTGTCTTCTTTCCAGAAAAGAGCAAGCAGCTCTCTGCCCTTCCCCCAGGGAGGTCTGGAGGACTGCTCCCAGAGAGATGGGGCCATTTTCAGCAGTCCATCAGATGGACTTGCCAGTGGGGAGGGAGAAGGGAGCTCTTTTCTCTGTTCTGGATAAAAAAAAAAAGAAAAAGATAGTTTGGCTGGTGAACAAAATACAGAATTCTCACTCGGTCCCTGCTTTTCAAGAAGATATTAAGTCTAGTCACAGGTCCTGAGGCTTTAAGAGACCACACTCAGTGTCTTATTTAGGGTCATTATTGCTGTGATGAAACATCATGACCAAAACAAGCTAGAGAGGAAACAGTTTATTTGGCTCACACTTCCACACCTGCAGCCCATCACTGAAGGAAGCTGGGACAGGAATGCGAACAGGGCAGGAACCTGGAGGCAGGAGCTGATGCAGAGACCATGGAAGAGAACTGCTTACTGGCTTGCTCTTCATGACTTGCTCCGCCCGCTTTCTTACAGGACTCAGGATCACCTTCCCAAGGGTGACCTCACTCACAATGGGCTGAGCCCACCCCTCTTCAGCCACTAAGTAAAAAAATCTCTTACATGCAGATCTGTAGAGAATTTTCTCAATTGAGGCTCCCTCCTCTCCAGTGACTCCAGATTGAGTCATGCCGACATAGACTGTCCAGCACACTCAGTAACTTCCCACTAAACAAAAGAGATTCTGGACAATTGCTGTGCTCATAAGAAGAGAGGGATGTCCTTTAACTTCTAATATAATAGTATTCCCCTCTACCCACCCTCTCTCTACTCCCCTCCACACCTGCACACACAGGCATGATTATAGTTTAATCAATTAGTTTGCCTTCCTAAGAAGGGCAAAAATCCTCTTTGGTACCTCAATTAATCTTTGATTCCTCAGTTCATCCTCTCCTTTTATCTTCCATCCTTCAAAACCACAGTGGAAATTCAAGTGGAAATGGAGAAAATCATGGGATGGACTTCGGGAGGTATCACTCCAAAAAGGCCTTCTTTTGCCTAAGAGTTATTTGGGACGATTATTTGGATAGTCACTCTGGAAAGTGAGTGACAAAAAAAAAAAAAGAAGAAGAAGAAGAAAAGCCCTGTTTTGTAAGGATGGCCCCCTCTCTGTGTCAGAGAGGCCTAGGTCACTAGACTCTGTCAGTGAACATCACTCATTCACATCAGGGTAACAAACCTCACCCACACTATGTGGTGTTTTCCCTTGGGTGGGTCTTTCCTTACATCTGCCTTTCTGTTTTGGAGAAGCAGCGTATTTAAACCTCCAGGCTACAACAACACTGTGGTTCTATTTAGAGACCTATCCATTTCTCTGGGTTGTGCCTGTGTGGACAAGCAGTCAGTACTCATGTGATAAACCTTGTTTGCCTTCTTTTGTTAACCTGTCTATTGTTACAGGCAGCCCCAGCTAAGAACTCATGAAGGATGCAGAACTCCTCTGCATGTGCCTGTCACATGCACAGCAAAAACCGAGCAACAAGGAAAGAGAAAGAACATGTGCTGTCAGGGAACCTTGCTCACGGCCGTTGGGAGACCTGAATGAATTTGCTGGAACTCTAAAGACGGCTGGCTGAATGGTGTTTCCAAACAAGCCCCCACGTGGGGCATTTGACCACCTTCCCCCTCCACAGCCAGAAAAGATCCCAGAAGATGCTACGAGCAATGGTGACAGATCCTACCATATGTTGTATTCTTTCTTGATGCTAATTAAAGATTAGAAGGCAATATGGGCAAAAGGGAAACAGGTTTGGGAAAGGAATAAAAGAAATAAGGGTCTCAGTTACCACGGCCGCATAATGAACCATCCTGAAATGTTGTAGCTTTTAAAAAAAATGATCCTTTGTTTTGTTTATGAGTCTGCAATGAAAACAAGGCTCTGCACAGCCAGCTTATCTATCTACAGAACATTAATTTACACGGCCTGGAGCCAGTCTTGACTTTTACCATGACTCATCCTCAAGGCCGGCATGTTACGGTTCTCTGTGAGTCCCTCTTCAAATGACCCTCTCATGTGCTGGCTTGGCCTTCCTCACAACAGCAGGAGGCTAGGTTAAGCTGCGAATATCTCCAAAGAAGCGAGTAACCTAGCCCAGAACCTCCAAAGCCTCACTTCTCACCTTTTTATAGGCCTGTTACCAGAGGAAGGTCCATACTGTGTGCATCTCAAAGACCAATATTCCAGAGGTCAGAGTTGGCAGGAAAGAATCAGATTTACATAAAGGTTAGCCTTGAAAAAGATGGAGGGGGTCATTCTCAAGGTGTTCTTCATCTTGGCAACTCAGAGTTATGAGGGGCTTTATAAGGGAAAAGAAGGAGACACAGCGAGGCAATGGGCGAGAAGGCTATGTGCTGAGACATCTGGGACGCATGTCTCTCTTTTGCTTTATTTGACTGGCCCAGCACAACAGAACACAAGCTACTGGAGCTGGTTTCCATATTCTCTTAGAATACTTGTACTCTCCTGCAAATGAGCCATCGCTGCCATATGTATGCTTTTTGTTACTTGACAATACATAGAAAGAAAGACTAAGGGGGCATTGGAAAGGTTAGTGGGCATTCTAAGCTCTGTGACTATAAAGGATTGTTTAAAACACTGGACAAAACAGGAGGGACACAGGCCTTCCAGAAGGATTGTGGAGATGTTGTGAAAGCTCTTTTGGAAAGGACAGGCCCCAAAGAGCTGTTACACGCTCACTAGCACCTAAAACAAGAGCACACAGTCACCACCGCTAGATGAGAGTTATGTCACGTTGTAAGAAATGCATATTAGGTAGGAGACCCTGTTGGAGCCACTTCTGGGCAAATACAACCTGTCAAGAACATTAGCTATAACCAAAACGGAGCCCTCACTACCTTCTAGGCCGAGACTGGAGTTTGAAGGGCTCTCACTTTAAATCTTGCCACATAAACATTACCCATCCTACAGATAAGAATACCAAGATTTAGAGCAAGAGTACCTACTTTATCAACTTGAAAAAAAAAAATGACAGAGATAGGATAGGAATCCAGGTCCACAAAAACCAAATGCCAGCACTCACCATCACTACCCTACATGTCTTCTTATTGCTGACGCCTTTCCCTCTTGATGAGCTTTTCTTACGCATTGGACTCTTTAGTGTCTGAGAAATTGGGGAGAACCCGATGCCACCAAATAGGCCAGTGCCAGACCATGGCACGGAGGCGGGCCACCTTCCCTCCCTCCCTTCCCATTTCTAACCACCTTTTCCATTTCTCCTCTGGTCTTCTGTCTCTGCCTCCCTCTCTCACTGCAAATGAAATTTGTCAAGAAACGGTTTGTATCATTGGGCACACAGCTTCCCAGCAGGCCTTACCTTTGAGCAAAGTTCGAGGTGAGCTCAGACCCCAGTCTCCAGGCAGCCTGCTCTCAAGGGTCTAAGCTAAGCATGGGTTATTTTATATTGCCTTCCGGAGGTACCTGAGCCCGAAGAGAGGGACCCAGGAGACATCCTTTCTCTCCATCTCAGCTCTGGTCACAGGAAGAAACTCACTGCTGTCAACAACTGGGAATTTCAGGGAACACAGAGTGGGCAGAACCCCAAGGCTGCCCCTCCCATGTGGTGGCCTCAGAACTTTGTCCCACCGAAGCACAGAGCACTGAAGCCAGACGGAAATGTAGGAAAGATGCACGCTTTGCCTTTGCTTGGGGTTCCCATCTCAGGGCTCCCACTGCTCTGTGGAGCATCAGGAGTATGACCATAGGTTGGAGATGTTTCCATGGAGTGCCAAGGTTGTGCAAACCTCTGCTCCTGGGCACCATGTCTCTCTGTAAGAATAAAACCCCATCAAAACCTCGTAGCTGAGTTTTTCTTTCTACAGGTTGAATATCGCTTTCCTTTGCAACATCAAGCCTGTGATAAGATTTTGAATCCCCTTTCTAGTATCCCTCTCCAAAGATGGAGCTGTATCCATATCTGAAGGAGATTGGTCCCAGAGGCCCCCCGACCCTACCTTATATGAAACGCTGTAGCACTTGCATATACACACTCTACCGGTATACATTTTCCCCTGGGTGGTCCTGGGAGTTGAACCAAAGACTCACTGATGACAGGTGAGTGCTCTATCACTGAACTACCTCATCAGTCCTCCACCTAAATACTGTACTTGATCTCTAGATTACCTATAATGCCTAATTTAAAATGTATAAATACAGATTATCATATTGTATTAATTAGGTTTTAAGGTAAGGGAAGAAACTACATGTTTAGTACCGTCATTTTTTTTCTGAATATTTTGATTTGCAGTGTGTATGGAACCCACATATACAGCGGGCCAACTATATTCAGAATTCAATCTACACACTACTCACCATATACCATTCCCTGTTTCAAGTGATAACAATAACCTGTAAAATAAACACCCTATACTTAGGATATCATGTCAAGCCTGTCCTTACTCCAGTTTGTGTTACATTTGGGGCTTCTTCCCACGTCCTTAACTGGGGTGACCATGGCTTCCTTTAATATTTTAATTGATCCCTTAAAATAAACATTTTTATTAACACAGCTGGTGATACATTAGCTTCCTAATAATTATGTCACACTCGCGATGAACAGCAATCCTGTAGAAAACCCTTATTAACTTCTCTAGTTACCATACAGAATAAGGGGTTTTATTATGGCATTTTATATAGATGTATATATAATTGTACCTTGTCTGTATAGGCCCCCCACCATTCCCTCTTACTACTCCCCAATAGCCCCTTCTGTTTTTATGAGGCATGTACTATCTGTACGTACGTATTGTAGATATACATGATAAATACCGATTCTGCCTGCCAAAGAAAATACCTTGCTTTCTCTCCCATTGCTCTTTCTTGTTCACCCTCCCCTCCCTTTATGCTTCTTCTCCCATACCATTTGTTACAGAAAATATATTTATCTTTCGGAGTCAGGCTAAGTTAGGCTATTTTGCTTAAAAAGATGATCTTCAGTTCCATATATTTTCCTGCAAATGATATCATCTCATTCTTCTTTATTACTAAACAAAATATATAATTTTGTTTATGTTTCTCTTGGTGGCCATCTAGGCTGGTCACATACCTTGCCTCTTGTGAGTGGTCCAGCAATAAATGCAGATGTTCATGTATTTCTATGCTGTGCTGACTTGTATACTTGGTTATATATCCAGTAATAGTAAAACTGGATCTACTTGTAGTTTTGGAAGACCCTTCATACTGATTTTTATACTGGCCAAACCAGCTTACATCTGTCAGTGAGCAGGCTTTCTCTCCTCAGCATCCTGACCACCATTTGCTGTCATTTGTTTTCGTTCATTCTTTGTTTCTTTCTATTTTATTAAGATAACTTCTTTCTATGTGGTCCTGACCATTCTGTAACTCACTCTGTAGATGAGGCTGGCCTCAGACTCAGAGATCTGCCTGCCCCTGCTTCCTGAAGTGCTGGGATTAATGGTGACAGCCACTATGCTGGGCTCATCCTTTGTTTTCTTGGTCATGGTCATTCTGATTGAGGTGAGACAGAATCTCAGACGAGTTATAATTTGTCTTTCCCTAATGGCTAAAGATGTTGAACATTTTTTTTTTCAAATATTTATTGGTCATTTATAGTCTTCTTAGAGAACTGTCTGTTCAGGGCATTTGCCCATTTACTGACTGGATGATTGTGATAGGGTATTTAATTTTAATTATTAATAGATTCTAGGTATCAATCCTCTGTTAAATGTGGAGTTGGCAAGAGTTGCCCCCGCTCTGCAGTCTGTATCTTTCTCCCTGCTCTGTGCTCCCTTGCCTGCACAGACTCTTCTGAATTCCGTGCAATTCCATTTGTTGGTTCTCCAGCTGCTTCCAGAGCTCTCGCCACCCATCTCAGAAAGCCTTCACTTCCGCCTGCATCTCTAAGTACTTTCTTCTTATGTTCTCCTCTAGCAGTTAAAGTATTTGATTAATTTGGAAGTTACCTTTGTGAATAATGAGAAATAAAGATCAAGTTTTTTTTTTCTTCTACATGTGAATAGTCAGAGCAAATGGGGGAAAGCAGAGCATTTCATGAATTAAATGTTTCTGATCTCACCACACATATTCAATGTATGTCCTGAAGCCCTATCTAGAGCAATATGGCAAGAGAAAGAAATTAAAGGGATTCAAGTTGGGAAGAAAGAAATCAAATTATTCCCATTAGAAAATGTAACAGTCTTATACTTGGGAAACCCTAAAGACTACATACAGTAAACTGTTCAGCCCGAGAAACACTTCCAGTCAAGTATCAAGATACAAAACTAATTTACAAAAATCAGTAACTTCTCTATATATGAGAAGTAATTTGCAAAAAAAAAAAAAGAAAGAAATCAGGGGAAATATGCTATGCATAATAAGGTCGAAAATAATAAGATAGCTAGGAACAAACCAAAGGAAGTGGAAGACTTTAAAATATTAAGGAGAGTCTAGAAAAAAGACTTCCCAAGCTCATGGATCGGAAGAATTGATATTGTAAAAATGGCTATACAGAGATCTCCATCAACATTCCAATAACGTTCTTTACAGAGCTAGAAAAAAATTCTTCACATCCATCTGAAACACAAAACACCCCAAATAAACAAAGTAATCCTAAGCAGAAAGAGCAATGCTGGAGATGCACATCACCCTATCTCAAATTACACCTCAGAACTGTAGCAACAATACCCGCACAGCAGCATCACTCCTGAGGCCATTTTCTTGGTACCTCTTGTTGACGTGGTTGGTGGCTACCAGTGCAATGGGACTGAAACTGATATTCTTATCTAATAACTAGTCTTCCCATTTGTCTTTACTCGGTGTTTCTCTCAGCTATCTCTATTTTTGCATCTCAGATTTGTCTTCCAACCTATCGAAATGCTTTATGTTTCATTCAAAAGCTTTATGATGCATCCACTTGAAAATTCTGTCTTCTGTGTCATGCCCACATTGCCAGTAAGTATTATATTAACCAGATCAGCAAGCTGGCTTGGCAGGCAAAGCAGAGCTGACTCTTCCGAGTTGTCCCCCACTCCACACATACACTATGGCACGCATGTGTCCCACACATATGTGAACTCACACACAACTAATAAAAGAAATGTATTAATTTTTTAAAGTACTGACCAGGATAGTGTTGGGTTTTCAAATAGTCTTCTGGAGAGGTCTGTCCATAAATGGAGGTCTTGGGCATGGTGGTGTTTGGGTGGAATCCCTACCAGTGTCCCCAAAAGTTGGGATGTTGGGGATCTCCAGCTTGGGGTACCATTCCACGCTCAGGTCTCACTCCGCCCATTCCAAATCTCACCCCCTCAAAAATCCCACCAAGCTGCAGCCCATCCCCCCCCAGAAAGCCCACCAAGGATCAGTTTCTCCCCTGGGGACTGCTCAAGACTCTCCCACCCTCCTGAGGGACACCCAGGAGTGCTTTGCTCTGTTCATTAAACTTGGATTTATTAATTCAGTTTGATTGACTTATTACAATTGGCAGCGGTGGTTATCCAGTAACCGGGAATTCAAAACTTATCAGGCGGCCTAAGCAATTACGCGTTCATCGAAGTCAGTTGTTCTCAACCTTCCGAATGCTGCAATCCTTTAATATAGTTCCTCATGCTGTGGTGACCCCCCAACCATAAAATTACTTTGTTGCTACTTCATAACTGTGATTTTGCTACTGTTATGGATGGCAATGTAAATATCTGTGTTTTCTGGTGGTCTTAGGGACCACTGTGAAAGGGTCCTTTGACCCTCAAAGGGGTCATGACCCACAGGTTGAGAACCGCTTGTGTAAGCAGTCTATAATTTAATTCAACATTAAACACAGGCTAACACAAATGCTGAGAGCTCATTCACTAGCGTGTGACTTGAGGCTTAGGTAAGAAGGACCCTGAGAAAAGTGACTGAGATCTAGGGGAAATGCTGCCCGAAAGAGAGGAGTCAGAACAGGAGGGATGGGGAAGGGAATGCTTTATGCAAACCTAGGGGACAGGACAGCAGCCTGCATCACTCAGTTTGAAGTCAGGTAGAATCGTCACCACAGCAACCTGTTCTATAGAATACACACTTGGAAAAATAATCATAACATAAGTGGTACAAACCCGAGTGATTGCAAAGGAAGGACAGGAAGCAAGGGAGGCCACCAGGGTGAGTCTAACCATGCAGCATCTACATGCTCAGTTGTACATGCATGCGTCCTGATGCGGCTTGCGAGGCACATCCTGCTTAAGGATCGGACATTGATAAACCCACGTCTCCATACAGAGTGGCATAGGCTTTGACATGACGCTTCCACCAGTCCCTGCCAGCTTCTTGGCCATTACTGTTCTTTTTGTCTGAGTTCTGTCCAATTATCTAATTTGCTCTCTGAAATTCTGCAGAGGATCTGCATTGTGATTGGCTAATGTGGCTTCCAGACACAAACCCGGAAAAGCACAGATCTGCTTGCCTTGGGTCATCTGGGGGCTCTGTGTCCTTGGGCTCTGAAGACAATCAATCTGGGTCACAATTCCAGTGCCAGTTCCGGTGTTCAGCAAAGTAATTAGCCTGATCTTAGACTTCGCACTCCCGCCCAGAGGCTCTATTCTTTGCCACGCCCCTCTCCAGTCTTTGGTGACACTCCTCTCAGCATGCTTATTCTGCAAAGTCTGAGCTCAGAGAGCCTTGGATGTCCCTGATGGAGGAAAACAGGAAGTGAGCCCTGCTGCCACCCTGTCATCCTCCGACATTACATCACTGCTCCTGACCTTTTTGTCTTCCTTGCTTTGATCCTGTCTGGCTTCTTAAAAGCTCTTGTTTTTGCCGTTAGCATTTTCCAGGAGCCTCTTTTGGTTCTGGGATGTCACCTCCCTGGCATGATTCCTTCAGGCTTGAGTCTTTGTGTACCTTTGACTGGATGTCCTTTTTTCTTTTTTTATTGAAGGAACAATGCCACTCTGCTCATATTTTATCCCAGCCTCTCCAAGAGCTCCTGATTAAGGTGTCTTCCTGGTAGAGCCTCAGGCAATGAGATCGTATCTGTTTTTCTGGCTCCCATCCTGAGCCTTCAACAGCCCAGACCACACACTTGCACTGCGGCTCCAGAGGGCTGAGAACCAAAGAACACGCCTTAAATGAAACCTAGTCTAAAAGGGTCTGAAATTAAAACATAAAAGAAACACTGGGGCTGATAAAGAAAATGAAGGGACTCACAAACTCACATTTCCTCGATCCCCTCGGATATGAATGGAAAATGCTAAGTCACGCCCTTCCTCAAGGCTTTTCAAATCTCTAAGACAGATGTCAAAGCAGTTTATAGTTTCTATGGTTCTATTATTTTCATGTACATGTATACATATGCACGCGTGCGTGGTATGTGTGCATATGTTTGAATGTGTGTGTACCAACAGTACATGAGAGTCCCACTATACACCCCTGTGTGTAGTCACATACCTGGCTAAAAACATTAGTTTTTAGTAATGTTAGCTTTTTCTAAGATATCCCAATGTTAGACAACCACTTCCCCAGAGGCCAGAAGAAAGAGAGTACCACCAAGACTGATGGCTGAGATGGATTGGAAAGGTGAGGCCAGCCGTTTGTTTGGGCCATTTTAACACTATTGATTGAAAACCTTCTGATTTTATTTTTGTTTATCTATTTTAAATTTTTGTGTGAAAGGTATTTCATTTGCATGTGTGTTTGTGTACCACATGCATCCAGTGTCCAAGGAGGCTGAAGATGGCAAAGAATGCCCAGAGACTGGAATTAACAGATGTTTGTAAGCTACCATTGGGTGCTAGGAATCGAACCCAGGTCCTCTAGAACAGCAGCCAGTGTTCCTAACTGCTGAGCATTCTTTCCAGCTCTGTATCCCCTCCCAGTTTTAAATGAATCTTTCAGTCTTGGTCAGAAGAGAGTACAACATTGAAGAAACAAGACTTTAAGTATTAGTGAAAAAATCCTGGGCCTCAGGTGCAGAACTAGAACTTCTCATTACGAGAGTCATTATCACATGATTTGTCTTTTTAGGAGGGACAGAAGTCACTATGTCTACCACGCTGTGAAAGACAGTGGCACTTTGACTGTAGGCATGCATCTCACAGCCAGACAGGACTGTCTTAGAGCAGAGCCATCCTCCTCTTTATCCTCTTAATGTCCTCACTCTGTCTTATTGCATACGATGTTCTTCAACTTGATTCACTGTGCATCCCAACTGGAGACAACGATACTAACCATGGTATTTGAAAAAAGCAAATGAACGCTCGCATTCCTCTCTGTCCTTCTCTATGAAAGATGCACTCTCAGGTACTAACCATTTTTCCCATGGAGATCCTCTGTGTGCATAGGCATGAGGTACCCATGTGTGGACATACATGCGGAAGACAGAGGTCAGCCTCAGGCGTCATTCAAGGTGCTGCCTACGTTGCTTCTTGACCCAGGATCTGTCACTCCGATGTCACCTATTAGACTAAGCTCGCTGGCCAGCAAACCTCAGAGATTCTTCTGTCTCCTCCTCACCAGCACTTGGGGTTACAAACCCCTATCACCATACCCAGCTTTTTAGATGGCCTCTGAGGATAGAACTCAGGTTCAAGCTTGTGCAGCTGAGCTGTCTCCCCAGCTCCCTCCATGGAGACCTTAACATCTTCACATTCAGTGTAGGGCAACACGGAGCTAGAGGAAAGAGCTGGGCGTTCCAGTACAAGAAGGGTGACCAACTGCCTTCAGTGGAGCTCTGTTTTAAGACCTGAGGCCCATTAAGAATTCATCACCTGTTCAAATGCAAATATATTGTTGCTTTGTCATGATTGTAGAATGGGTTTTACCGAAGAACCTGAAAATTGGAAATTTCTTTTTCCCCCTGTTCTTTGGAGAAAGTGGTTTTGTTTTTTTTGTTTTTTTTCGGAGTGTGAAGGCTATGGCTTAATGGGTCTGGGGGATTTTTTTGACTCGTATAAATTCCTTTTGTGTATTATCTTAATTTTTGTAGCTACGGTGTGGGTTATGGTAGAGTATCCTAGAAGACTGTGCTCCTTACAGTCCTAGTAAGAGCTCTAACTCCCCACCTGGACATCCGCCTATGACCTACACAGCATCTAGCTTGAATCAAGAGTCCATGTGGGTCATCATCACCTTGCAGCCCCTAAATATCCTTTTAATGCTTCTTTTCATACTTCCTGAAATATTCTCAGACCTCTCATAGGGAGCTTTCGGGGGTTCAAAGAGGGGTTTGTTTATAAAAACATCTTATACTTATGCAATATACTTGCCATTATGATCAATTACTTTTCTTGTTGTTCTTGTTTACAAAAATGACTTAAGAAAAAGGAAAGTTTACTTCTGTTCAGAGTTTGAGAGCACAATCCAGTCATGGGGCACAAGGCATGGTGGTAGGGGTACCACCCAGCTGGTCACATTGCAACCAGTCAGGAAGCACAGAAAAGTGGGGGTGGGTGTTTAACCTGCTTCCTTCTTCCTGTTTTCTTCCCCTCCCCCCAAAGGTGCCACCCACATTCTCACATGGGTTAAGCCTCTCACAGACATGCCCAGAGGTGTGTCTCCTGGGTGATTTCAAATTCCGTCAAGCTGATATTCAAGGATAGCACCCCAGAATGCTATAATGAACTGCCATGAGCCTGCAGACTTACCCAACAGTCATTTCTTTCTTTCAGTAACGGAGGCCAAAAATTCCAAATCAAAACGTTAAATAGAGCAGCAGTTCTCAACTGTGGGTTATGATCCTTCTGGGGATGACCTTTTCACGGGGGTCATGTGTCACAGATCCTGCATTTCAGATATTTGCATTATGATAGATAACAGCAGCAAAGCTACAGCTATACATGGTTTGGGCTCACCAACACATGAGGAACTGTATTAAAGGGTCACAGCATTAGGAAGGTTGAGAACCACTGTGTTAGCAGATCCAGTGTCCCGGGAAGGGGCAGTTCATGGTTTGCAGATAGCCAACTCCTGGTTGTGCCCTCACATAAAGGAACGAGATATGGCTTGTTCTCTGACTTTGCCTAATCATAAAGAACCCACTCTTGTAACTAAGTTACATCCCCAAGATGCCACCTGGAAATGCCATCATTTGGAATTTTGTTTTCAGTGTGTGTACCTTGAGAGGGCACCAAATCCAGCCCTTTTACAGACTCTTCAGTTGGAAAGCCCACAGATGATAATTTGCCCAACTCTCCTATATGACTATTTTAGCCTTTGCCGTTGAGGGAATGGTTAATAGGGCAACTCACAGAGTTGTGTCAAGGTGCTGTCGGAGCTGGGACATTTCTTTCAGACCTTAAGTAAGAAGTAACAATTTTTTTTTCTGGATCTAGAAGCTTAAAACTTCCCTGTGCAGAGAAAGGGCAGCCAGAGGGCATTGGCAAAGAAGTCATTTTCATTACCAACCAGTCATTTTTATTAACAGATAAAAGAAGAACATTTGGCTAGGCGTATGGGAAAAGGTCGCTCTGTCTAGAAACAATAATTAGTAAAATTTGATCCACAGAGAAAGAGTCTGGCAGCAAGCGTTCTGGGAAGAACAGCCACAGGGAACCCGCACAGATCACCTTGGAACATAAAACCGCACCATCTTGCTAGTTCAGGGTAATGGGCTGTTCTGTGGGGAGCAGGAGTGGAGGCTGGTGTCCAGACTGACTGTGTAGACATCATAGTTTTTGAAACTTGCTATATGATGCGAACTGTACCTAATTTCACTAATAATTCCTTTTTCTTGTGTCGAAATAGAAAGGGAGAGTTTATTTTGCCTCAAGCTTTAGGAAGGAACACAGTCCACGATGCTGGGGAAGGTGCTGGGGAAGGAGCGCAGGGTGTGGTCACATTGCGTCTGCAGTAGGGAAGTAAAGAGACGGAAAGAGTTGGATGTTCCACCAGCTTTTTCCTGGTCTGTGAAACAGCTCTGCACACGGTCAGGATCAATCCCCCGCTTCTCAGTTAACCCTCTCTAGAAACACCCTCACATCCAACAAGAGGTGATTGTAGGGGATTTTAAATACACACACACACACACACACATCCAACAAGAAGTGATTGTAGGTGATTTCACACACACACACACACACACACACACACACACACACACACACTGGAATACTGATATTTCATTTGCTGGATATTATAGACAGTCAAGAGATGGTTATGGTGGTATTTAATTGGGTCAACTCAACAGGACTTAGAATCACCATGAAAAAATTCCGTGGGCATGTTTCCGAGGGTTTTTCTAGATTAGTGGGTGGGAAGACGCTCCCTAAATATAGAAGGCAACATGGACTGGGATCCTGAACTGGACAACAACGAGAATGTAAACGACACCAGCATCCATCACCTCATGTGTCCAGTTGCCTCCTATCCTTGCCTCCAAGTCTCCCCTGCCATGATGGACCACAGCTGGAACTCTAAGTCAAAGAAATCCTTCCTTCTTGTGTTGTTTCTCTCAGGTTTGGTTTTGGGTTTTTTGTTGTTTTTTTGTTGTTGTTGTTGTTGTTTGTTTTCTCATAGCAATGAGATAATAACGAATACAGTTGTGACTATGACCAAAGACGAGAGATGGGCTGTTACTTTTCTGATGCTCCACTCATAGCCTAGTAAAGATAGGAGTCAAGAGCTGTTACTTCCCCGATGCCCCACCCCACAACCTAGCAAACACAGCACCTTATTTCATCTTTATGTCAACCCTGATTTTGTAGAAGGAAGTCGAGGCTGAGAACGCTTAACTCCCCTGCTCCTGGCTCCTTTGTCAGAGCTTCAATTCCAGCAGAGGATGTTTGACTCCTAGGCCAACCCCCACCCCCCAACGATTATGCAACCATCAGCCCAGCACAGAAAATGAACAAGAGGACCACAGTGTGCTCCCAAGGCAGGCCAGGCTTCTCTTTTCAACACCAGAAGAAAGGAAAAATCCTGAGATTTTGAAAATTCTCAAGTGACTGAACTCAAAATAGAAAATCAGGAAAGCCCATGACCAGCTTTAGAAATCCTTCAAACTCCTTGGGTTCTGCTATGGAAGCCTCGCCTGGGCCCTTCTGGTCTATTTTTAGTTCATGAAAGGCACCATTTCCTGGATCTATGAAGTGGATTTGAACATCCTTATGAGGTTCTTATATTTAAGTCCATCTTTTCAAACCAAGAAAGAAAGACAGCTAAATTGTGGGGCAAAAGCATACAGAATAAGGGTCTTCCATTTCAGCACTAAGAGGGCACATAGGGCTTTGCTGTGGCTGTCCTTCCTGTGACTGTCCTTGCCATGGCTGTCCTTCCTGTGACTGTCCTTGCCATGGCTGTCCTTCCTGCAAAGTGGGAACCCCTCAGAAGCCTCACACGCTCTGCCCAGCATCCAGGACCTGAAGTCCCTTCGAGTTCCCTAACACCCCTCCTAAATGGTGTCTGAAGTCCCATTAATAGGCATGGAGACCAACTTACACGTTCCTATAATCTTTGTGTATTGATCCTGATGCAACAGCCACACAGATTTCCAAAGCCTTGCTTGTCCCTCAAGCCAATAGCAAGAGCCAGGAGTGGAGATAAACACCAAAGACCCCAGGTGAACTTGGCTCACTGTGAGGAATGCGGCCAGGTGTGCTCCTAGATTCATGCTTGTTGTGGTTAGTAGTCCAACTCCCGGGTCATCTGTCTTCCTACTGAAGTGCTCTGCTCACCTATGGGTGAGCAAAATCGACTTTGCCTCTTAATCCTCTGGGCCCCGCCTGTCAGGCAACACGTGATAACTTGCATCATAGTCAGTCTGGAGCCATGAGTGGGATCTTTGCCTCCGCTGTCACCTGGAAAGCAAAGAGGTAATGACAACCAAACTTATCCTGTCACCCACTAGGACAACATAAAGCTATTTCTTCTCAAAGACAAAGAGAGGAGAACAAAACCATTGCTGTCATGTGACAAACTGCTAATAAAGCCGGGTGGGACTGCAGGAATGATCTGCACTTCCTTCCATATGGAAGACTTCATGATACGTTTAATGTTTTGTAACAATTAGATCAGGACCTACTCAATGCGTCCTGGGCTGTGTGGCCACCTATGTGGAAAGTAAGGATAGCATTTTCTTGATGGACCCAAGGACCTAACTGCCCCAGCTACTGGATATCTGCCCAGAGTCATTTTCCTTTAAGGTTATACCTTCTTCATACTGCACCAGGTGCGTGTGTGTGTGCGTGTGTGTGTGTCTCTCTCTCTGTGTCTCTGTGTGTATGTGTTTCCAGCCTATCCCCCTGCTTTATTCCAATGTGACTCTGGCAGAAAGTGTAACTGTTCCTGTCACTAATTTCCTAAGGAATCTAGTAAGGCAACAGCTCAGTTACTGAGCTGGACGGGCATTCCGTTTCTTCATTTAAACTTCATTTAAAGAGTTATTAAAACTCTTCACAAAGACAGTCCACAACTTTTATTAGAGTTTTTCAGAGTAAACCACTTTGTAAGCATTATAAATGATGTATTTATGAAAGTGAAGGTTCTGATAAATAAAAGTAGAATTGACTCATGTGTGTGTGTGTGTATTACTGTGTGCATGTTATTGTGTGTGCCTGCTGACACACGTGTGGATTTGGAGCAAGATGCCAGGTATCTTCCTCTATTGTTCTACTTCATATTGTCTGAAACCAGGATCTCTGGTTGATGTGGAAGCTAGGCTGGGTAGCCAGTGAGCACTTGGGCTCAGCCTGTCTCAAGCCCTCAGTACTGAGGTTGCAGGCACGTGTAGCCACACCCAGCCTTTTAAGTGGGTGTTTGGTGTTCAACATCAGGTCTTGGAGTCCTAATGTATGTAAACCAAGTGATTTTATACACTGAGCCATCTCTCTCCTCAGGCCCTAGATTTGACTTTTGTACATAGTTTTTTTTAACAATTCTGAACTTATCAAACTTTCTTATTAACCATAATAATTTTTGCCATATTAGTCTTATTTTCTTAGAAAATTATACTATATGTCAATGACTGCATCTTGAAGCTTATTTCCTCTCTCTTTTACTGTACCAACCCAGGGTTCTAGAACAAAGGTGACTGGGAGCAATGGAACTACAGACAACCTTCTCTGTCATCATCATGACTTTTTGAAAACCAGGTCAATTGAGATCTAATTTATACACAGTAAGATTCCTCTTTCATAGATGTACATACAGACCTTTGTGCAGATACGACCAGAGTTCAGTTGTAGGACAGTTCTGTGGGCCTCAAAGTTTCTTCAGGCTCCCCCGGAGTCCCCATTTCCCTCTCTACTCATAATCCGGGCAATCACTGATCTGGCTTCTGTCCCTGAAGGTTATGGAAACCATAGTTTTGCTGCTTTTTGGGTTTGGCTGCTTTGAGACAGGATCTCTCTAAGTAGCCCAGGTGAGCCTGGAACTCTCAATCCTCCTGTCTTGATATCTCAAGTTCTGGGATTACAGGTATGCATCATATCTGGCCTCTTTGCTTTTTGTTTGGATTTTATTTTGAAGTAAGGTCTCATGGAGCCCAGACTGACACCAAACTCACTGTGTAATCAAAGGTGACTCTTCCCAGATTTGGGATTACAAGCATGCCCCAACCTGCTGGGGTTCATTGCTTTTTATAACTGGATGCTATTTAATTTCAAGGCTGTAACATAATTCAATTTTATCTATTTGCCAGTTTACAGACATTTGGGTTGTCTCCTGTTTGGGCCAGCTATGAATAAATCTGCTGCAAATATTCATGAACAAGATTTTTTGTGGACATATGTCAAAATTTATTTTGAGTAAATACCTAGCAGTAGGGTTGCTGAGCTACACCATACATATATATATTCAGCTTTAGAAGAAGTTGCCAAAACGTTTTCCCAAAGTTGTCGTACCAGCAAAATGGCAATGGAGGAGGGATTCAGTTTTTATGTATCCTTGCCAATGCTTGCTTGGTATTTTCAGATTTTGAAACATGCCATCCATTCTTGTAGGTAAATACTGGCATTTCCTTGGGACTTTAATTTCCATTTCCCTGATGGCTAACAATAAGCTTAGTTGTCGTCCCCACCTCTCCTTTATTGAAGTATCAGCCAAAATCACGTGACTGTTTTTAGCACCAGGTTCTTTATTTTCTGACTGGTGAGTCGTCAGAGTTCTTTAGCTATTGTGTTCTCCAAATGTTTCCTCACCCCCATCTCTGCTGTGTCTTTTGAAGGGTGTCCTAGCCCCGTGGTAAAGGTCATTTGATCACCTGTGCCTTTTATGAATTCGGCTTCTTGTCTCCATTAACCAAGTTCCAAAGAACTGATTCTCTAATTTTCATCTAGAATTTTTAAAGCACTGGGCTTTTATAGTTGAGGTTTTTGTTTGCTTGTTTGTTGTGTGTGTGTGTGTGTGTGTGTGCAGGTGCACCCATGTGTCAGGGTTATTAATGTGTGCTCATGTGTGTAGAGACTAAAGGTCAACCTTGGAAGCCATTTCTCAGACACTGTTCACTGTGTTTTGAGAGAGGGTCTCTCAGTGGGACTAGGCTGGCGTGGGTGGTAAGCCCCAGAAATCTTCCTATTTCTTGCCACCCCCTCCCCGAGGTAGGATAGCAAATGCACACCACCCTTCTTGGATTTTTGTTTGGGTGCTGAGGGAACTCAGATCCTCATACCTGGTAAACACTTTTCCAGGGTGCTGTCTCCTGGGCCCATGTGTCTCACCGGATGCTTTCCCTAGTGCATTTTTTATGGGACAAAGAATGGATGAGGATTCTCCAGCCTCTTTGCTTTTGCAGTTTCTCTGATCTATTTCTGATCCCAGTGTGCAGGCTTTTTCCACACCAACATTCAATGCTTCAACTCTTCAGATGCCAAATAGTGTCAGAGAATTCAAAGAAATTCTTAAACCTCTCAAAGTTAGTGTCACAGCTCACTCAAACACTGCCCCTCAGAACACACGCCAGTCACAAGGCCCAGACCTCCAGCATCTGACCGGAAGCTCCCATGGTCCTTGCTTATGCTGGATTATTTGTTAGAATAGCTCTCAAAACTCATGAAAATACCAGATGGATGAGATGCATAGGGTAAAGAATGAGGGAAGCAGAGATTCCTGTACCCTCTAGGGGACCCACTTCTTGGCACCTTGCTCATTAAAATAATTAATATTGTCAAAATGTCCATACTACCTAAGGATATCCCTGTTGAAACATTCATGGCATTCTTCATAGACAGAGCAAGACTATGGGAAAGTAAATGACTGCAAACAGAACAATACCGAGTAAAATCAACAAAGCTGGAGGCACCATATCTGACTCCAAAATATACTACAGAGCTAGTGTAGCTAAAACAGCATGTCCTCCCTTCCTTCCTTCCTTCCTTCCTTCCTTCCTTCCTTCCTTCCTTCCTTCCTTCCTTCCTTTCTTCCTTCCTTCGTTTTTCTAGACAGGGTTTCTCTGTATAACCCTGACTGTCCTAGAACCCACTCTGTAGACCAGGTTGTCCTCGAACTCACAGAGATTCACCTGCCTCTGCCTTCCGAGTGTTGGGACTAAAGGAGTGTACCACCACCCCATCCCAGACCCTCTTGAACTGTGTTTTCATCGCTAGACCTATTTATATTTCTTCTAGCTCTTTCCCATTAAAGACACTGAATCTTTGCTTGTATCTTTCCCTTTTATTCCTTCATATAATTTTATTTATGCCAACAGTTAACATCTTGTGCTTACTTTAAGAAAACATTGTATGCTTTCTCTAAGATTTAGTGTACATTTTTATTTTTCAGCTTACTTTCAGACAATATCATGCTGTTTCAAGGGAGGACAAACCATGTTCTTACTGTTCATCTCTCTCATATTCCAAGCTATGCGCTAGTTTTACTTGTGTTCTGGGCCCCCTGATCTAGCATTTTAAATCCTTATCTGACAACAATCTTTCATCGCAATGAAAATAAGACAAATGCATTTTAGACATGTCTTCATTTATCACTTCTGAAGTTCTTCACAACATGTGACTCGAAGTTTCTGTGATGTCATGTTCCCAGTGCTCGCAGAATCTCTTGGTAACACAAGCCTGCTGCCAATGAATTGTTCCAGCTTTTCTGGCTTCTAGTTTTACTTTATGCTCACCTGTGAAAGGCACCTCACCTGAGCGTAGCATTCAAGGCTAACAACCTCCCAGTCACGTAAGGAATCATCCCTCTGTCTCCTGGTTCATGTAGTTTCTGATGATATCTTATTTCTTATTGTTGCTCCTATGTGTCTTCCCTGCATGATCTAGTATTTTTCTCCTTAGCTTTCACTTATAACAGTCCAGCGTAGTTGTTTTTTATTTGTTTGTTTTTGTTTTATCTTTGGGAACCCACCACCCAGCTCCCAAATAAATACATGGAGACTTATTCTTACTTACGAATGTCCCACCTTAGCTTGGCTTGTTTCTAGTCAGCTTTCTAACTTAAATGATCCTGTTTCTCTTTAACTACATTTTGCCTCTGGGATTTTTAACCTTTCTTTATCCTATATATCTTTCTTTCCTTTTACTCTATGATTGGCTGTGTTGCTGGGTAGCTGAGCACCCCGCCTATCCCTCTCCTGCCTTGCTATTGGCCGTTCAGCTCTATATTAGTCAAATCAGGTGGGCTTTTTTTTTGTTTTTTTGTTTTTTTGAGACAGGGTTTCTCTGTGGCTTTGGAGCCTACCCTGGAACTAGCTCTGTAAACCAGGCTGGTCTCAAACTCACAGAGATCCGCCTACCTCTGCCTCCTGAGTGCTGGGATTAAAGGCGTGCGCCACCATCGCCCTGCCAAATCAGGTGTTTTTAGACAGGCAAAGTAACACAGCTTTACAAAGTTAAACAAATGCAACAAAAAAGAATGCAACACATCCTTGCATCATTAAAACAAATGTTCCACAGCATAAACAAATGTAACACATCTTTAAATAATATTCCACAACAGTACAGTGTCTGTCTGTCTCAAATGGGTGTTGTTTATCCTCCTTGGACTTCCCTGAGCTTCTAGGTGATGCTGTTCCCTGATCTAGCAGGTTGGTTTTTTTTTTCTTGTGCTTCAGTGTGAATAATTTCTATTGTCCTGTCTTCAGGTTTGCTGATTCTATTTGCTATTGAGCGTGTGAAAGGAATTTCCATTTCAGGCCTTGTTTTTTATTCATTTACAGCATTTACATTTGGTTCTTCCATAGGAGCTCCTTCTCTTGTATGCCTTTCTTGTTTCCCTTTAGATAAGTTCAGATCCTTTAACGTATTAATTTTGATTGTTTGAAAATTTCTGAGTATTTTTCCCAACACCTGGATCATCTGTGGGCCATCTTTAATTGCTTCATCTACTGACAATAGAGTGTGTTTTTTCCTGTCTTTTCGTACGTGCTATAGTAGCATTGACCATCAGACATTTTACATTCTACTCAGCAGATTCTACACTATCCCACATTTGTCCTCATTTCCGGGTATTCATACTTCCATGTTATCCCCACTGTGGATGGGCAGGCAGCTTATCTTGTTTCTGGTTGAACACGGCAAGCCACCTTTGCAGTTATGTTCTCTGGTACTTCCGTCATGTGACTGGGCTCCGTTTATGCCTTCTCTTTGCCTACACATTTTGATGAACCATTGGCTATCCTGGGAGGCCCACATGGTAAGAAACAGAAAGCAGCCTCCAGCCAACAGTCAGAGAGAAAGCCCAGCTCTCAGTTCAACAGGCCACCAGCAACTGCCAACAAGTCAAGCGAGCTTAGCACTGACTCCTCCATTCAGGCTGTCAGATAAGACCGCCCCTCTGGCTGACATATGGGTTAAAGCCTGGCAAGAAACCTCGAAGGATAGTGCCTGCCCCTAAGAAGCCATGGGACAACTCACTGCTTTGTTTAAACCATTGACTTTATAGGAATACTGTTCCGCAATGGCAGATCATTGAGGGAGTGTTTATATGTACATATGGGCAATATATTTGTCTCATTTTGAATTGTGTGGACATTGCAGGGGGTATGGGAGAAGTGGGTATGAATGTAGGCACAGAGGCCAGAAGACAGCAACCATTGGAGTTATGGGAGGTTATAATCTTCCTAATTTGGGTGCTAGGAACCAAACTCTCAGCCTCTGAAAAATCATCAAATGTTTCTAACCATAGAGCCACGTCTCCAGTCCCTGAAAGAATACTCCTGCCTCATTTCTACCCTGAGAGACTCTGATTTAAGTGCTCTGAGCTGGGACAAGGGCATTAGATATTTTTATTGTTATTATTAATGTCTTGGATGCTTCTAAGACACAGCATCCTTGAGGGTCACTGCAATAACCAGTCTGTCATGTTTCTCTCAACTGTCAGACTTGAGGTATGTCTCTCCTACAGGACCACTTTGTTTCCGCACTGCTTTCTGACCTGGCTGGATAGGTGCAATTCTCCCCCTTCTTCATGCATGTCCCTTGTTAGGACTCTGTCCCAGATTGACCCAGGCACCCATAAATGTCATAGATAATGACCCTCAGGAAAGGGGTGTGTAGGCCTCCATGACTCCTGCTCTCTGACCCAGTGGCACTCAGGGGTACAGAACGGCAGTGTCAATGAGGAAGGATGCAGGGGCTGGGAATCTGGAATGAGATACAGTATTTTTGACCCATGAGGGGGCACATCTTGGTACTGCCTGAGGAGTTGAAAGAGATTATTAGACATCAATATTATCAGAGTACAAAATGCAAGAGAAAGTGCCACCATTAGGAGGACATATCAAAAACACTGAATCATTACAGACAACAAGTGCTGCATCAGAAAATTCTGGGAGGAAGAGGTTTATCCTTCGCAGGATAAACTATTGCATAGTGATTGTTGGTTTTGGTGACCACATTAAAGGACAGATGTCCATGTATCTCTGGGTGGAGAGTACAGAAGAGGAAACTGTTGTTTATGACTTTGAATGGCTGGTGGCTCACTTGAACAGGCAATAAGGGTGTTTCTGATTTGTCCCTGTAGTAAAATATGCTCTGAATGATATAAGTACATATTCTGCTAGTGATCTGGAATTTTAAAGCCCCAAGGTCACAGGAGCCCAAGAACCTGACTTGAGGAAGAAAATTCTCCTCAGGATGGACTCCAAGGACAGCCAGTGGGGAAGTAACCTGAGCTTGCAGGTGAGGCTTCTGACCTCTTGCCCCGGAAGTCCTCACCACCCATCACAGACATATCTGGGAATGCTCTCTGCCCCACTTCCACCATAGCTTCCGCTAGGGTTAGGCTTAATTTGCTGCTTGTTTTGATGTTAAAATTGGCCTGCATGAGCTGAACTGAGAAGCAATTTCAACAGCACCTTGCTGTGCAATAGTCCTTGGTAATCTTTCCCTGTACAAAAGAACCTTGATATTTAGGTAGTCGTCTGCCTTGTGGCTAGCAGAACTATATTGCTCTGTGTCCTGTCCAAAATGCTGTGCGTGTGCATGTATGTGCGCATGTGTGCATGCAGGCATGCAGGTAAGAGGGAGCGTGTGTGCACTTTCATGTGGAGGCCATCCTCATGTGATGTTCCTCAGATATCAGCCACTTTCAGCCGTTCATTCATTCATTCAATCATTCATTCAATCAATCAATTGTTTGTAGTCAGATTTTATTTGGGCTGTCAGCTCCCAAATAATGACATGGAGACTTTTCTTTTTAATTATGAAAGCTTGGCCTTAGCTTAGGCTTGTCCCTGACTAGCTCCTATAACTTAAATTAATGCATTTATATTAATCTGTCTTCTTCCATATGGCGCATTATCTCTGCTCAGCACCATCATTCCACTTCCTCCCGAGTCTGACTGGCTAAGTCTGCCTCTCTTCTTCCCAGAGTTCCTATCTCTGCTCAGAAGTCCCACCTATCCTCTCCTGCCTAGCTATTGGCCCTTCAGCTCTTTATTAAACCAATCAGAAGGTGCCTTGGCAGAGACACATCTTCACAGTGTACAAAAAGATTATCCCACATATTCTCTATTTTATTTTATTTATGTTTTGAGATGGTCTCTCATTGGCCTTGAGCTTACCAAGTAGGTGTAGGCTGTCTGACCAAACAACTCAAGGAATCCACCTGTCCCTATCTCACCAGCACTGGGGTTACAAATGTGCACCCCTTCCTCCATGACTGGCAGTTCTGACCTGAGTCCTGGGAGTCAGACTCAGGTCCTCCTGATTGTAAGATGAGCACTTAACCCATTAAGCGATCTCCTCAGTCCCTCAAAGTGCAGTCTGTCAGGAGTGGAATTTGATTACATCTGGGAACAAAAGTCGGCACTAAGGGTGTGGTTTCCCAACCAGCTTGTTGCTAGGTCTGTGACTCTCACACAAGATGCTTAACTTCTCTAGCCTCTGCACGAATTAATTAAATGCTCAGTAAATAGGTGTTAATGCACACCATTTCACCCATGGTGTGATCACTCATTGCAGGTCACCCAGCTCCGTCCCCATCCTTTCCTGTGATCTCCAGCCAGAACGGCAGCTTCCCTCATCCTCTGCTACAGATACTTCTGTGTGTGGGAATCAAAACTCCCCATGTGTTCTTGACAAGGACGTACACACCTGGAACACGGTGACAGATAGAAACATGTACTGCTTCTATGCAGACTTCAGCCCTGGACGCCACATTGTTGACAGCGTCATGGGAAACCTTGAGACACAGTTCCTACTTAAGTCATGCCAGGACTCCTGACCCAGGGAAGTCATAGGCAACAGATGTGCACTGTATAAACCACTGAGCACAGGGTGTTGTTTCTTCAGGCGCCTGATACTGGCAGCTTACACTTTACCTAGAGAGGTGTGGTTCACCGGCAGTAGGATGCTGCACTTGGCAAATATGGAATTCTTCCTACTTTGTAATACTTAATAAACGCTAAAAGGCAGTGTGTATGTATTTGGATTCAAATGATGCTTCTCAAATTTTTGTTTTGATTTTTGTATATTCAATGCTAGTGAGTCAGCTGTACAGTTAAGAGAGATGTGTAAAAATGTAAAAATGAATACCTATGCACTTTTGTTTTTCTTGTTTGTATAGTGCTTGTTCTTGGTAATCCTGGAAATCCTGGAAACTGAACTCTTCCTTGCCATTGTTCTATGACCAAACTGCATCCCAGCTGCCCCTGTTTTATGAATCTTAAAATTTTTTGAGACAGGGTCTCACTAGGTTGTCCAGGGTAGCCTCCAACTTATGATCCTCCTCAGCAACTCTGAGTAGCTGGGAAAACAGGTGTTTGTTTACCTTGCCCAACTTCCTAATGCAAATATTACTATTGTCATGGTGTTCCCTTGTTGGCAACCTTCAACCTAGGGAAGAGTGCAGTTTTGATTTGTCTTAACTTGGCAGACTTTTTATCCTTTGATTAAGGAAACTTTGTATGTCTGACTCAGATGAGAGCCACTGTGCTGTGGGGTTCACAATGAGAAGTCGTTGTGGAAGGCTTTCTCCCATTCTAAACAGCTTAGCTTCCATTTAGGCAAAGTATGGTAACTCTAAAGGCTTCTCTGGCCTCCCATAATCCTCTGCTAACTGTATTATGGAAATGACGGTAATTACTTCAAAGTCCCTGGTGATTCCTGTGTCTTTGGTGCTGTTCATTGTCAATTCACCTCGGTCAACCAGCTGTCTCAAGGACTTGCCTTTTGTCCCAAACCTTTAATGAAACTGGCATTTGTGTCAATAAACTTTAAGCCCATCTTGCTGAGATAATTATCTAGGTCACTCAGATTTCAGCTACTTCAAATAATTATGGCCTTTTAGTCTTGAATATAAGGTGACGATTAAAAGAGAGGGAATCAAGGGTCCCCATGCCCAAGTCAATTAGAAGGCAACACTGTCAGGTTTCAGCTCCAACTTCTGATTTGAACATACACGTCTCTGGGCTATGGCAGGCTTTGTAGAGAATAAGTCACCCAGAAAAAGGTCTGTTTAGCTGAGCAGTGGTCTGATTTGCAGGTACAGTTGCACCATGTTAACATAAGGAGAATGCCAACTCCCAAGAGCATCACCATCAGTGCTTTCTGGGGTTCCGAGTTCACCAACCATTGTCGGGTCCAAGCCTATTTCCCCTCAGAACGTGGTGTAGCAAGAACCGTGCTAACAATGTCAACGCCACCCAGATCCTGGGTTTAGAAATGGTTTTCATTCTCTCTCTAGACTTTTACTCCCTGGCCTCAGAAATTGTCAAGAGACAGCCCTTCGGTCATTCCATTGTCCCTACAAATACAACGGAACAAAAATCACTAAGCACAAAAGATTCATATTCTGATTTCCAACGAATGCTTAAAATGTTCAGGCAAAAACAAATACAGCGAGATCTTGGAGACCAGGAAATTGTGACACATAAATCCTTCTTTCCAGAGATGGGGAAGACAAAGCCTTTTATTAATCGCCCCTGCCCCCTCCTCCATCTCCACCTGTCAACATTGAAAACTGGAGACTAATGGTAGACAGGCTTCTCCTGCAGGTCGTAATTGCCTTTCCAGCAGAGAAGCCATCTCCTGAGCAACGGAGGTAGGTGCTCTGAATTCAAGCTGGGGCTCCCATGTAAATCGCTTGCAGAGAAACTGAAATTTCCCACAAGCAAGCTGCACTGGTCTGTCCATTAAAAGCATTCCTATCTGAACACAGGGCCGAAGTACCACAGCAGCTGCAAAACTGGCTGCATTTTCCGCATTGTGCATGGAGATAAGACCAAACTGCTTTGCAACCCTGCTCTCAAGATCGAAAAGAACCGCTTTCATTATTGATAATATAGTTCAATAATCATCGTTCATTATTTAAAATGGCCTGTCCACAGCTGCACGTATCAGAATCACAGTAACGTAAGCGTGTTTTATATACTCCAGCTTCATTTTAGCTCTCTTTTTTTCCCACTTTTTCATGTTCTTGTGCATGTCATGTTTGGTCTTTGACATGCCTTGACTACTCAGTATTAGATCTCCCCATAAGTCTCCTGCTTTATTTGCCTAATATTTTACCACAATTCCCTCTACATCCCCAACAGGATCTACGGTCAGACAGTTGCACTCACCAACATTATACTTTTTCAATTAATAAACGACTTTCCTAGAGAATTCATCCCCAGGGATGAGGTATGTGAACACTTGGGTGGACAAAATTTGATGAACCCTTAAAATAGATCAGACTCTTCAATCACCAGCAGAGCATTCGTCCCAAAGTCTGTTTCCAGAGGTCGCTCTCAGTACTTCCCCCTCTTATCCCCCTGATATCTGTGCTTCCCTTATACTCAATAACTCTGGGCCTCCTTACTATTTAGGAAAAGTAAAGAATAAGAAAATAATTCTTATTATTCCAAGGACACATTCTATGGAAGTCTCTAGAACATTCTCCCCCTTTTATATTATAACAACAGAACCCTGATTTTTGGCCGATCGTGGCTGCCTGGAAAAGACTCTGTTACAGCCTTTGTTACAGTTGGCAGTGGCATAAGCTTTGCTCAAGCACTGAAATAAAAGCAGGAGTTTCTTTTGGTAAGGTTTGGGGAAATCCTGAAATTTAGATGGTCTTGGGTCTTAGCACCATCCTGCTTTCACACTTTGCTGCATCCTGCAGTCCAGTGGAGATGATGGATAGCCTTGAGGCCATCTTCTTGGTTCAGGGAGGTGAGGACCACACCCAGAAGCGACAGAAAACTCTAGGAAACTAGCCCTGTACTGTCTGCCTCTACGCCATAAGTGGTTCACACTTCTCTGCAAGCCACAGTCCCTGGGGTGTCTGTCCCTGGCTATGGATTCTGGTCTAGATAATGGGCCCAAAGTCACTGAGGTGTTTGTCCCTTGAAGTGAATTCTGGTCCAGATGATGAGCACACAGTCCCTGGGGTGTTTGTCCCTGGATGTGGATTCTGGTCCAGATGATAAGCACACAGTCCCTGGGTGTCTGTCCCTGGATGTGGATTCTGGTCCAGATGATGGGCCCATAGTCACTGTGGTGTCTGGATGTGGATTCTGGCCTGCAGTCACTGGGGTGTCTGTCCCTGGCTGTGGGTTCTGGTCCAGATGATGGGCACACATTGGTTTTCATTAATAACAGATACTGGTTTCCATGGTGTCTGCATTTAAATCATGACATTTTCAAGCAACTGGCAAAATCATGTGCTTAGCAAATGTTTGGCTAATTAAAAATTAACTGAAGAAACACATCTTATTCATTCACTTAATGCCAAAAGCATCTGAATTTTAATCAGTGGAAACTAAAAAGCACATCCATTACTTTTTGTAAGCAATGTGTTTCCAAATCCTAGAACTTGAGCTCTAGGTCCACTCAACGACTCGCGACTTTACTGTCCAGAATGCATTTGTTCCTCTGTAAGGCAGACTGTCACGTGAGGGGGATGGAAAATGAGGGGGGAGTGGGACAAGGGGACCGAACAGCATGCCAGCCCCAGTCTGAGGTCCTTGCTCATCTCGGAGGGTTCCAGCTTTAATTCTACATAAGGTTTTGTTGCATTTAAAGATGTAGGGGCTGGGGAGATGGTTCACTGAATAAAACACTTGCCACTCGAGCATGAGGACTGAGTTTGGGTCCTCAGCACCCACACAGACTGCCAAGTATCTCTGCAACCCCAGTGCTGGGAAAGTAGAGACAGGAGGACCTCTGGGGTTTGTCAGCCAATCAATGAACTCCAGGTTCGCTATGAGATACTGTCTCAAAAATTAATGTGGAAAGAGATTAAGGAACACACTCAGCACTGATCTCTGACCTCCACACACATGTGCATACACACACACACATGTATGCACACACACCTACATAAACACATACACACATGTACTACATATACACCAATATACTACACACATTATACACTAAGCAAACAAATAAATACAGCTTCACACACACACACACACACACACACACAAATCTAGGATCTTAAAAACCACTGAGGCAGGCTGGGCATGGTGGCTCACTCCTTTAGTCCTAGCACTTGGGAGGCAAAGACAGGCAAATTTCTATGAGTTCAAGGCCAGCCAGAGCCATAAAGTGAGTTCTTAAGAACAAAGAACAACAACAAAACCCCACTGAATAGGCCTCTAGGTTTGACATTTTACTACTAGAAAGACTCCAAGATGGGCAGCGGGTGGCAGACTGTGGCATTGCTGCAAGCTGAGCCAGTGGGAGTGGCACCGTCTTAGAGATGTCATTAAAGGCAAAGCTGACTTACGGGAATAGAATCAAGATACAAAGACATCAGACCCAGCAGTAGAGTTCTGATCTTTTAGATGCACTAGTGTTCATCTCCAGGACAAGGACACACAGAAGAGTGAACATCTGCCAGACAGACACGCATCACACGCCGTCTCCTGACCAGCAGCTGTGCGCCACCACTGAACAGAGCCGGTGGAGCCCAGATGCCCTGCATCTCTCTGACTAGTGACACACTGACCAGGTGTGGCAAGGCTGAGCCATAGAGTCTCCTATGCGGTGCTCCTTGGAATGGGCCAGTCTGTCCAAACCTGGAAGCATCACAGACAGGACAATTGGATGGGAAAATGGAAAGGGTCCTGACCAGCAAACCCGCTGCCATGCTCTTGTCTCCGTCTCTGTGCCAAGCTGTCCCCACTTTCTGAGTCTGTTTCCCCTGCTACAAATGAGGACTTGTGCTGGGTGATCTTAAAGTGCCCCAATTCTGCACTTCAGCTCCAGTGGGCCATGCAGGGTGGGGAGAAAAGGCTGGCAGGTTTCAGCCCAGCTGGAGATGGGTCACTGTAGAGGAAAGCTGACTCTGTGTGACACTTCCAGATTCTCTTCACCTTCGTCTGCAGAGGTAGACACCAAATTAGCAAACTGGCACAGATAAGTGGGCTTGCTCAACTCATTCCTGGCCAGTGCAAGAGGACGTTCTCTTCAGGTACTGCTAGGGACAAGACAGTGTCCCTCACATCGAGGCTCAGCCCCATGAAGCCCTCTGTGCCTCCATCCTAATAACATACCATTCAACCTGGCCTGGGGGTGACTTCATCTCACAAGCTCAGTGTTGACTTGGCAGAGCTGGCTGCCATGATGGGTGTGAGCCTTCACCCTACCTACCAGCATCTGAGGGACTGTCCTGTCCTGTTGTTGCTAGAATGCATTGTTATCCCCACCAGCATCCGAGGGACTGTTTTGTCCTGTTGTCACTGGAATGCATTGTTATCCCCAGTTTTTACTGAACTTCAGAAGACTCTAAAGTTCAAAGCTTATTTAACTTTTCTAGCCTCTCTCAGCTGGGCAGGAGTGCATAGTTCATCCTGTCCATGGAAACTGGATGAACTGCCGAGGAATATGTTTTTCTGAGTTGTATCTTTGTGGTCTGGCTGTGTGATGTGAAGGGTGATTATGGGATACAGCCTACCTGGGGAGAAGCTCCTCCCTCCCCAGCATCCTGATGGGTAATGGGAAAACTCTGTTACCAAATGATGCCATCTCTGCAGATGGGGATGTAGCTCAGTGGTAGAGTACTGGTCTAGAATGTGGCAAGAACCCTGGGTCCTTGGGTTCTCCAGTACACACACACACACACACATGCTTGCTTCTCTGAGAAGTCCCAATCCATTTCTCACTTGGTTTCTACTCCATAGTAGTTCCCTAAGAAATGCCTTTTCTTGGGTGACACTGGACATGCATGTGCAGGTAGGGTGGGCATGCCTGTGAAGATGGGGTGGACATGCATATGCAGGTGTAGTAGGCATACATGTGCAGGTGTAGTGGTCATGCATGTACAGATGGGGTGGGCATGCATGTACAGGTGGGGTGGGCATGCATATGCAGGTGGGGTGGGCATGCATGTGAAGATGGTGCGGTCATGCATGT
>JABTXL010009415.1:3286293-3327524 GCA_025134845.1 Neodon shergylaensis
CATGTGCAGGTGGGGTGGGCATGCATGTGCAGGTGGAATCATCATGCATGTACAGATGGGGTGGACGTGTATGTGCAGGTGGGGTGGGCATGCATGAGCAGGTGGATGGTCATGCATGTGCAGGTGTAGCGGGCATTCATGTGCAGGTGGGGTGGGTATGCCTATGAAAGCTGGATGGGCATGCATATGAAGGTGGAGTGTGAAATCTTGCAGTCTGGCCAAGTTTCTCTCAGCACATGCAGCCCACCTGGAGGCCTCTCTGGAGGGTGGTCTCCAGCCCTCCCTGTCAGAAGCAAGCAACATCCACCTGGCAAGGCTGTCAGAGACAGTTAGAAGGCACCACGTTCAAGCTTCAGCAGCCCCAGCTGCAGCGCTAGCTCCTCAGGGAGGTGTCAGTGGTGGTTACATCAGCAGTTCTCAGCCCTGGTGCCCAAGAAGGACACCAAAGAGCCTTCTCTCCTTCCACAAATCAGAGTCCCTGGGGTTCAGCAGAGGCCAGGCTTAGGAACCCTCCAGGCTAAGCTTACTCCCCACCCCCATGCTCACAACCCTTGGATGCCAGTTAACAAATGCCAGATTCACCTGGATGTCTGTGCTCCTGGTCAACCCTTGACCTCAATGATGGCCAGGCTCATGTGCCCTCCTCTCTAGCATGGAACATGGTTCTCCACAATTAACAGCAATTTAATAATGTATAGTAGACAAAACCAAACAGAAATAACTTAGAATTCAGAACTCTGATTTCAAAAATTTCTATTTTTATATTAAAAAATTAAGGAGTAGCATATGTGTTTATGTATGCATTTCATAATTGGAAACCACATTCATCAATAATTCCTAAAATTCTTACATGAATGCTATGGGGTGGAAATCCTACCACAAAGCTTTAAGCTTGGGCAAACTAAGTAAACTGAGCCTCAGTTCCCTCATCTTCATCTTTTTGCTTTGTCTTGTTTTAAAGTGTGTATGTGTGTGTGTGCACACGCGCACGCGCATGTGCATTATGTGTATTCACATGTGTGCCTGTGTGTGTGATAGGTGCCGCATGGAAAGGCTAGGGAACACCCAGCAGGCTCCAGGACTCTATCTCTGCTTCCCCGGACCTGGAACCACAAACCAGCATCACTGCACCAGGATTCTGATGTGGTGTTTGTACTCTGTTTTGTTTTAGTGAGGGAGGGGTGTTAGGAATTGGACTCACAAGTCCTTCTGTTTATGTGGAATCACTTTATCAACTGAACCGTCTCCCCAGCTCAGACCTGTTTGTTTCATCTCGAAAACGGGACTGATGGGGCGCACCTTCCATGTTTTTAATAAGACAGCTTTAGCATTTAACACATTGTTTGACCCACAGATTAACTGAGGTTCAAATCATTCTCAAGTGAGCTGTCCAAGATCCCACAACACTTGGATCCATGCCCAGTATTTCTGACACCACCAATATTCTTTCAAATACCAGGTTGAAACCTTATTTGAGACAAGAGGCGTCAGGCCATCTGGTTTTTCCAGATGGGAAAACTCATAACTAAGAAAGGTGATTTCTCTGGAAGTTAGTTACGCAAACTGAGGAATCCAGTGACCCGGTATGGGGTGGGGTTGGGTGGGTCGTGTTAGGCGGTCGGTATTCAAGCTTTCTTAGAACCTCGGCTCCAGTGAGGGTTAACTGTGGACCTTCCCCAAGCCACTTCCTCTTCTAATACCCCAGTTTTTCCTGCTGGATGGGGGACCGGCAGGGTGATCAGCAGATCCTCACCAGCTCTGGCCAGAATGCGCTCTGTAGCCTCCTCTCTCTTGAGCATCCACGCTGAGCCCAAGGACAGGATATAATTAATCATCCCTCCCTACCCAGAATTCCTCACTCTCCAAGGAGCTGGGAAAGATGAGCCCACCCAAGGGACCCAGGCCGGTAAGAGACTCCCAGGCTGCCTGACTCATTATGCATGCATGTCCTGAGCTGGGGAGCCCTGCAGGAGATGGGCCTCCCTCTTCTTCCTGAGCGTCTGCCCGGGTGGTAAACACACGCTAACGAGTCTCCAGCTTCTGCTAATGTTCCAAAGACTCTCTCAGTGGTCTCGCCAGCCTTGCAGCACCATTCTTCCCGGAAAGGCAGCTCTGACCTTCCCCCAGTCCAGCTCCGCAAAGAAGGCAGGCAGAGTGTGTTTTTAAAAGCCAGAAGGAACGCAGCTGCTCATGACCCAAACCGCACCGAATGGTTTAAATTAACTATCACTGAGTAGTGGAGACTTTTTTCCCCCTATGCTGTTCTAGGGTGGAGGGGGAGGGTGGAGGGAGAAAAATGAGAATTAAATACTTTTTCAAGTAGAAAGTGTACTGATTTTTTTTTTTTTAGTTTACCCAGGCAGGAATTAACAAAGAAGCGAAGAGCCTCAACTATTTTGGTTTTATCATTTGTCCTGAACTTGGAATCTAAGTGTGGGCAGGGAAGAGTGGAATTGCAAGACTTAGTAAACCCAGACTACTTACTGATTCACAGGCCAGAACTAGAAGCTGTAGGTCCATCTCTCTCACCTGAGACCACCCATAGATCCCACTGATAAGCTTCCCCCACCCCCTCCCCGACATCGTACACAGGAAACTGCACCGCCCCAATGGCCAGGTGCTTAGCTGCTCTCCAGCAAACGCCTCAAGGGTGGCGTGGTCAGGACAGCCATTCACCCGATGGTGTATGGCTAACAAGGCCATTTTCTCTGATGGTTTTTTATCCCATCCACATGACTTTGGGGGCAGATCTTCAATGTCAGGTCCCAGAGCATTGAGGACAGGTGACAACCCCCAAAGGACACCCTTCCATGCCTGCTCTCCACATCCCTTCATCATGGGTTCATTCAGTGGATACCTAGAGGCTCTCTCTGTGGGGCGGGTATTATGCCATGCTGTGCTTGGTGCTGAGAACAGAGCATTGAATGGTATAAACCAGCGGTTCTCAACCTTCCTAATGCTGTGACCCTTCAATACAGTTGGTCATGTCATGCTGACTCCCAGCCATTAGATTATTTTTGTTGCTACTTCATAACTGTATTTTTTTTAAGATTTATTTATTGTTTATACAACATTCTGCCTACATGTATGCAATGCAGGCCGGAAGAGGACACCAGATCTCATTACAGATGGTTGTGAGTCACCATGTGGGTGCTGGGAATTGAACTCAGGACCTTTGGGAGAGCAGCCCGTGCTCTTCTGAGCCATCTCTCCAGCTCCTCATAAGTGTGATTTTGCTACTATTATGCTTCATAATATAAAACAACTGTGTTTCCCAATGATCTTGGGTGACCCCTGAAAGAGCTCTTTGACCCCCAAAGGGGTTGTGGTTCACAGGTTGAGAAGCACTGGCACAGAAAAAAACAGAGGAAATAACATGCCCAAGATCATGCAACCAGAAAGGAGCAGATCTAAGATTCGAACCCAGAGCTATTTAACCTCGGTATCTCTGTCCTTTCTCCTATGCATCGGTTCTTAGCACAGGACCGGTCCATGGACCCTGCACTTCTGAAGTTTTATTGGCTCAGTTGAACCCATTGGAAGGATTGTCTAAACTTCTTTCTGTCTAGTGTCTAGAACAGCATCTGTGGATGACGAACATACTAATCCACTGAGAGCCATTGAACAATTCACCAATCTTTCTCATCCCTCCCCCCACCTCTTACTCAGAACCAGATCTTAAAGCATTGCCTATAATCTCCTCCATCAGCTTCCTAACACACCTTCCATTCCTTACTGCATCAGAAAAGCCCCTGTAAGACACAACTTCCCCATCATGGTTCAGTGGGCACTCGTCCTTCTAGATCAGTGCTTCTTAATCCCTGGGTCATGACCCATTTGACCAACCTCTGTCTCTGAATATTTACACTACAATACACAACAGTAGTAAAATTACAGTTATGAAGTAGAAACCAAAGTAATTGTATGGTTGGGGGTCACCACAACACGAGGAACAGTATGGAGGCATCGCAGCCTTGGGAAGGTTGAGAACCACTGATCTACAAGCATGTAATTCCTTAAAATTCTGTCTCTATGGCTACCAAGATTCCAGGTTTTGTTTTGTTTTTCTATGGCTGATTCCTTTGGTTCTATTTCTTTGTTCATTTCTGAAGAGGCTCTCCCCAGTAGCCCAGGCTATCCTGAATACCTAATCTTTCTGTCTCCACCTCCTGGGTTCTGGGATTACAAGCATGTGGCACTGTGCATGACAACATTGTTCCTTTTTAGTTGCTCTGCCACTGATCCTCAGTGAATGCAGGTTCCCCGGGCTCCAGTGTGGCTGTGACATCTCTTCTCACCCCCTCTCTCCCTTCTCCCTGGTAACTTACTCACTCACCCAGTTTTCCCAAAGCTCTCCCTCTTCCTAAACTTGTCACTCAATGAGAGGTCAGTGGTCCCTCCTGCAAATCTGTCTCCTCCATGGGTAACGAACAGAAGCCAATGGTGCTCTTGTCACCCAGACACGGAAGCCTCTTTCAACCTCAGCGTCATCACGTCTGACCTACTCACACTGCCATTGCTTCTGCTCCTCAGTAGTGTCTGTCCTTCTTTGTCCCCTCTCTGTCATAGTCACCATTGATTTCAGGTCTTCGCCATGGCTCCCAACTGCTCTCTTCCTTCATGGAGTCTTGCCTCTCTCAACTTTGCTTTGCCCCCGAGACTGGAAGAAGCTGTGTCTGATCACCCCTTTTCTGCTTTAAATTTCCCGAGTAGGTCTCTCGGAACCCAAACTCATGGCCATGACTGACAGGACTCTCCATCACACAGTCCCTTCTTTTGGCACCGTTTCCTGCTACTCTCTGTCCCCTCCTGTGTTCTATGCTCTAAACCCATTAAAACAGATTGCTGTTCCCACAGCCTGCCAAATTCTCTAGCCTGAAACAGCTTTGTCCTCAATGTTCCCTCTACTCGGAAAGCCTTCCCTAACCCCTTTATGGTAAGTTCAAGCTTCATTTCCGGTACGTTAGCTTACAGGAAGAATTCCCTCTGTCTCAGTCCTGGGTACAGAGTGCCTCCGGGGCAGCCATTCTTACCACACCTTTGGTACTAACAGCACTCAGAGCCCAGCTCTATGATACCACATATACCAGACCTCGGAGGACCAAATACAAGCTGTTGGTCAGCTTCGTACCTGCAGTGTGCCTCATACTTCCGTGAAACTTGGCCTGTAGAAGATGCTCAAGAGATCTCAGCCTGGTAGTGCACTCCTCTAATTCTAGCCCTGTGGGAGGGGCAAGCATGAATATGAGACCGTTACTCTTGATGCCAACTTAGGCTACAAAAGACAAAACACAAAAGCTCAATGAAAGAAAGGGTAGGGAAGAGTGAATGGATAGGTGGATACAAATGAATATGTAAATGAGTGAAACCAGATTGTGGAGATGAAGTTTCGGTTCCGCCTGATCTCGCAGCCATTCTGTCCCAAAGAAGAACACAGAGGATTATATTAATTATAAACTGTTTGGCCTATTGATCAGGCTTATTACTGACTAGCTCTTACAACTTAAGTTAACCCATAATTCTTATCTAATTTTAGCCATGTAGCTTGGTACCTTTTCTCAGTAAGGCATTCTCATCTTGCTTCCTCTGCGTCTGGCTGGTGACTGTGTCTCTTCCTTTCCTCTTCCCAGAATTCTCCTAGACTGACTACCATGCCTATACTTCTTGTCTGGCTAGTGGCCAATCAGCATTTTATTAAAACAATATGAGTGACAAATCTTTACAGTGTACAAGAGCGTTAACCCATAGCAGGGTTGCAGCTAGAGTTAAGGAAGTCTAACCACTCATATGTCTGACCACTCATACTCCATACCAAGGCACAGAATCCCTGACAAGAATCCTCTAAAAACATCTAAGCACCTGTTTTGTTGTTGTTTGTTTGGTTGGTTAGTTTTTTTGAGACAGGGTGTGGTAGTCTGAATGTAATTGGCCTCCATATTCTCACGGGGGCTGGTGCTATTAGGAGATGTGGCTTTGTTGGAGCGGGTATGGCCTTATTGAAGGAAGTGTTTCACCCTGGGGTCAGGCTTTGAGGTTTTCTATGCTCAGGATACTGTCAGTGTCTCAGTCTCTCCTGTTGCCTGCAAGATGTAGAACTCTCAGGTCCTTCTCGAGCACCACATCTGTCTGCACATCACCGTGCTCCCCACCACGATGATAACGCTCTAAACCTCTGAAAAGCAAGCCACCACAATTAAACATTTCTTTATAAGAGTTCCTGTGGTCATGGTGTCTCTTCACAGCAATAAAAATTCTGCCTAAGATACAGGCTGTCACGTAACCCAGGCTAGCAGCCATGCAGCCAAGAATGACCTTGACCTGATCTTCCCAGTGCTAGGATCATGGGTATGTTGCTATGCCCAGCTTTAAGTACCTACTTTGATGAAAACAAACAAAACTGTGCTTAATCAGTATTTTGAGAACAGAAAATTGTTCAAAATTTTTATCAAGATCTGTACAGAGGCCTGGACATTAAGGAAACCTACCAGCTGCTACTGTAACCAAGGAGATGATTGCCCAAAATCCTACTGGTTCTGGCATTGTGCCCCCTTTTCAAGAACTTGATCTTGCATATTACACAAGTCCCATGCCTCATCCTTCATCTCATCTTGATGACAACCTTGGAAGAAGGTGGGTAAGGGAGCCAAAGAGGTTTTATGTAGAATGAATTCTAATTGGTCTTAATAATAAAAATCTGGAGTCAGATATAGGGGTTAATTCTGAAAGATCAGAGAAGCAGAGCAGCCAGCCAATAGTTCTTACCTCTACCAATGCTCAAACCAAAGAGGCAATCCTATCCCTATGAATCCTCAGACTGAATAACTTTGAGCTCCTGTCTCCTCCCACCTTATAGTCCTCTCTCTGCCCAGCCTTATCGCTTCCCGTCTCTACCTCTCTAGTGCTGGGATTAAAGGTGTTAGCCACCACCACTTGGTTCTGTTTCTCTTTTAGACTGTTTCGATCTCACATAGCCCAGAGTAGCCTTGATCTCACAGAGATCTGCCTGCCTCTGTCTCCAGACTGCTAGGATTAAAGGTGTGTGCCACCACTGCTTGGCCTCTATGGTTGACTGGTGTGGCTAGCTGCGCACTCTGATCTTCAGGCAAGCTTTGTTCGTGAAAGCACAAACAAAATACATTACTCATATATTACCTCAGTTTCACCCCATAGGCAGAGAAAGAAAATGAGTACACATAAAGGAAAAGACCGTGAACCAAGGCAAAGCTGATCCCAGGTCCCCTTTCTCTGCTGTAGTTTGGAGCAATTCAAAGTTGCCAGAGACAACCAGAGTGTGGGAGAACCTTCCTCTTTGTCCCCTTTCTCGCATCACCCTTCTGCTGCTCAAGAGCCCCCTCTCTGGTAAACTATTAGAAACTGCAGGATTCTGGGGAGGGGTGGGGATTGGGGAGCAATGAGAGTTGCGTACCACTGAGGAGCCCCCAGGCTCCAGAGAATATTCCTTGGTCACGTAGATGATCCTGGTTAAACTCAGTGAATCCCTAGACAAGCAACAAAGCAAGTTATGAATAGAGAGGAGGGTGGAAGAGAGGGTAAGGATTACTATAATCAGAATATACTTTATGCATTGATGAGATTATCAGAGAACAAACACAATAAAGGTTATATTAAAAAATAGCTGGGTTTGGGTTGTTTGTGAGGTCTTATTGTTTTGTTTTGTTTCTTGTTTGTTTCTGCGATCTTATTATAAAGCTACCCTTTCCCAACTCCCCGCTTCTAGAGTAATCACATGACTAAGCACCAGTCAGTGGAATATGACTTAAGTGAGGAATGAGCGCCCAGATCATCTCCTAAAAAGAAGGGGAGCAGCCCCCATGTGCACTGACTGCACTTTTCCATCTCATCTGAATGCAAAGTGGAGGACAAGGTCATCTCCACCTTTGACCTTGCTGACACCCAGAAATCCACACAGATCAGCAAGGCAGAGGACCCTCGATTCCTGACACCAGAGAGCCACCAATCCAGCCCCAGACTATTTGCCCCCAGATTGTTATATGAGAAAGAAATTAGATTCTCTCTTGCTTAAGCCATGATCATCTGATTGCCTGTTACAGCGGCCAACCCATAACCTAATAGAATCTGGAATTACCATCTTTATTTACTTATTGTATATTGTTTCCTATTGCCTCTGGAAATCAAGATCTAGGAGGGCAGGACCCTTAGTACCTGACACAGATACAGCAGGCAATAACTGCAAATCCGACCATCAGTATCTGCTGCATGCCTGCATATGTAAAAGCCGAGTGAATTGTCTGTTGTCATTGGCTCGGCTTCTGCCCAGGCTCTGCCTGCTTCCAGTCTTCTCTCGCAGGAAGTAGACGCTATCAACGGTTCTCTAGGTACTCCCTCCCTTGACCCAAATATAGAAAGTAAAGTTTTCCTGGCTTTTTCTCAGTGCTTTGAACACCGAGATAAGTTTGGGAAAGCCTTTTAACCCAAGAGCACATTTCAGAGTCCTCTGGGATATCAGATAGCATCTGGTCCTTCCATGGGTCATCACCATGGCGCTCTGTCTCTTCCCTTTCATGGTGAAATAGCAAAACATGAAAACCCAGGTTATCAGCCATGCAATCTGCCAAGCTTTCCTCTCACCTCCCAGGGGTCTTGAGGCATTTTGAAGGCTGACTTGGGGTGACTATATGGCCACAAGTTCAAACACACATCTGCCTTGGTTTAGAGTTGTTGCCATCTGGTAGAAACAGACACCAGAGCACAGTTATAATTTTAAATTTTATGGCCGTCACATCTCATTTAAAAAGCAAATAGATGGAACTGGAAGATTGTCATAAACCAGTCACGGAAAAATAAATGTTTCATTTTTTCACTCATATGCGGACATTAGAAAAAAACCTAACATGATGGAAGACAAAAGTGAAATAACTGCTAGCAGGTGGGAAAGGGTTGGGGGAGATGTGGAGTGGGGTGGGCAAGGGATAGCAGGATACAGTTAGACTGGCAGACACTGGTGTTCTCAAGCACTCGTGGTAACTATAGTTTACAGCTGCTTACATATTTTATAAAGGACTAGAATTTTATAAATGTTATAAAGGACTAGATTTCACAGACTCCCAATGCAAAGAAATGGTAAATGTTTAACAAGCTATAAATGCTAACTATCCCTATCTGATCAAGGTATGTATGCACGCATCAGCTTACCGCACCCAACTACATGATTATGTGTAAGTATCATGTCTCAAAGACTTCAAGATACATGGAGTTTTTAAAAATCAGGATGAAACTGTTGAGATTAATTGTAGTAATGCATTTATTTTCTGTGTGTCATCTCGTTTAATCTCCCCTAAGAATAACAAAACAGTCTCCTTTTCTCTTTTTCCAGTCTAAGTGTTTTATACTTACAGAGTGATTTATTTCATGTTCTTCCTGACCGGAAGTAGGCTCTAAGTGTTTGCCAGATGCATGTAAGTTCAAATACTTAAGTGTGTCGAAGTTCAAGCGATTGTGGTGTGGCTGGTAGCTATCATATTGGATAGCGTAAGTCTAGAGGAAAAGGTGTAATCACCACTGTCTAGTCATAGCTCAGGGCAGTGTTCACCACCTAGACTGGTCTCCACAGCAGCCTGGCCTTCGGTTTCCTCCTCTGCAAAATGGGGCTGGTTACACCAACCGTACAAGGTTTGGAGATAATCACGGAGCTCACACCAGAGAAAACATCCACAGAACTCTCACACTGTACCCCCACAAATGTGTATAATTATTGTCAGTTTCAAAAAACTGAAAGCAAGTTCTAGTAAATGCCCTCTATTCTTCTCCATTAAGAACAATTATTTTGCAAAGAACAAAAAGCAGAAGGGCTCATCTTCTCCACCAATAGACAGGTTCTATTTGCCTCTGCCTCTACCCCTGTCCTCAGACCTGGCTGGAGTTTAGGTGGAGGACCCTAGGGTGAGAGCATCAGTGAGGTGGGGTGGGCAAGTCTCCCTCTGAAAGATTAAACTGAAATTCAACATAGCAACAGAGCCATTATACTTGTTTTGTTGTTGTTGTTTTTAATAGCACAGGGATGGCTCTTCTCTCTTAAGGAAGGTAGGAGACCAAGAAGGCAGACTGGTGGCAGATCCAGCCTCTCTGACATTTCTGTCTAAGGTCCAGACCCTGGGCATGAGCAACACGCACACCTGCACACTCTCGTGTCTGTACTCATTCGTGTCTGCATTCACACACTCCATGACTGCTGAATTCAGGTCCCCCAGTGCATTGCTTGCTTCCAGACCACTAACCCCAAGCTCTTCAAAAATAAGGAGTAGACCACAGCTCTCCTCTCCCACAGACAAAAGCACAGTTGAAAGGCAGCAGCAAATTCCTGCCTGAGGACACATACCTCTTGGCTAATTAAATAAACAAGGCTTAATTAAATTAAAGTGGGATCAGAATCTGCCTACGCTATGCTGGCCGAACAGAGTCCCTCGTGACTCTCTCATTTCCATAAATGAATGATCATCTGCCTGTTTGGGGCCTTGTCCTACAGGGAAAGGGGGTTCTGCCCGGGATAGAGGCCTCTTGCTAGAAATAGCGGTTAGGGGAAAGCAGTTGTGGGATATTTTTATTCAGAGGACTAGGGGATTCTGGAAGCTTTAGTTCCTATGGGACTGGGGAGGGGGGGTGGAGCTGAGCATCATGTGATGTTACCCAAGCACAGAAATGTGATGGGGGCTGTTAGCTTTAGAGTGAATATGTATTGCAATATGTTGAATATAAATAAATATAGTATTAAAATTAATTTCACCAGTTTAATTTTGTTTTTGCAAAACTGCCGTTTTGAAATGGCTGAGACCTAATAATTTTATGCATAGTTATGGGGTGCAGTGCATTCAGATGATACACACACACACACACACACACACACACACGATGATCCGATGGGAATAATTAGCGTCTAGAGCAACGTAAAGCTTTATCATTTCTCTGCATTTAGAACCTTGGCATTTAAAGCCGCGGGGTGCGGAAGCTCGAGACAGCTTGTGGTGGAAACCGGGAGAAAGAGAGAGAAAGGGGGCAGACACTGGACCAAAACTGAGCCAGAGCAAAACACTACACCCCAGCTGGGCCCATGAACTAAACTTGGGGTGGCTGCTGCCAGCATCAGCAAGAAGACACACAGCACTTTCCAAAACAGTCTTCTCAGAGGAGAAACAGGAAAGAGATAGTGACAAAGCAATTGTGTGAGCCCTAAGGAGAGTTAGGACCGCTCTGCTCAGCAGGGCGCTGCTCCCTCTGCCTTCATCAACCAAGCCTGGGGGCAAAGCAGCTCAGCACGAAGACCAGCACCGTCTGGCGTCCTTCTCCGCAGCCCTGTTTAGTGTCGCTGCGTGACCACCTGAGCTAGAGACCAGGCCGTGAGACGCGGTCGAAGTCCCCTCCAGGCACGCCTCCACCCAAATGTCAACTCGGGAAAGAGAACTATGCAAAACAGCCTTTGTGTCTGGACTGAGCGGAGGCCAATTACACACCTTAGGGCAGAGAACAGGGAGTGGGCAGGGGAGGGCGTGTAGCTCCTCTCCGCTCTTTCCAGGGGGTGCAGCTTTGCTTTGTTGTCTTCTGTTGGAAAGGGAAGGGCAAAGAGGTGAGCTGCACAGGTGGCAAGTTCCAGTGGAAGACCTTTGGGGAAGAAAGTTGAAACTAACGGGCAAGCCGCCGTTTTCATTCATCCGAGCTGCTGTCACTTTCACCAGCCCAGAAGCGGGGTGGGGGTGCCATCTCTCACTGTCCTCTGGGTGAGCCGCTGACACTGCTGACAGCGTTGTTTTCTGCATTTAAACTTAACCCTCATCAGTAGGACGTGGGCTCACATTTCCTCCAGGTCTCGTGCTTACATCCCCTTCTGCGCACCTTGAACCCCACGCTGTCATTTGGCTCGTCTCTCAGGCTGTCTCCCCCAAAACTGCCTGCGATACTCACCTGCTTCCTCATCCAAGCCCTAACTCGAACCTGGAATGCCTTTCCATCCCCATTTTGAGAACAGTAGATAGACATCTGATCTTGCGACTCTGATCAAGAGCTACCTACTCAATGAAGCCTTCCCGAATACTGAATACTTCTCCCGTTCCACTCACTCTAGCCCCCCTCAGTCCCCAGGGCAGCAAGGACTAAAGGAGAAAGCACAGTTATTAGATACTGTGGGGGCTCTACCTTGTAAAGAAGTGGCATATGTCATGGTTTTCTCTACACATTGACTACATTACAGAGCCTCGCAAAAGTGGCAGACACCACAACCAGTTTTATCTCCTCTCCAGAGAATTCTGGCAAAAGACTTAACATTTTAAAATCTTAAGCAGATGGAAGGAAGAGCATTAAGAAGGAGCTGGGCAGAGGAGACGACGGGAAAAGGTAAAACCAACAGAGGACAAGAGTGGGGGGATGAGGGTGGAGACGGAGTCACTAATCGGAAATCAATGTAGAACGCGCTGTCCCTGCCATTGCCCCCCCCTCAGAACCCCAGCTTGCCGAATACCTAGTCAGATGCTCACATCCAAGTTTTGAAAAGGAAAAGTCTTAAAGTAAAACTAAAGTTTGGTCTTTACAAGAAAATGTGAATGGGCTTTCGGAAGAACTGGGTATCTAGCATGGGGATATTGCTCGCCAGAGTGGACCCTTCTCTAACATTTAAAGATACTCAGAGGAACAAGTAGCTGCCTCTCACTTAGAGCCAAGACCCCCACCATGGTCAACAAACTCACCCACTAACACAGAGCTCCCCAACAGCCTTCCTAGGGTCTCATTTCTAAGCCCTGTCCCCCACCCAGAATGGGGGGAAAAAGCCCAAAAAACAAAACAGAAGGACCAAGAGAAGGAGAAGATAAAACGGCCTTGGAGGAAAAGCAAAGACTGGGAAAGATGGGAAAGAACCACGTGGAGAGACCGCAGCAGTACGTCTGGGGAAAGTGGACCGCGGCTGCCCCAGAAGTCAAAATATAAAAGACAGGTCATCAGGGAAAGGGAAAGACCTTTGGAAGTGAGACTATCATTACTTGATTTTTTAAAAAGTAGATAAAAGAGTAGGTCTGTGTTCTTAAAAATATGCCAGAATACAGAACCTTAAGGGGAAAAAGTGAAAGAAAAGAGAAGAAAAACATGGGAACAATATCACTGGTAGAATTCCCCAGAAAGAGGCAAAGAAGGGCAGAAAAGCAGGCAACAGTGAAGATCAGTTCCCAGGGCGGAAGGAGACTCATGTCAAGGGGGAAATGCCATGAACGGCTCAGAGCACTCCACTTGTTTAAATACACCAACCCCTGTGACATTGCTGGAAGACCAGGAACAAAAATACAATCCTAAATGCACATCACAGAGAAAAGAAAAGTGGGCTGGGCTAGGAAAAGTACAAACATCTCTACACACACCTGTGTGCTGGGGGAAAGCATCTCTAATTACTATGGTTTCTTAACTTCAGGACGGTACTAACACACGCACTCAGTACAATCAGGCTCCAAATATCCCATCTGTACCCAGACAACTGTTCTGTTTTTCACTTTCAGTACAGTACTCAACACCTCATTATAAAGTAGGTTATTGTTGGATGATTTTGCCCAAATGTAGCTAATGTAAGTGTGCTATACACCTTTCTAGTAGGCCACGATGATCAGTAGGTTAGGTGTCCTAAACACAACTTGTGATGGTTTCATTTCATAATGGTTTCTTTGGGGGGGGGCTATGACCCTATATAAATTGAAGACCACTGGACAGATATACCCCGGGAAGATATGATGAACCACCTCCCAATGGGAAAATTCCTTCTGTAAGACTTGAGAAATAGCAGAGAAAAGGGGGTGTGAGAAAAACCAGAATGGAGTCAAGATCACAAGGAGCAGCTTGGCTCAGGTACGGCCCGTCACTATTGCTGGGCTGTGCGTATAGCATACGACATTCCCCCTGCTCTGTTACCACCAAGCTCTGCAGAGAAAGGTGGGGGAAGCTGAGTTTTTAGCTATGCACTGTAGTCGCAGAGTTCCACATGATGCATCCAGCCGACTAAACCCAGGCACATACTACCCAGCTCTTTGGCCTTCTGCAGGGGAGTTGGCTCCCTTCCCCTCACCATCACTTGTGAAAAGGTGAATTATTTAGGCTCTAGATGCCAAAGTCATAAACGTTCATTATAACCCACTCCCCTGACTCTCCATCATCTTTATGTTCATAGTTCTAAAACGGACATTCAAATGTTTGTACCTGTCAAATGCCGCTTATCCCCACAAGAAAACCAAACTCTCAGGCAGTGGCATAGTAACAACCTGAGAATTTCTAGGTAATGTCTGCTCTTACTCAATAATGCCATACTGATTTTGTAGTTTATATGCTAACATACCCTCCACACAACAAAGGGATAGAGAGGAAGGGAAAGATATATTTCCATACATATGTATACACACATGTTCATCCATCACAGCGAGAAACAGAGGAAGCATTTGTATTTATTTCTGCAGCTGGTCACGAGGCCATGAGTCCTTTCTTCTTCTCTACTGAAAAGGGTAGCAATCATACAGTAGGCAGGAAAGCAAATGTAAACCAGAAATAAGACTCTATCCCAATGAGAGCAAAGCACCACCCTCCACATGCCAGAAAGATTCCAACACACCACCCAGCCACATGGCGCCCATCTGGCCCTTTCTAGGCTCCACAATCGGAGCTTCAGGGCTGTGCTCTCAACTCGGGCATGGCAAAGTGGTGGCTTTTATGAATGAAAGTGATTCTGCTGCTCTGCCAGTAAGAACTCCTTACATGACTGGAAGTGGTGGCGCACATCTTTAATCCCAGCACTCGGGAGGCAGAGGCAGGTAGATCTCTGTGAGTTTGAGGCCAGCAAGGTCTACAGAGAAAGTTCCAGGAAAGCAGGGACTGTTACTTAGAGAATCCCTGTTTTGGAAAAAATACTTCCTAAAACTACTCTCAACTTGCATGCTTTTCTTTAAAATAATACAATAGATACTTGGGCTCTCTGGTGCTTGCATATCTAGAGGTTCAACCACCCACCTGCCTGGGAGAGTGTGGCCAGTCAGTGAGCAATGTTGTGAGTAGCCTGGCTACATGTTTCTTATGACAAGGAACTGGATGAGAAACTAGAAACGGCAGAAGTTCTTCTCTAAGGCCCAGATACCACGGGAAAGAGCCAAGTGTCAAAACTAAAGACATATCAAGTAGGACTTGGGTTCTGTGCTGGACACACATAGGCTGGTCTGAGGGTTGTTTCAGAGCCGCACAAAGGACACTGGGGCAGATAGGTCCTCCCAGTGGCCAGTTTTATCGTGGCATCTCATTGTTCACTCTCACAGGACGAGAAAACCCAAGGAAGGCAGGCTCACTCCCACATGGGTAACAGTGCCAGAGGGGCCAAGATGAAAAAAACAGAATAGCAAGAGTGGAGGCATGTATATGTGTGTGTGCGTGCATACATACGTGCATGCATGCATGCCTATGCATGTGTACGCGTGTGTGTGCATACGTGCATGCATGTGTGCAGATGTGTGCACGTGTGTAGAGAAGAGCCGCAAGCATTGGCTTCTCTGAACAAAGTTTGAAGAGATCTCGTGCTCCATGAGGCTGCTCACCTAAGGCTCCCTGCTGCAACGTCATTCTTACTGGCAGATCAGCAGAATCACTTTCATTCATAAAAGCCGCCCCTTTGCCATGCCCAAGTTGAGAGCACAGCCCTGAAACTTCAGTGTGGAGCCTAGGAAGGGCCAGATGGGCTCCATGCGGCAGAGTAGTGCTTTGAAATCTTCCTGGCGTGTGGAGGGTGGTGCTTTGTTCTCTCTGAAATAGAGTCTTGTCTCTGGGTTCCATTTGCTTTCCTACCTACTGTGTGATCACTACCACTGGAACCAAGGATGCCTGGCCTTATATACAAAATAGCTGCTGGAAATACTTGGTCTACATTTAGATTTCATTAAACTGGTTTTGTTGTTGTTTTTAGTAGATCCTTGTAAGATACACGGCTAAGTGGTTCCAAATATATGTCACAAGTTTTCCAACAATTAAATTATATATTAGTTTTTATATCTAAATGGGGCCATGCTGGACAGTGTGGGCCTGGACTCTAAGAACTGAATGTATGTATTCCTTAAGTGACTAGCATCCTTACTTTAATTTGCAAGGCATCTATACAGGTCATTGCAAATGGATCAACAGGCAACTTCTGAAGATAAATATGTGCAGGACCCTGCTTCTACCACAAAATGTTTAGGGTGCCCATGAGAAGGAGGGAGAGAGAGGTGATGGGGGGTAAGGAGAAGGAAGGGGGAGGGGGAAGGGGAAGGAACCAAAGAATGGGGGCAGGTTACAGGAGCTACACTCTGCAGGAACTAAGATGAGTCACAGGACTGACTTCTCTGCAGAGGTTTTCCCTACTCAAACCCCTTAACCTTCAATTCCAAAAGGTAAGAGTCTACTTCATAAAACAAACATAATTCTACCAATCTCAGTTCCGTTGCTTCTCCATTAAAAATTCAAACATTAGGGCAGGAGAGATGGTTCCCTGGGTAAAATGTTAGACACATAAGTACAAGGATCTGAGTCCAGATCGCTGGAACCCACACAAAGCCAAGACTTCATAGCAAGCATCTGTTATCCCAGCCCTCCGCACTCCAACTGCAAGAGACAAAAGAATCCTAGGATGCCGAGAAGCCTGGTTTATGCAGCAGTGGACAAGAGACCCTGTCTGGGACAGGGTGGAAGGTGAGGACTGAGAGTTGAGGCTGTCCTCTGATCTTCACAGCCCTCAGTGGTACTCGCCACCTGCACTGTTAGCTGTTCTTATCTTGCAGAGACTGTTTGCTCTCAACATCATCTGAGATCAACAGTGAGTTCAAGACAGTTCAGAAATGAACGAAAGATGTTAGTTCAGAAACGGCTCCTGCTGGGTTTGACAGCTCCATTACAGTGAGCAAGGAGTACCCAGGAGCCTGGAAAGCTGTGACGGGGCATCAGAAAATGGCAGGGTAGCAAGGAGGCTCACTGGGAAATGTCCCTGATCACAGACATCCCCTCCTCTCTCGGCTCTTTGTTCCTTTCTTCATTCCACTCCTATTTTCCTTTTCTGTCGTCCCCTTTCTCCATCTTCCTCCTCCGCCTTCTCCTCTGCCTCTCCTTCTCATTTCCACTCCTTCCCCTGCGGTGATATACCCTGCTCACTTCTACCAAGGCTCTGTCCTCCCATCATCAGTGAGCTAGCTGCTACTTAGAGCAACACATACCAAGAAACACACTGAGTTAAATTTCCTCTTCAAAACCTACCGCTGTGTTTAGCACTCCTTTATAATGAGTTTCTAATTCCAGGTCAGTAGATGTAGATTCTGGGTTGCAGTGTTCCCAGTCAGGCTTGATAAACATTAGTTTTTCGGAAATAAATAAGAATGTTGACCTTCTTCTGTATAAATATATTCTCTCACCGTGGGACAAACAATATGCATTTTGATATGTGCAGTGGCCAAGTTCACAGCAGACTGATTAAAACACTCATCCATCAATTCAGAAACCACCTTCATAAGAGCAACAAAACTGCCGATAGCTGCAGCCAATGTGTTAAATAAACCCCAAGAAATATTTTTTCACTGGAAGTTCAGACTTTTTAGATTCGAGGCTGTCAAGACAATGGGAGGTTTTTATGCTACTGATCCATGAAGAGCCACAAATGTCATATTTAGATTTGACCTCAGTCCCTGGGCAAATTTTCAAATGACTTAAAAACTGTCTCCACGTAATTTGTGCAAATGTTATTTTAGTGGTTTTCATTGTCCTTTTGTTTGAATACCCAGTAAATGAAAGGCATTGTCTTTAGGGGGTTTGGGGAGTAGCTTCAGGTTTGTTGATTGTTTCTGAAATAGAGTCTCTTGCATCTCAAGCTATCCTCAAACTCTCTGTGCAACCAAAGTTGTTCTTGAACCGCTGATCTGGTTGTGCGTACCTGGGTTCACAGGTGTGCACTACCACACCCCAGGCTGGCATTGAACTCAGGGCCCAGTGCCTGGGAAGAAAGTACTTTACCAACTAAGCTACAGCTTATTGGGTCCTTTTTTTTAAAGATTTTTAATTTGTTTTATTTATATGAATGTTTTGCCAGCATGAATGTATATTCACCACATATATGCCTGGTTCCCAAGGAAGTCAGAACGAGAATGTCGGGTCCCCCGGAACTGGAGTCACACACAGTTGTGATGGATTTTGAGAACCAAATCCTGATCTTCTGCAAGAGCAACACGTGCTCTTAACTGCTGAGCCATCTATCCAGCCTCAGGTTTTTATTTTAATGTTTATTGTTGTTATTGATTACACACACAAAAACATTATAGTAATAGTTCTTATAAAGTAAATTTTTCTCACAATTTTACCACCTCTACAAATCAAAATGTTTTTATTTCTTAACTTTATAATGCTGAGAGCTTCCATCTGGAGCTAGGCACAGGGCTCACACACTTGGATGCCATTAACAATTTAATTAAACAAATGAATCCTCCTCAAACACGAGCAGGTGTATCGCCATGTTTTCAGTTTCAGCATTTACAATTAGAAAAGAAGTTAGCGTACAGTCAGAGCACAGTTCTCGGCTAGTTCAGACTTGACCGTGCCTCCTGCTCAGCGTTCTGTGGTCCCAGCAGGTTTTTTTTTTCTCTAACCCCTGCCAAATGATAGTGGAGTCAGAGTCTGGAGGAAGAAGGACAGCTACTCCAGCCTCAGAGCTGAGCCCCACCCCTCATGGCTGGTGCCCTTATCTGTGGAAATGGGAATGTGGCACAGCAAAGCTGCCGTGGCCTGGGAGCCCTAACGAGGACGCTGTCAATCAACTGGAAGGACATCTGGTTTGGGCACAACTGAGGCCTGCTCTGCACGCTTAGGATGGACTTGCAAAACACCCGTTTCATTGTGATGATCCTTGAGCTGGTTAGGGAACAAAAGTCCCCTCTAATGTGGGCAACATCCGCAAAGCGGTGGAACAAAATGAGATGGAGATCCCACTCTGCCCCCATCGCCTCTTACATTTGCACACTGGATGATTAATAAATGGCTACTGCTCCACCTGCTTGCAGAAGACATGGCTTAATAAATTACCTCAAATGAAGATATCCCAGGTCAGCAACATTGCCAGCAGCCCAGACACTTCCCTCGAGCTCCATCCTTCTCCCCACCTGAGCACTATCCTAAGTTCTAACCCATCATCCTCTCTGTTTTTTTTCTTGTTCTTTCTTTTTCTTTTTTTTTTTATTAAAGATTTCTGTCTCTTCCCCACCTCCGCCTCCCCTTTCCCTCTCCCTCCCCCAATCAAGTCCCCCGTCCCTCGTCCCTCATAAGCCCAAAGAGCAGTCAGGGTTGCCTGTCCTGTGGGAAGTCCAAGGACCACCCACCTCCATCCAGGTCTAGTAAGGTGATCATCCAAACTGCCTAGGCTCCCACAAAGCCAATAGGTGCAGTAGGATAAATGCAAATCAAGACAACTTTAAGATATCATCTTACACCTGTCAGAATGGCTAAAATCAAAAACACCAATGATAGCCTTTGCTGGAGAGGTTGTGGAGAAAGGGGTACACTCATCCATTGCTGGTGGGAATGCAAACTTGTGCAACCACTCTGGAAAGCAGTGTGGAGGTTTCTCAGGAAATTCGGGGTCAACCTACCCCTGGACCCAGCAATACCACTCTTGGGAATATACCCAAGAGAGGCCTTATCATACAACAAAAGTATATGCTCTACTATGTTCATAGCAGCATTGTTTGTAATAGCCAGAACCTGGAAACAACCTAGATGCCCTTCAATTGAAGAATGGATGAAGAAAGTATGGAATATATACATATTAGAGTATTACTCCGCAGTAAAAAACAAGGACTTCTTGAAGTTTGCATCCTCTCTGTTTTATAGTCAGAACATCCCACACATGGGAGACTACATGTGCTTAGCCTAATATCACAACCACGAGTTGCCTCATTTTGTGCTTTATTTATACGGAAGAGTGCAGTACGTGGGGTCGGGAGGTTATCTGTGACGAAGCAGGTCAGAATGGATTTGTGTTTTTTATTCCTCTGTGTGATTACCCACACATGTTGTGATTCACCCAATATTTTCCTTTTGAAAGTTCTTTGGGCTCTACCCAATTCTGTTCCATTCTTTCAGTGTAGCAGTGAGCATTCTCTCTTGCACGTGTTTGTACTTTTGTTACTTATACAGGGGTGAGTCGTTAGCTACTTGGTCAAGTGTGTCTTTTAACTTCATTAGAAGTTGTCCTCTTTTCCCCAAAGTGCATATGAGACGCCCAGTGGTCGCACAGTTGGCACTGTCAGTCTTCTTATGGTCTTTCTGGCAGTGCGGGGAGGGGGGAGGGGGAGGGGGGAGTGGAGCATTGTGTCTTGGTGGTGTTAAACATCCCTGGCCAGTAAACACCCGAACAGCTCTTTACAATTCGTGGATGTTGAATGTCCAGTGAAATTGTCTTATTCCCTCTTCATGACGTCATTCATTTATTTTTATGTGTATAAGTGTGTTGCCTGGATGTATGTCCATGCACCGTGTGCATGCTAGCTACCTGATGAGTTCAGAAAAGTGTGTTGGCCCTGGGAACGGAACCTGGGTCCTCGGGAAGACCATCCAGTGCACTTATCTGCTGAACAATCTTTCTAGATGGCTTTTTATTTGCTGGATGTGGTAGTCCATGTCTTTAATTCAGCATTTGGGTGGCAGAGATAAATGGATCTCTGTGGGTTCCAAGGCAGCCTGGTCTATAAAGATAGCAAGTTCTAGGGCAGCCAGGGCTACATAGAGAGACTCTGTCTCAAAAAAACAAGCAAACAAACAACAAAACTACCTTCCTTCTTGATTCAAGGTTATTTCTGGAATGAGCCCCTAGCTGTGTGTGCTAAGAGTATTCTCTCACTCTGTGTGCCATGCCTTCTCAATTTCTTTTCCTGAGACAGGGTTTCTCTGTGTAGTACTGGCTATCCTGGAACTCACTATGTAGACCAGGCTGTCCTAGAACTCAGAGATCCATCTACCTCTGCCTCCCAAGGGCTGGGATTAAAGGCATTTGCCTCCACTGCCTGGCACCTTACAAATTCTTAAAAGCTCCTTTGCATGAACAAAAGATGCTCAGAGTTCAACTTCTCAATCCTTACTACAGAGTGTGCTTCTCAGTGTTCCATTTAGCTCTGCTTACCGTAAAAAACCAAACAGATGTTTGTACAACTTCTAGAAGAGTCTTTCCCTTTTCATAGTCAGGCTACCCTCCCCCTGGAATTCATTTATGATATGTAGAGGTCAAGATTTTTGTTTTGTTTTTTTTTTTCTAAATCCTATGTAACTTGTCCAACACCATTTATTCAATACAGGATCTGTTCCTCTTGGTCTATGGCAAAGTCTTTGCTTTGATGTAAATCAAGTGTCTACATGTATAGATTTACATGACGATCTCTTTCTGAGCTTTATTCTATCTAACCCCCACCTTTTCTTAATGTTATCCTTGCATTAATATACTAATGTTTCATTGCCAAGACTAAGACTTGTTAACCAGTAAAATAAGTCTTTCAACCTTCTTGTTCAAGATTGTATTATTTATTCAGAACCAATTATAATTCCATATAAATTTTATAGCCAGCTTGACAGTTTCTACTAGACAGCTGCTGGGGTTTTGAATGAAAGTATATTGAATTTATAGATCAATTTACAGATAATTGACATCGCCACTAAGCTGGGTTATTTAGTCCATAAACATCCCCCCCTTACGTTTTAATTAACTTCTCTCAACAACATTTATGGTTTTCATCGTGGAAGTCTTAGATATCTTTTTATTAAGTGTTCACTAGGCGTTTGAAACACCTTGATGCTATGGTAAATTAAATGATCTTTAAAAATTAACATTCTGCTTTTATAGTTTTGAAGTAGAGACTGTATTTATTTTTATATGTTGATTATATGGCTTGTGATTGTGCCAGATTCATGTACTAATGTCACTAGCTTATCTGTAGATGGTTTTGTGGTTGCATTTTGGGGTTCCTGAGTGTCAGGTTCTTACAAACGCCCGTGAAGTCAGATTCACAACTCACACAGTTCACTAATTTTTATATATTTGTTCTATTTGTCAGAGAGAACGATATGAAAATTTGCCCAGTGTGACTGTGAATTTATCTAGACATATCATCATCATCAACAACAACAGCAACAACAACAATACCTAACTCATTGTGGAACTGGGAATCAAATACAAGGTTTTGTGCTCGCCAGGCAAGTCCTTTACCACTGAGCTACATGCCCAGTCCCTCTCCTACTATTTCTGTTCATTTCTACTGTCATTCTAGCCAATAAAGTGTGCACGAGAAAACTTTAAGGTATAAAAATGCAGAGGGAGAGACAAAACTATTTGCTAATTATTTGCTGATGATATTATTTACCTAGGAAACCCAAGGAAACTGATGTTTTTAAAGACTACTAAAAACCAAGGGGCTAAATTTACTATCAGTAATATTGAAGGGTAAAAAATTTGTATAGAATAGCCAGTAGTTAGAAACTAAAAGTGTAATAAGATTCCATAGCAAGGCGGTAGTATAATCCCAGAACTCAGGAGGCAAAGGCAGGCAGACCTCTGTGAGTTCCAGGTCAGTCTGGTCTACATCGTGAGCTCCAGGACAGCCAGGGTTACACAGAAAAGCCCTGTCTCTAAAAATGAAAAGAAAAAATGCATTAGCAAGAACTACAACTATTAACATACAACATATAAACCTTGTACAAAGTGTGCTTATCTTGGAACTGAGGAAATGGCTTGGTTGATAAAGTGCCCTGCAAATGTGAAGGCATAAAAGTCTGGGTTCCCCAGCACCCATGTGAAAACAGGGCATGGCACTGTGTACCTACAATGCACTGCAGGGCTGGACAGGAGCTCAGTGGCCAACCAGTCTCTCCCATCAGTGAGCTCCCAGTTCAACAAGAGATTTTCTCTCAAAAAATAAGATGAGATATGATCAAAGACACATGAAGTTGGCCTGTGGTCTCTGCAGGCATGTGCACACATACTTGCATGCACACACACACGAATATGTTTATCTTCCAACTTTTAAATTTAGCATAATCAATAAACCTTTTCTTTTTCAGGCTGAAGGAATTTTGAAGTTCACACTGATTAATAAGCAAACAAGATTCTTCAAAGGTAAATCAAGGCACACCGTACTGGCTCAGGAATAGTTCAGTCTGATAATGGACAGGGAAGAAGAGAGGAAGAAAACAAAGGGAAGACAACAAGCTTGGGAATAGTTGGTCAAATAGTAGCTGCCTCAGAAATATTTTTCTTAAACTCTAATCACATTCCATTCCTCTGGGTAATTTCCAAATGGATCAAATCTTTAATATAAAAACTAAGTCAAGGATAATACATGAAGAGACTGGAAATGTTTCATAATTTTAGAGTACATGAAGTTCACAAAATAAAACTAATAACCCAACTATATATAAAAAGAAATTTTTAAAACCTCCACCTAACAAAATTAAGCCCTTGTATAATTAAAAAAAACCACACATGACAAACTAGAAACTCTAATTCATCACAGACACAGAATAACCTTATTAGTATGTAAAAAGCCCTGGAGGTGGATAAGAAAGAGACCAATAACTCACTAGAAAAACAGATAAATGTTATAAAGACAATGCAAAGAATAAATAAATTATTCTTAATACGTTTACAATGCTCTTTTACACTCATAATGTGAGGCATGCAAATTAAAACTACTCTCAGAGCCATTTTTTTCCACCATGAAATTGGCAACCACCCAAAATTTGATAGCATGTCCTGTTGCCAAGGCTGTGGGAAACAGACACTCTCATACCTTGCTGGTGGGAGTATAAATTTGCATGGCCCATATGGACAGCAATTTAGCAATAGCTACCAAAGCCGCAGATGTATGTGCTCTTGGATCCAGTAATTCCACTTTGGGGAATTCACTCTGCAGACATATTTGCATGTGGACAAAATGGTAGGTACACCATTTATTCATTGCAACGTTGCAATCAAGACGGGAAGGAGAAGCTGCTTTAAATTCAGTGCAGCATTTAGTAATAGCATTGGAAAAGGAAAGCTATCTTTAAAGATTTATTTTATTATTATTTATTTATTTATTTGTGTGTGTGCGTGTGTGCCCAGGAATCCAGAAGAGAGCATCTGATCCCCTGATCCCCTGCAGCTAGACTTACTGCCTGATATGCATTCTGGGAACCAAACGTGTCTCCCTGCAAAGGCCTCAAATGCTCTTAACTGCAGAACCATTTCCCCATCATCAGAAGAATATTCTTTCTATATTAATCAGGAATGCTCACCAAAACATATTAAGTGAATTAAGCAAGGCACGGGATGATCTATAGCTTCCTAATATTTATATTACCAAGAGTGAAACCAATATATTTTGTATCTTGCTTACATTTATTTTGTGTTTATTTTCAGAAATCTCTGGTATGGCAAATAAAAGGCCGAAAGCCATGGTTAGCTCTTGGGGGCCGGAGAACTGGGAATGTGAATGCCCCATTTTTCCCTGTAAGCTTTTTCACACTTAGAATAGTTTTATCTTGTGGGTGTAATAGTATGGAGCTTTTAGAAAATTTTAAAGAAAGTATTATGCAAACAGTACTATTATCAAATATAAATAAAGCCACGTGTGTCTTAAATGCATCGTTACTCTATGTCGTCCACTACATGGACCATTTAGAACAGTTTTGACCTTGGGTGCTAGGAGGCTTAAACAGTAAAGGCAACTCATTATCCCAGGAAACAAAGCATCTCAAAATCAAAGTGTTCCCTGCCCTGTGGGAAGTCCAAGGACCACCCACCTCCTTCCAGGTCTAGTTAGGTGAGCATCCAAACTGCCTAGGCTCCCACAAAGCCAGTACGTGCAGTAGGATCAAAACCCAGTGCCATTGTTCTTGAGTTCTCAGTAGATTGCTCTTCGGGCTGATGAGGGAAGGGAACTTGATTGGGGGAGGGGGAGGGAAATGGGAGGCGGTGGCAGGGAGGAGGCAGAAATCTTTAATAAATAAATAAATAAAAATAAAAAAAAATAAAAAAAAGAAGTTAGAAAAAAAATCAAAGTGTTCTGGGCTGGAACTGCCTCTGAACCTTCAGCTATCTCACGGAGACCAGACTAGGAGCAGCAGAGACGGACAGCACCTATACACTCCTGTGAATCACCCAGAAGCTCCCTAACAGGCTTTCTCCCTAGTCCGAAGGGTCAGTGATCTGCGACGTGTACCTGACCCACACTAGAGACTGGCACGTGACAGCAGTAGAACAAAAATAATGTCTAAGGAGTAATACAGGCCAGAGTGTGCTCATAAAGACTTTACACGCATTATTTAACTCACAATTCAAAGCCTTCCATCCAGCAGGGAGTGTTGTATCCAATCACCGGTCAGGGAGGAGGGTAGAGCAAAGTCACACTTGTCAGTGCTCACAGTCAGTTGAGAGCTGGGGCTGAGATTCCCAAAGTCAGCCATCCCAGAAAGCTTGCACATTCCTTATAATCCAATGTCAATGCCTATGGCAGGAGGTTGAGCCCATCTTCACAGAAGTAAGTGTCCTGGTTGTTTTTATTGTCAGTTTGACCACAACCCAGAGTCACCTAGGAAAAGGAAGTCTCAGCTGAAGTTGATTGGTTCAGGGACCGTGCCTACTTACCACTCTGAGTAGTGCCAGTTATGGGCAGGTGGTCCTGGCTGGGCACAAGTCAGAGGAAGTGGGCCAGTGAGCAGCGCTTCTACAAGGCTTCTGTGTCAGTTCCTGCTAGTTCATGTCCTGACTTTTTCCCTCAGTTATAGACTGTGACCTGGAATGTCAAGTAAACAAGCCTTTTCCTCCCATCAGCTGCTTTTACTGATGGTGTTCATCACAAGAGAGAAGCTAACGATGAATGGTAAGGTTGGCTATGGATGTGTACAGTGGCATATCATTTGCATTTTAATAAATAAAGCTTGTCTGAGGATAAGAAAAGTAAAAAAGTCACACTGGCCAGCCAGACCAGGCAGCAATGACACGTACCTTTAATCCCAGTAGCCACACTAGTTTGCCATAGAAACCAGGCAGTAGCGGTGCACGCTCTTAATCCCAGCACTAGAGAGGATTATAAAATGGGAGGAGACAGCTCTCAGCCTCGGTCTCATTCATAGGTTTCCTGGAGGCAGGATCGCCATTTCGGACAAAGGTAGAGGTTTAAGAGCCAGTGACTGGCTGTTTTGCTTTTCTGACCTTCAGGTTGAACCCCAATTTCTGTCTCTGGGTTTTTATTAATTGTGCTTCAGATGTGTAACCAGGAATGCCTGCCTTGGAAGTAAATGGCCCAAACTGCAGACCTGGACTGGAACACACCAAACTATTAGGGATGGATACCGACCATTTGTACACACTTGTGCATGCCCTTTCTAGACCTGTGTCTCGGTTGTCAGGCGTAAGAAACCCTGAGCGATGCCTGGGATCCTTCCGGAAGCAATGACCAGAATAGCTCCACCTAGAGAGCGATAAACTAGTCGTGACCATACCTATCAGAGGACATTGCCGTGAATGCCAAGAAATAGGCTTTCTCCCTTCCAGAGCATATGACAACAGGAAGCTAGAGGTCACTAGCAGAAGACCCCAGGCTGTTTTCAGGGACCGCCACATACCATGGTTCAACCCTACGCCATGTCTTCGTGTTTCTTTCTGCCCAGGATGAAATGGTGCTGGGGTACAGGTCTCAGCATTTCTCTCTTAGCAGAGGCATGCTCTGAGAAGCAGAGGGAGGTTCTGGTGTGTGAGAAACCCTGCCAACCCTGAGCTGCACAGGCAAAGCCCACGGCCAGCCCACACCACTGTTGATGAAGTTCTGCTGGCCTTTTCCTATTTCCATCTCCCATCCTCTCTGCGCTTCACTGACTGCTTAAACAACCTCCACTGCTAAAGATGCCTGAAGCATTCAAGAAAAAGAGCTTAAATAAAACTTCTTCCCTCTAGGACTTCATAGCAGCTAGTTCTGCTTTCCTGTGCTAAGAATATCGGGTGCTCCCCACCCCAACATTAATCCAGTAGTCTTTATACATTTGTCTCTTCATTGAGTCAGAGACAGAGTGAGTCAGTTCCCTCACCTCCCAGGCACGTCACCCAGGGAGAGGGGGTGGATATATTCTTAGCTGGAGAGCACTGTGCTCCACCTTATGTAAATCCCAGGGAGGTAGGTCTCTCTAGACTGTGACAAAGAGGAGACCAGAGTGAGAAGAGCTGGCAAGAGAAGGAGGCCCCTGAGCAGTGAGCCAGTCTCCCTGTGGACCAAGCTCACTGCCTGCAGATCTGCATAGAGCCGAGGAGAATACCTGCCTTCACCCGGAGTGGAGGGGGCACAGGGGTGGAATTCCCTGCCAAGTTTCTTCCCTTGGAGCTCCAGAAGAGTTGGCTCACGAGCTCCATGTCTTCTTCCGGCCCTGGAGGAAGGACTGTGGTCCCGTAAAGGAGAGACAATGAGTTCTGATTATAAGGACATTCTAATACTGTAAGAATAAAGTGGAGGGTTTCTTGCTGGCCATCATGAGCAATTGATCTCAGGATATGGAAAGGCCATGGTCATGTTCAACACATCACGCCATTGGTGGGCATTTCTAGAAGTGAGAAAGCCAGTTATTTATCTTCAATGCAACCTCCAGCAATAGAGTGAGGGATGTGTCCGCATTCTGAAAAGTCCCTTCAGACTTCCCAGCAGCTACCTTCTGAATGCTTTGCCCTGGTGCCCACTGATCTTGGCCAACTCATGTCACCTCTCCAGGTCGCCACAGCCACCTTGAGTGAAAAAGTAGGCTCTGCAGTTCTGAGCTTCCGAGAAGGACATTGCTTCCCTGAGGGTGAAAGTTCTGTTTGGTCCACCCTTGCCTATGACTCCAGACTTGCTCTTTCTTTCTCTAACCAGCCCTGCCCAGCAATGAGAAGAAAGATAAGCCCCCCCCCACACACACACACACAAAGACTGCAGCAAATGTCCCACCTCTGGGCTTCATAACAGTTGATGAATTATTTATAAGGTCTTGAATGAAAACTAATTCCCCCACGCAGATGTCCACACCTGAATTCACAGAACTGTTAATATGCTACACTAATAAGAAGGATTTTAAGGCGGAATGCAGTTATCAGCGCATTAAAATAGGAAACTTGCCCTAGCTTCCGCAATCGCATGAGCTTTTCACTGCAGAGAGCTTTCTCTACCTAGGGACCTGAGAGAGTGGGCAGAAGGGGAAGCCAGAGGTTGGAAGCCTGACGGAGCGTTGCTGCAGCTGGAGGAGCCACACGTAAGGCATAAGCTGGAAGGGGAAGGCCCGTTGTCTGCAGCCCCCTAGGAACTGGGAATCCAAGCCCTAGAATCACAAGGAAATGAACCCAGCAAGAGCCTGGCTGCTCTGAGAAGCAGACCCACTCCAGAGCTCCCAGAAAGCAAGCACTAGGGCCTGCCCACCTCAGAGAGACTCCACGAGGACCTAACTGTAGAGTGCCGTGCCCAGACTTCTGACTTACAGAATGGGCAGGAAATTGCTTGGAGCTGGTTTAAATCACTAGATTTGCAGCGATTAATTTGCTGGAGCAGCATGAGGAAATGGACGCACAGATGTCCCAGACAACCACATTACGCTAGCCCGGGAAGCTCATCCTCCAGAAACATCTCTAGCATCTGGCCGCAGAGTGACAGAGTCTGGCCTGGGGACAGGCACTGTTTCTGGCCACTGGGCTCTGTTTCTCTTCTGGCAGTCAGAATATGTGACAAGCACACCAAAAGGAAGACAAAGACTGTAGGGAAACAGGAAGAAAGGAAGGAAGATGGGCGGGCAAAGCAGGGGAGGCAAGAAGGAATGGCAAGAGTAGTGCCTGGTGTTGCCGCCATGAATCCATAGGCATCTGACCCCGCCCCCCATGGAACCGAAATGTTAGGCTTCAGCCTGGCCATACGGAAGAAGAGGGGCCAGGAATGCTCTGGGACATTTTTTAATCCATGCCCTGGGACATTTTTTTAATCCGGTAATTTAAATATCTGCAGAGAACATCCTGTGAGCTGCCCTTTGGCTGTGAAAATGCTAATAAGCCAAGCTGGCTGCCAAGTGCCACGTGGGAGGCCCAGGTGGTGCAGGAGAGGGCTGAGCTCCATAGCAGCTCCCATGTCCTCACAGGAGAGGAGCTCAGAGCTCCGGGTGCCGCCTCTCTCCTCCTTCCCTTCCCCTTGTCTCACCTATCTTTCAAATTCCTGTGTACCCCCTGACAACAAGCCCTCCTCTCCCCATCTCCTTTTATAACCAGGTGTAGTGAGATTCACCATTACTTTTTATTCCTCATGAATAGGAACAAGGATGAAGACGGGATTTAAAGCATCACCCGGAAGTCGTCTTCCTCCAGTTCTGAAATCTTCTCATGTGTACACAGAACCTCTTGCCTCACCCTCCTACCAACCTCTAACACCTTCTAGCAAGCTCCTGTTTCCAGTCCAGGCTCACAAGAAGCGGAGCGCTGGGGAAGCAGAGGGTACCAGGGTGATCACATACCATGAGAAAACACATTTTGTGGTGGAGAGATCCCCAAAGAGAGTTCTTCCATCTGTGAAAATAACAACGAGTGAACTCATTCTCCAAATGACACAAGCACCCACCAGGGATCTGCACCCCACTTTAAACTCAAAACTGGAAGGCTTGGGATTGGCTACCCCTGTCTGAGCTTCAGTGGATGGCTTGTCATGGCCTTCACAGCGGAAAGAGTAATGCAGCGGGGATTTGAGAACTAAAAGAAGTTTTTTTTTTGTTTTGTTTTTTTGTTCTTTTTTTTTTTTTCCTAGCTGCCCCCCTGTCCATGTCATCCATCTGCTTTGTGACTAGAATTGCATCAGTCTAACACACATTCCGCTGTTAGGGAAAATCTTAGGAAGAGCCTCCCCGCCGACGCAAAATAACTCCCATTAGACCAGACTAGACCAAATCAAGAATCCCACGTTTAATGAATGCCACGCTCTTGAGTGGCTGGGAGCATGGCAGGGGAAGACAGAAAGGGAGAACACACACAAAACCCAAAATCACAAGTTCCTTTCTCCAGCAGGAGCCTAAATAACCTGTGGGAGTAGTCCTGACCTTCCCCCAGAGAGGAGTCAGCGCTTGGCATGCTGGGAGTTGCAGTCCGGGCCAAGGCAACTCCCAGGCCAGGGGCTGGGGTGACGCTTCCAACCATCCCAGACTTCTTGTATATAAGGGTTTCAGAGGGCTGGGGTCTCACTTTCAATCAAACACCTACTTTACTCGTCTGAGCCTAAACTCAATCTCAGCACGAACTCTAGCAACTGGGGAATGCATAGAAAGCCCAGCCCTGTTTAAAGGATCTGGGGTCACAGGATCAGCTAGAGAAGAAGGAAGTCACTCACCTTCAAGGCTCCAGAACTACGGCCTTAAGTAGAGGTTTGAGAAAGAGAAGGAACCAGGAAACTAAACCCGGGCCTGGCCAGCCATTCTCATGTGCAGGAAACATAGCCAGTAGCTTCATTGTGTTCTTCAGGATCTATGGAGGACCATTTCTGCCCCTCGGAGATGTGGCTACCCAGCCACGCTGATCCAGGCCTCCAAGCTTCTGATGAGATTTTACTCCCGAGCCCGGAGGGAGGAGCCTAGGCTAACACAGGGAAAAGCCTGTCCCTTAATGTAATCATTTTTCTATCTCCAATCTCATCTGTCGAGAATTACTATTTTGCAGAGCACAATCTGGGATGGTATTAATTTCTTTTTCTCTCTTTCTTCCAAGCCTTATTATATGAACATGTAAAAGTCTTCAAAAAGAGAATTTAGCAACCGAGTCCTCTCCTCACCAAAATCAGCCGTCTACTTGAAGTGAAGATTTCGCTTCATCGTGTGTCAAGGCTCTGTAAGCACGTGGCATGAGTGAATTCATCCAATCCTCACACCAAATCTCTGAAAAAGATCATCTTCTTATCGTCATCTTCCACATGGGGACACAGAGGCAAGGGCCATTAACGGACTTACCCAGGGCCTTGGCGTTTATGTAACAAATCTCAATTTCAAATCCTGAGCACATAAGCATGCTTAAGCCTCAACCACTGTGTTATGATGAAGTCCAGGAACTCCTTAGATTCTTCTTAGACACATATCAAAGAGAACAACAACAGCAAAACACGCGCTTGCACGTGTGCACCCCCCCCACAACACATCAACTCGAAATCTGGCCGTAGATGTTCATAACAGATTACCACTACTGACAGAGACAGAAGCACCCCAAGTGTCCCCACTGAGAAACAAGCACAATCTGACATAGTCATACCATGAGATATTGTTCAGTCACAGAAAGAAATGAAGTGCCCATGTCCACGACAACACAGATGAATCCCAGAAACGGGAAACTAAGCTAAAGAAGCCAGTTACCAAAGATTATACTGGAAAGGAGGTTGCATTGCACAGTTTTGTGTACACGAAGCTTCTAGACGAGGAAAATGTACAGGCAGGGTATAAATGTGTGGCTTCCTGGGGCCTGAAAAGCTTTCAGAGAACGAGAGAGGGCTGATAATGGGTACAGGGTTTCTTTGGGGAATGGTGAAAATGTTTCAGATCCAATTGCAGGGCGATTACACCACTGTGAATATCCTAAAAAAAAAAAAAAACACAGAATTGTATGGTTTTAAAAGGCAAGGAGGAGGAACAAAAAAGGAAGAGAGAATCAAAATGAATTGCATAGCTATGAAATAGACCATCAAAGTCGGAACACAGGCAAAACAACAATGCCTCAGAAAGAATAAAGCTGCAAGAAAAAAAAAAAAGAACAGTGCTAGATCAACATAGTAACTGCTAAAGGAGTTCCTGGGGAAACACAGAAATCTCTATCTATGGAGTGGAATGGACATCATCAGGAAAGTGGCAATCTGGGTAATTGTAGGGCTTTTTACTTATTACCTGGGCAATTTCAAAGGATGATTTACTGTATTTTTTTATGTTTACTTATTGAGAGCATCAGAGAGAGAGAAACAGAGAAAGATGGAGGGAGGGTTTTCCCTGTCTGGGACTTTCCTATAAATAATTTTACACAACACAAGCTCTCTTTTTTTAATATGAAAAGGTGGCTCCTTTTGCTTGTCTTCCTGCTTCTGAGATTTATTATGCTGTACTGTGGCCTCTCTTTCCTCTGTAGCTGAAGAGTTTTTCATTGTATGGGTGCACGTGCCACAGTCTAGGTGTGGGGGTCAGAGAGGAGCTTGCCGGAGTTTTGGTTCTCTCCTTCCACTATGTGGATCCCACAGATGCTCAGGTTGGGGAACTTGGTGACAAGTGTCTTTACCCACCGAGCCATCTCACCAGCCCATGGTTTCCTACTTAACAATAAAACAGTGGACAAATCTGTGATGTTCGCAGAAGTGGTCCTGTAGTAGCATGGAGGCCAGAGGGTGAGAAGCTGGAGTGTGTCATGGTGAGGTTGCTGTGTGTAACGCACAGCGTCACGCTGTCGCTGGAAGGTAGTGCTCAGGTGAGGGACAATGTGTAGTGTAAAAATAAAATAATTACATATGCACATTCATGCACGCATGTACGCACACACACGCGTGCGCTTGCACATACATACACACATACACGGGGTGACAGAATTTTAACTAATAAGCCAACGAAACAGGTAGATGAGAATAAAAAAAACACGCAGGAAAAAGAAGGGATCTATAAAAAAATAACTAAAATAAGTTAGACCAGAGTAGTAATGCATTCTTATAATCCTGATAGTTAGCAGGCAGAGACAGGAGCATCCCAGGTGTGGGTGGAACTCGGACTACACAGTGAGACCTTCTATCAAAACTTGAGATGGGAGGAGGGGGAGCATGGTGTAGGAGGTCCTTCTGTCTTTGTGTTGCTTTCATTGGTTAATAAAGAAATTGCTTTGGGCCTGGTGATAGGGCAGAACTTAGGAGACAGGGAGAAGCAACTGAATTTTGGGAGGAAGAAAGCAGAGTCAGGGAGACACTGTGGATCCTCCGCCTGAGACAGATGCAGGTTACAATCTTTCCCCGTAAGCCACTGCTATGTGGTGATATACAGATTACTAGAAATGAGTTAAATTAAGATGTGAGAGTTAGCCAGTAAGAGGCTAGAGATAATGGGCCAAACAGTGATTTAATTAATATTGTTTCTGTGTGGTTATTTTGGGTGTAAGTTAGCCGGGCAGCCAGGACAAACAAGCAGGTCCTCACCTTACAACAGAAGCAGAGAGGAGAAAGGAGGGAGAAAGGGGAAGGAAGGGGAATAAAAGAGGGGAGAGTTGAAAGAGAAGAAGAAAATTAAAATGTTTGAATAAGCAAACAAAGAGCAAAGGGAAGCTTTAAATCCAATTGTATAAATAGCTCCATTAAATATAAAAAGATGTGAATAATACTAGTTAGAGGCCAGGATTGGCTGGTTGGAGAAGGAAGGAAGCAGGAAAGGGACAAAAGAAAGGAAAGAAGGAAAGGTGGAAGAGGGAGGAGACACAGAAACCCACTGTAAACGTGCAAGCAAATTATCAGTAAAAAGATACCGTGAATATACGCTATGCTCAGACAGAGAGAGTGGTTTTGTTTTTAAAGAAAAGTTACCATATTTGGGGTTCACTTACGATCCAAAAAGGGAGAATCTGGAATGTTTGCCGGGAGTCTAGTGGAAAAGAATGGTAATTCTCTTGAAGACCAAACGCAGGCAGTGTGGCTGGGTTCCCTGGGGCTCTAGCCAACAGCCGTAGTCATCTGGAGCACACAAGGTGCGCACAACCAGTCAGTGCCTTGTGGAGAACCCGACACTGAGTGTGACTTAAATACACCATCCCTGGCAAACGAATGGGCAGCCGCCCTCTGTGCTGCCTCGTGGGGTCATCTGGGAACAGAGTCCCCACTGAGAAAATGTCCCCACCAGATCGACCTATGTTGCATTTTCTTGATTGGTGGTTCATGTGGGGTGCCCAGGTAACTGTGGGTGGTGCCACCTCTGGGCAACAAGTCCCAGGTGCTATATATAAGAAAGCAAACAGAGCCAGCAAGAAAGAACCAGCCAGTCAGTGACATTCCTGTGGTCTCTGCATCTGCTCCTGCCTCCAGGCTTCTACCTTTGAGTTCCTGCCTTGAAATCCTCTGACAAGGAACTGTGACGTGAGACAAAATAAACCCTTTCCTCCCCAAGTTGATTTTGTTCATGGTCTTTTGTCACAGCAACAGAAACCCTAACTAAGACAGCTACCATGCCATGCCCACAACACAGATTCGCAATGTTATTGCTTTAAGGCACTGAACTTTGGGGTAATTCCTCCATTCCCACCCCCAATAATTTATACTGCATAGATTTATAGCACGCAGCTCAAAACCGGGTAAGGAAATGAACAGTTAAATGGGGAAATGAACGTAAATAAGGCTTAAGTAGTTGTCCCTCAGTAGTCCCCCACCAAATCTTTAATATAATTCAAATTGGAAAATTTTCTGTAATGTACTCTAATTACCCTCTTTAAATGCCAGGCTACAGGATATGGTGTGGTAAGACTGCCTGGACTTAAATCCCAGGGGTGGCATTTTGTTCTGAGGGACAAGCAACTTCCTCCTGATACCAAGCAGGGGCTGCATTAAAGGATCACAAACACACGTCGTTGTCACCGCTCCTGGGACCTAGTAAATAGGTGTTACATGTAGGGTTAGCGCAGTTATCATTGTACTTTAGACACCAGCGTCAACGCCCTGGCTTTGTGACCTGTGTGTTCATTTACTCTAGTGATTCTGCCATGCATGTCTGTCACCACTCCTTGCCATCCCGTTCACAAATGTAATGCCTGACACAGATTTAACACAGAAACTGCAGTGGAGCTAAAGACAGGTGCCTTCAGCAAGACTTACAGTGAGATCCAGAGTAGCATGTCATCCAAACAGCACGGTGCAGGAAGGAACGCCTGTAAGCAGGCCCGTGCGCGGGTCGTCTGTTCTTTCAAATGGGAGCTTGCTGCAGATGTAGAAGGCAAGAGGTGGCGTTCTAAAAACGCATATCACCAGACAAGCCTTCTACTTCTCACTTATTACTCTAAAAGTGATTGTGGGTATGAGAAATTTTCAAAGATAAGGCGATCTGGTCTGTGATGGCACACACTGTCAATCCAGCATTGGGAGGCAGAGGCAGGTGGGTTTCTGTGAGGTTGAAATAAGCTTTCTTTATGTTGAGAGTTCCAGGCCAGCCAGGACTACAGAGCCAGAAAAAAAAAAAGAACAAAACCAAAGATGAGTATTTTATTCCTTCCAAATCTTCCTCACTCACTGATCAGCCCAGCAGAGGCAGGGTTTGTGCATGCCAGGAAGAGAAAATGGTGGGTTTTGTGTCGTGGTGTAGTTCTATCGTTCCAGAGAGCACGGAATACACATCCATTTAGATTGAGAATGGAATGAAATCTGTGTGACTTTGGTGCCTCTGCATGTGGAGCAGATGCTCTCATATTCGCATTGCGCTACATAAAGATGAACTGCACAGCTCCTGCCAGCAGCTAAAGGTCTTAAATCTTTCTCTGCTTAGAATGGAATCAAACAGCATTGTTCCGAAGCACTGTGGCAAGTCGGGAAAGGCTGGCAACAAAGGAGGAAATAATATTTCAGTGTCTACCTTTGAAGAGATGATTCTTCTGGTTTTTGAACAGAGTCCCACATTTTGTTTTGTCCTGGCTCCCACACATTATGGCCCTGAGAAATGAAGTCTATTCTGTAATGATGAAATAATTGCTATAACCGTAATTCTTAGGAAACCACACATTCAAAGAAAGCGTGAGGGGCTGGAGAGATGGCTCAGAGGTTAAGAGCACTGGCTGCTCTTCCAGAGGTGCTGAGTTCAATTCCCAGCAACCACATGGTGGTTCACAACCATCTGTAATGAGATCTGGTGCCCTCTTCTGGCCTGCAGGTTACATGGAGTCAGAGCACTGTACACATAATAAATAAGTCTTAAAAAAGGAATGCTTTTAGAAATAGTTGCTCCAATTGAAATGAAAAGTCACAGACTAGAGAGCTGCAGACCCACCTAGGACCATTTGCTGTGAGAACTCCTTTAATATGGAGGGGTTAGATAAGTGGACTGGGTGTGTACACACACCTTCAATCCCAGCACTCTGGAGGCAGAGGCAGGCAAGTCTCTTGTGAGTTGGAGGCCAGCCTGGCCCACATAGCAAGGTCTAGGCCATCCAGAGTTACATAATGAGACCTGTACCAAAAAGTAATTAATTAATTTAAAAAGTTTAAAGCTACGAGCATGTGACTCTAGTATCTGGATGTCATCCAGTAAGCCATGAATGACGGCACACACAAGTTAGCTCGGTGCTTCGAAGGCAGAGACAGGCAGAACCTTGCACTTGCTGGCTAGCCAGCCCACCCCAATCAGTGAGCTTCAGGTCTCGGCAAAAGATCCCTGTCAAAATAAAAAATATATGAAAACCACCAAGGTCTGCAACTACCAAGGAATGATATGTAAAGTTGACCACACAGGTGCACATAACATGCATGCATCTGCATACACATGAACACACACACACACACCATGTAGCAAATCCAGTGTTTGAATGTGAAGGAGACACCCCCACAACAGGGGCTCCCTCCGGCACCCCAGATTCAGCACAAACCACACCCAAACACCTGTTTTCACAGAGAGCTAATCAGGAAGAAGCTGAAGCGGCCGCTGTGTGACTTGGGAAGAAAATGGCCTTGCAGGAGTAATGTTTAAGAGGGGACAAGGGGGAGGTCTGTGTTAGAAGGGGCTACGACATGGTGGCATATTTTAATTGGGCATCTTAATTAAGTGAACCAAAACGGGCTTTTGGTAGCTGGACCTGGGTAATCAACCTCAAGAGGAGGAAGTGGCCAAATAAGGGACTAGACCTTAGGGGCTAGCTTTAGGAATGTAAGCTAATGTTTTAGCAAGGGGAGAGAAGGCCAGGTCTGCCAGAGCCTTGTTTGCTACGTCATGTTCTAGCTGGCCAGAGTCCCTTCAGAATGCACCTGGTTTGTTCAGAAGGAGTGGGCTTTCTATTGCCACTGGCACCATCTGAGTCAGATGAAGCTGATTAGCAGTTTATCTGTTGTTATAGGAAGCAAAGCCGGAAATCGTTCCAGCACAGCAACTCCTTTGAGCCTTGCTTCCTCGCTCTGCGGGGGCTACTTCCTCTCTGCTGTGTACTCCCTCTGAAGACAGCTCTGTCATCTGCCTCTCTGCGGAATGCAACCCAAGCTCCTGAAATAACACATCACTTGCATCCAGTTCTTATCATACAGCACTGAAGGAAGTGTCTATAATTACGATATTACACTTCAAAATCTTGACAGATTGAAATTGTCAAGCACTGCGAACCTAGACATCAAGGTGCCACCGAAAGAACAGCAACCTACAAACATGTAGGAGCTACAATCCTCTTCCCTCAAGTTAAAAACCAGAAGACACTTCGCCAAGTCAAATAAGTGTACCCAGCAATTTATCTGTGGTGTCTAGAGCCTGGGATTTTGATCAGTTCTTACAAGGCTCTGAATTCACGGGGGCAGAATTAAACCATGTATACAAATCCCTTGATTCCTGGTTGAGAGCCCTTTGACCACACCCCAGTAAAACACTCTCTGTGAAAGGATTCCTCAAGTGACCATTTCTAAAGGAGAGTCCAGGTCACTGAAAAGAAAGTTCTGGAGTCTTCCTTTCATGAACTGAATGTGAAATGAAGCAGCTCTTTGCCTCAGAAGAAGGTCAAACTGGTACAGCTAGCCACAGAATCTGAGAACTGGAGGTGGTGGCACACACCTGTAATCCCAGCACTAGGAAGTGGAGGTCAGGAGTTCAAGGACATTATGCTGGTTTGAAAGAAAAAGGTCCCCAAAGGGAGTGGCACTGTTAGGAGGTGTGGTCTTGTTGGAGGAAGTGCGCCACTGTGGGGGCGGGCTTTGAGGTGTTTTTCCCAAGCTTCACTCTGTGTGACAGTCAGCTGACTTCCTGTTGCCTTCTGGTCAAGATGTAGCACTCTCAGCTCCAGCACCATATCTGCCTGCACTCTGCCATGTCCCCGTTGTTAAACCTCTGAACTGTAAGCAAGTCATCCCAATTAAATGTTTTCTTTATAAGAATTGCCGTGGTCATGATGTCTCTTCACAGCCATAAAAACCAAACTAAGACAACCATCCTTGGCTACATAGCAAGTTCTAGACTCTGTCTAAATAAATAAACCAACCAACCAACAAGCAAATAAATAAATGGATGAATGAATGTTGGGGAGAGATGGCTCAACGGTTAAGCAGGCCAGGTACTCTGCCAGAGGACCCAGATTCAATTCTTAACACCAACACACCCAAACATCTGTAATTCCAGTCCTAGGGAATCTCATGCCCTCTTCTGACCTCTGTAGGCAGCAGACACACATGTGGCACCCAGATACACACACAGGCCAAACGCGATACCCATAACAATAGAAACAAATAAATCACCACTTTGGGTATGCTTTGATCTCTCAGCACACCTCCCACCTATCTTTCCCACAAGCATGGCATTTCAGTTGCCCTCAGAGCACCTGTGACTGCCCACGTAGGCCCATCATGAGGTCAAGCATATTCAGATTTCTCCCAGGTATGGGGGGGCAACCAGCATCCCCTCATCTGAATTCTAGCCACTCACTCATTCCTGACATCTCCTCCTCGAGCTGTGTGTAATCTTACTCCAGTTTCAGGTCTTCCTTCGGGTGCTTTAACCGCAAGGTTGACCTGGGTAGGAGCTCCTTTGATTTGGCTCTTGTGAGTTGTCACCATGTGGGGTAGAGTGTTTGGGTAACACCGTTGCCTGAGAGTCGTTCATGCTCTCCTAAGCAACCCAACAACCTCTAGTTGGACTCGGATGGGATCCTGTCTGTGGTGTGTTAGTGTCCTACCTGGGGGAATGGGCATTGCTGTGCATCGCCCAGGAAAAGGAACACGTGTCAGCCTTGTGGCAATGCGGGATAACCTTCATCTTCAGCTTTCTAAGCTTGACAAATCATACCAGAACTAGCAAGTGCCTTTCTTTATGGTACTTCTGACATCTTACGCTCAGTTAAGTGGTATGCAGCAAACCCTAGCACGGGCATGTGTGTTCAATCTTCTGGATGAAAACTTGACCTTCGTTGTGAGTCGGCTCTACAATGAGTATTCCCAGTACAGCTAGTCATGTACTAACTCCCATCCAACCTCTGAGCTAAGAGCAAAGGTCCCTGCCTGTGTATTTACAGCAAAGCCAGGAAGACACACAATGGGGTAGCCAATAATTAGCTTTTCTCCTCTGTGATCAAAACCTGACAGAGACAAATTAGGGGGGGGTATTTATTTATTTTGTATCACAGCCTTAGAGGTGTGAGTCCGCTGTGGCAGGTCAGACATGGTGGGGCGGAGCACTCCACCAGGAGCCAGGAAGCAGAAAAGGAGAATTCCCTTTCATCTTCTCTGGACCTTGCAGCGGTGGCATGGTGCCATCCACGTGCAGGGTAGATGTCTCCTACTCAGTTAATCCTTGCTGGTAACACCCTCACAGACACTCCCAAAGTATCCCTCCCAATCTCCTAGGTGGCTCTAAATCTAGCTGCATTGACTATGAAATCAATCTCGCAAGACTTCCCCTCTTTCTGACACTTCTGATTAGACATTTTCCAGCTGTTGATAGCCTCATTCTTGCCACTGGGTATAAATCCCCAGCTTTCAGTCTCGCATTTGGTCCTCGTACACCATCTCCATTATCTTTAGGAAACCTTTACAACAATCCTGAACAAAATCTCCTTTATTATTTTAACAAGTGTCACAAGTTCGCTTTTCTTTTCCTAAAAAATTAATTGGTAGGGATTTTTCTTTTTAATTTTTAAAGTTTTACTTCCATAGAATGTTGTATTGTAGTTATGCCGTTCCCACCCTGTCCTCTCCGTCTCTATCTGGAACCCTCCCTAGCCAGCTCTTCTCGGGGTTATTTCCCACCCCCACTAGTCCCTCTAAAATCCATGACCTCTTCTTTTTAAAGTATCATTGTTTAATATACATGTGTGGGGGTGGGTCGGTGGGTGGATGTGTGTGGAGTATAAATACAACCTGCTGAGTCCACCGAATGTGGTTCAAATATGTGTTTGGGGATTGTGTAACCTACCAGGCACTCATTCCTAGAGAAGAAACATGGAGTCTCCTTTTTGCAGCCACGAATTGCCTGTAGCTCTCGTCTAGGTGTGGCCCTTATAAGATTTCCTCCATCTCTGCCCCTCTTTAAGAGTGGTCCCTGAGCCTTAGGTTCAGGGTTGTACTATAAATGTCACAATGGACATGGGTGACTGGTGAGATCGTGGACTCGTTAGGAGACCCTACTACTCCCTCTTTCCTAAATCATGTGATTCTCAATTGCATCCTAAATTCTCTCACATTACTTTCAAAAGCATCAACTCCTGGGAATCCTTTTACCTCTTAACCAAGACTTAGAGTAGCGGTTTTTAGACTAAAGTAATTTGTTACATTATCGTGATCAGTTGTGAATTAAGAGGTGAATGATTTCAAACAAATAATTCCTAAGTTTCTGTACTTTGTGAATGGTTGACCTTAAACGCTGAATTGGAAAGGATTCAAGGTCGTCCCTCCGATGCCATTTTGAGTCAGGCGGTTTGGGCTGCCCTCTTGAATGACAAAGAAACGCACAGGCCTGTCCTCCGTACTCAGGTTCTGTGTGCAAGTGTGAATTGGGAATACCCCTTTGAAGAGCTGTCCTGAACATACACGGGTTTTTTTTCTTACACTGTCTGCTTAAACAATATAGCTCAGTAACTAGTTATATAGTGTTACATTGGAATGATTATTAGAAGTGATCTAACAATGATTGCAAATACCCAGGAAGTTATGAATAGGCTATATGTCTGTACTGCTCCATTTTAGAAAAAGGAGTTGAGTGTTGAGATTTTAGTGTTCATGAAGAGTTTTGGATAGAAAGAAATTGTTGTAGTTATGAAAGACAGTAAATACTGACTACCGCTGTTCGGTGTTGGTGCATGCTGTTAATCCCAGCACTTGGGAGGCAGAGGCAGGCAAATCTCTGTGAGTTTGAGGTCGGCCTGGTCTACAGGTTCCAGGACAGCCAAGATTGTTACACAGAGAAATCCTGTCTCAAAAGGAGGAGGAAGAGGAGGAAGAGGAGGAGGAGGAGGAGGAGGAGGAGGAGGAAGAAGAAGAAGAAGAAGAAGAAGAAGAAGAAGAAGAAGAAGAAGA